>JANJGK010000003.1:72709398-72724276 GCA_039081455.1 Macrobrachium rosenbergii | reverse complement strand
GGTGAGTTCCGTTTGTTGAAGTCGTTATGTAATTACTATAAACGTAAACGAAGTGAATACAAATAAATAAGTGAATTAGTAAATAAAACGTTGTAAATGAAATAAAATCAATCGATAAATATTTTTAATAAAATGTCAATTTAGTGAACAAGGAAACAAGTACATAATGCGACGAAGTTTCTTCGGTGCATTCCAGTTTTCTGTACAGCCGCTACTGCGTATAATCAAGGCCACCGAAAAAAAAATTATCTTTCTGTGTCTCGGTATAATGCTGCATGAGCCGCGGTCCATGAAACTTTAACCACGGCAGGGTGGTGGCCTATCCTATATCGTTGCCAGAAGCACGATCATGGCTAACTTTAACCTTAAATAAAATAAAAACTACTGAGGCTAGAGGGCTGCAATCTGGTATGTTTGATGATTGGAGGGTGGATAATCAACGTACCAACTTGCATCCCTCTAGCCTCAAGAGTTTTTAAGATCTGAGGGCGGACAGAAAAAGTGCGGACAGAAAAAAGTGCGGACAGAATAAAGTTCGGGCGGACAGACAAAGACGGCACAATAGTTTTCCTTTGCAAAAAACTAAAAATTACATATTAATGAAATTATTGCAAAGTTCGGTGGAAAATAAATGAATTTATAATGCATTTCTGCTACTTAGATTTTATCAGTTTAATATTATTTTTTAAAGAATATTAAACAGGGAAATTTGAAATAAGCCATTATATCTCTGCCAATATGCATAAGCCCTCGTTTTGGCTAAAATATACTGGCCATTTAATTCTCTTCGTTTCTCTTGTGGGCCTTTTAAAATCTCTTGTCTCTCTTACGGTCCTTTTAAAATATTCTTATTTCTTTCATGGGCCTTTTTAAGAAAGATATATAAATCACTAATCAAACGAATTGAAACCGGCCATAAGTAAAATCTCTCTCTTTTCTCATGAGCCTTTTAAAATCACTGCGCTTTTTTTATGAACCTTTTAAAGTGTCTATCTTTGTCAGGAGTTTATTAAAAAAATATATATATATATATATATTTATATATATGTATATATGTGTATATATATATATATATATATATATATATATATATATATATATATATATATATATATATATATATCATTAAACAAACAAATCAAGCCCTCTCCCAAATCGAAAACGGCGCCACGTTCAAAAACGCCCTGACTACCTTCGACTGTCAGGCGTGAGGTACGTAATAATGGATCGGTAGGCGGGCGTCTATTTTTTTGGGGGGGAGGGAGGGAATCCGCACCCACCCCCCACCCCCCCAATCTCCTAAACCGCCCCGGGCTTGCAACGCGCCGGCAGGTTGGTTGGTTTGGTGGAGTGCGCCTGGCTGGAGCCAATGTAAACAATATATTAAAGGAAATTAAGAACGAGTTGTGGTACGTGCGTGTGTGTGCGTGTGTGTGTGTGTGTGTGTGTGTGTGTGTTGTGTGTGTGTGTGTCTTTGCGCTAAGTGGTAAGCGTCTGGCATAGTTAAGGGAGATTTGCTCGATGTCGTTGGGCGAAACTACGCTCAAGAAGGCATTGTTTTGGTTGTGGTTCCTGGGATGAGACTTGATGTTTCATTGGTTTTGTTTCTCTCTCTCTCTCTCCCTCTCTTCTTCTTCTTCTTCTTCTTCTTCTTCTTTTATGGTTCCAAAGGAGAAAAAACTTGATGTTTCACTTATTTTCATATTTTGGGTTTCAGCCCCTGCCAACCTCTCTCTCTCTCTCTCTCTCTCTCTCTCTCTCTCTCTCTCTCTCTCTCTGCAGCTGTGGTTACCAGAACTTGATATTTCACTTATTTCATATTTTGGGTTTCAGTCCCAGCCAACCTTCTCTCTCTCTCTCTCTCTCTCTCTCTCTCTCTCTCTCTCTCTCTCTCTCTCTCTCTCTCTCTCTTTTCTGCAATGATTCCCAGGAAGAAAAAACTTGATATTTCTCTTATTTTATATTTTGAATATCTCTCTCTCTCTCTCTCTCTCTCTCTCTCTCTCTCTCTCTCTCTCTCTCTCTCTCTCTCTCTCTCTCTTAATTTAGTAAATGACTGCGCTGTACGTTGCTTCAAGCTATGAAGGAAGTGTTGCCGAGTTACTCTTACCAAAATTGTAATTGTAAAAAAAAAAAAGAAGAAGAAGCAGAACTTCACATGAAAGTAAGCTTCTTCAAGCTGTGAACTGAATTGGGCAGATCATATTTATTCTAAAGCCTGCAATTACAATTAGGCGTGCAAGAGTGCGAGTCTTGTTGAAAGAGAATGTCTTATTGAAGAAAATCCTTATTAAGTAATCCTTATAATGATACGACGTATGTAACTGAGTAAGTTTTATATATATATCTCGTTAATGGAAATAAATACATCCATATTGTTCATACTATATAATAAATAAAAGCTCGGAGAAGAAGAGATTTCTAGTTCTCTACAAATTACTACAAGTGTATTCGTCTGTGAACCATATTTATTTATCTGTTTATTTATAGATTTATCGAGTTATCTTTTATTTCTTTTTCCGATGACTTACGTGTAACTTCTTTCAAATGAGAGCCGTATTCTTTGGGATTCTAAATTACAAGTCAGTGGCCCCTTCAATCTAGTTCCATATGAATAAGGCTAGTTTTCTGAATAATAATAATAATAATAATAATAATAATAATAATAATAATAATAATAATAATAATAATAATAATAATAATAAAAAGAAGAAGAAGAAGAAGAAGAAGAAGAAGAAGAAGAAGAAGAAGAAGAAGAAGAAGAAGAAGAAGAGGGAGAAGAAGAAGAAGTATTATTAGATCCATGTAATAAAATGCTTAGAAAGAAGACAAATCTATTTGTCCACATAACATAAATTTTCAGACTAATACGAAATGTATTCCTCTATGAGTAATATTTATTTATCTGTTTATTTATTGATTTATCAATTTACCTTTTCTTTTTCTTTTCTCATAACTGATCTCTTCTCTCTGTATTTCCAGTTATATTCTGTAACTTCTTTCAAATGAGCACCATATCTTTTGGTACCTTAAATTTCAAGTCAGTGGCCCCTTTAGGCTTGCTCCATGTGAGAAGAGGTTTATTTTCTGAATAATAATAATAATAATAATAATAATAATAATAATAATAATAATAATAATAATAATAATAATAATAATATTAGGTTATTTTCTGAATAATAATAATAATAATAATAATAATAATAATAATAATAATAATAATAAAAAACGTGGACGATGAGAGGAAATATGAAAACCTCAAGAATTCTTTGTTACGTAAACATCATTCTGTCTCTTCTTTCTTCATTCTATTTCCTCTCTTCTCTTCAGTGGCGTCACGAAGTGATAAAGCTGAATGAGTAAAACTAGTAATAATTATTATGATAACAGCAGTGATAGTGGTAATCAAGATAAAAAAATATTTATAGTCTTGAAAACGTCCGTAACAAATAGCAACAAGATTGCTTATAATAATAATAATAATAATAATAATAATAATAATAATAATAATAATAATAATAATGATTATTATTATTATTATTATTATTATTATTATTATTATTATTATTATTATTATTATTATTATTATTATCCACATAGGCTCTAGCTTTCTTCACTTGCCAGCATTTAATACAAGGACCTTCATTATAATAGCTGTAACTAATATCAAGACCTACAAAAAATTGAATAAAAAATCCCTGTTAATAAGATTATGAGAATAATATTCGGAGTTTAACTTTAATTGCTCCCTCGTCACTCCTCTCCTGGTTTCCATTTATGGTAATTTTGTGCTTCTTCTTCTTCTTCTTCTTCCTCTTCTTCTTCTTCTTCTTCTTCTTCTTCTTCTTCTTCTTCTTCTTCTTCTCATTTTTAGTGTCATGTGTTTCCTTTTATAATTTAACTTAATTTTTAGTTTTCTGTAAAAGAAAACTATTGAGCCGGCTTTGTCTGTCCGTCCGCACTTTTTCTGTCCGCCCTCAGATCTTAAAAACCACTGAGGCTAGAGGGCTGCAAATTGGTATGTTGATCATCCACCCTCCAGTCATCAAGCATAACAAATTGCAATCCTCTAGCCTCAGCAGTTTTTATTTTATTTAAGGTTAAAATTAGCCATAATCGTGCGTCTGGCAACGATATAGGATAGGCCACCACAGGTCCGTGGTTAAAGTTTCATGGGCCGCGGCTCAACCAGCATTATATCGAGACCACCAGCTTTAATTATAAGCTATACCGAAAACTCGACTGCGCCGAAGAAACTTCGGTGCATTTTTACTTGCTTCATTTGTGATTAACTGAGCAAGTTCTTTAGCATAACTTCTTGCGCTCTCGAATTTATGAACTATCACTCTCCTAAGTTATCTCGTTTGTTAATTCTCCAGTTTTCTTTGTCTCTTATTCAAATGTTGTAGCTAATATAATTTTTTTAAATTTCACTTCATATGATTCAAATCACGCACGAACTCTAAACACACTTTAGATAAACATTTTTTCACTGGAAGGATTTAAGTTAAATATAGACTACGAAAAACTTATTAATTATTTGAGAGAGAGAGAGAGAGAGAGAGAGAGAGAGAGAGAGAGAGAGAGAGAGAGATACGTAATCACTCGTTACATCGAGCCACTCAAGGCAGCCAACTGTATCTGATACGGGATGATGGAACACACGAACGGAAACAAAACGTGTATTCAGATAGCAGCAAGTCGGTGGACCGGCCACCAGGACTGCCAACATTACCGGCAAATCATATTTCATTTCGATTTTATCCTCGAGGGAGCAAGTTGGCCGTGGCCCCGTCTTCCTTCTTTTATAAGGAAGACATACTCTCTCCTCCTTCTTCTTCTTCTTCTCTTCCTGTTCCTCCTCCTCCTGCTCCTACCCCTCCTCCCACTGTTCCTCCCCCTCCTACAGTTCCTCCTCCTCCTCTTCCTTCTCTTCCTTACCCTCCTCCTTCTTCTGTTCCTACACCTCCACCTCCTCCTCCTCCTCCTGTTTCCTCCTCCTCCTCCTTTGTTGTGACGCCAGTTTTACTAGCCCCAAATCAATCAGTCAATCTTCCTCCTCCTGTTCCTCCTTCTTCTCCTCTTCCTGTTCCTTCCCCTCCTCCTCCTTGTTCCTTGTTCATCCTCCCCCTCCTCCTCTTAATCCTCCTCCTCCTCCTCCTCCTCCTCCTCCTCCTCCTTGTTCCTCCCCGTCCTTCTTTTCCTAGTTCCTCCTCCTCCTCCTCCTCTTTCTCCTCCTCCTCCTCCTCCTCCTCCTCCTCCTCCTCCTCCTCCTTGTTCCTCCCCGTCCTTCTTTTCCTAGTTCCTCCTCCTCCTCCTCCTCCCCCTCCTCCTCCTCCCCCTCCCCCTCCCCCTCCCCCTCCCCCCTCCCCCTCCCCCTCCTCCTCCTCCTCCTCCTCCTCCTCCTCCTCCTCCTCCTCGTTCTTACTCCTCCTCGTCCCTCCTCCTCCTTCAGATATAAAATATACCTCTGGCTTCTACGCATTTCTTGTTATATTATTTTTTTTTCGACCGCCTTCTAAAAGAGTAAGAGGAGGAGGCGGCCACGACTGAGATTATTCATATCCTCTTGACTCTAAGATAAAGATCAAGTATTGGATTATCTTGTCTTTTCTCCGTCCAATTCCATCTAAATGGACGAGGTGGGGGGGGGGGGCGGGGGTGGAGATTATGCTCGGGTTGGCCCTCCCCTCTGTCACGCGAGTCAAGGACGCTAAGGAATTACGCATTGGGCCCCTGAAGAGTTTTCCTCAGAAAGATTTCGCAAGGGAAATGAAAACATGAGTCCTCGTGGCTCCTCTTCTTGATAAGCAACGTTATTTGTTTATTTATATTTCCTGAAACCGTTGAGTTCTTACGAAGTCTCTGCTTGTTTCCTTAAACTCTAAATTACATTTAAAACAGCCTTTTGTCATTTTGATACGATGAATAATTGCTATGGCGTTCATTATATCAAAAGAGAGAAGGCTGTTTTAAATAGAATCTCTACTTGTTTCCTTAAAAGTCTCAATTCTTTTTAAAACAACCTCTTGATATAATGATAAAATGCCATATCAATAATTCATTATCTGAAAAGGACAAAAGGCTGTTTTACATAGAATTGAGACTAAGGAAACTAGAGATTCTATTTAAAACAACCTTTTGTCATTTTCATTTATATCATTTTGATGTAATGATATAATGTCATAGCAATTATTCATTATATGGAAATGACAAAAGGTTGTTTTAAATAGAATTGAGACTAAGGAAATAAGTGCAGGTTCCATTTAAAACAGCCTTCTGTCTTTTGGTCTAATAAATTTCGTAGTAATTATTCATTATATCAAGATGACCAAAGGCTGTTTTGAATAGAATCCACAGTTTCCTTAGTCTCAATTCTATTTAAAACAGCCTTTTGTCCTTTTCATATAATGAATGATTACTATGGCATTACATAATTATATCAAGATGATATAATGCCATAGTAATTATTCATTATATCAAGATAACAAAAGGCTGTTTTAAATAGAATCTACAGTTTCCTTAGTCTCAATTCTATTTAAAACAGCCTTTTGTCCTTTTTCATATAATGAATGATTACTATGGCATTACAAAATTATATCAAGTTGATATAATGCCATAGTAATTATTCATTATATCAAGATAACAAAAGGCTGTTTTGAATAGAATTTACAGTTTCCTTAGTCTCAATTCTATTTAAAACAGCCTTTTGTCCTTTTCATATAATGAATGATTACTATGCATTACATAATTATATCAAGATGATATAATGCCATAGTAATTATTCATTATCTCAAGATAACAAAAGGCTGTTTTAAATAGAATCTACAGTTTCCTTAGTCTCAATTCTATTTAAAACAGCCATTTGTCCTTTTCATATGATGAATGATTACTATGGCATTACAAAATTATATCAAGATGATATAATGTCATACTAATTATTCATTATATCAAGATGACAAAAGGCTGTTTTAAATAGATCTCTAGTTTCCTTAGTCTCAATTCTATGTAAAACAGCCTTTTGTCCTTTTCATATAATGAATGATTGCTATGACATTATATCAAGATGATATAATGTCATAGCAATAATTCATTATAACAAGATGACAAAAGTCTGTTTTAAATAGAATCTACAGTTTCCTTAGTCTCAATTCTATGTAAAACAGCCTTTTGTCCTTTTCATATAATGGATGATTGCTATGGCATTATATCGTTATATCAAGATGATATAATGTCATAGCAATTATTCATTATATCAAGATGATAAAAGGCTGTTTTAAATAGAATCTCTAGTTTTCTTAGTCTCA
Organism: Macrobrachium rosenbergii; assembly: GCA_039081455.1. Lineage (NCBI taxonomy): Eukaryota > Metazoa > Arthropoda > Malacostraca > Decapoda > Palaemonidae > Macrobrachium > Macrobrachium rosenbergii. Next base: position 72,716,969 of record JANJGK010000003.1, on the reverse strand, counting down.
ATTCTATGTAAAACAGCCTTTTGTCCTTTTCATATAATGAGCGATTGCAATGGCATCATGTCATTATATCAAGATGATATAATGTCATAGTAATTATTCATTATATCAAGATGACAAAAGGCTGTTTTAAATAGAATCTCTAGTTTCCTTAGTTTCAATTGTACTTAAAACAGTCTCCTTTTGACATTTCTACTATATATATATAATATCGAATAACTGCTATGACATTCAACATGTCACTTATTTATTGCATAAAATCTGGGTCTTAAGTCCAAGATCTCCTCACCCAAACGGACCTTTACTGTTCCCCCCCTGCATTTCTTCACGCAGAAAACCTAGAAAAGAATCTAGGTTATCTTCAAGAGCATCTAGAATGACGTTGCTGTACTGAAGAGGCACAAATAGTTGAACCTAAACACATTAGTATTTTTTGATGAACGTAATAAATATTTTGTTTTTTCAGTTCTCTGCAGTTCGTTGTCGACAGGACTGTGGTCCTCCATTAGGTCTGACTCCTAAAATAATGAAATAAAAATCGTTAATTGCAAGATTATATTAGATCTTGAGAATATGATAGTTTCGTCCATTCCCGTGCCATTTGTTTACGTTTCTAGTTCGTGAATATATTTTAAAGTACGAGTGAATATCCTATGGGCAGGTCATTTACTGTCTCTTTAAATCGTCATAATTTTATGAAATAGATCATCTCAGTTGGTAATCTTAGAAAATTTTGTAAACAATTAGCCATTAAGCATTAGAAACTCTTCTGTCTCACAGACTGACAAAGAGTGGATGAGGCCACTTGTAACATATTTTTCACTAGTGCTGGCATAAGGATAGCTTAATCTAGAACGAGTGAAATCTTTGGCATCTATCAACGTATTTTCCAGTATTTAATGGTAGATGGAATTAGGTTTTGCTTAACTGACTGGATAAAGTGTGTTAAAAGGTGTAACAATAAACCTGAAGAAACACATTTTCCAGTATTTAATAGGTAGATGGGATTGGGTTTTGCTTAATCGACTGGGTTATGTGCGTTGAAAGGTGTGATATTAAACTTGAAGATACATTGGAAAAGTGGCAAATTTAAGTCGCAGAAATTTCTTGGAAGAAGAATCTCAAGTTGCAGAAATATCTCAGAGGTGGAATATTCGAGTTCCTGAAGTATTTGAAAGGCAGCAGCAATACCTGAAAGGTGGAATATCAAAGCCCAAAAAATATTAACATGGTAATATTCAGGTAAACAGTAGAACATTCAGTCTACGGGATATTTGACTGATGGAATATCCAGTCTACAGATGTTTGACTGGTGGAATATCCTGCCTGCAGATTTTTGACTGGTGGAATATCCAGCCTACAGATATTTAACTGGTGGAATATGCAGCCTACAGATATTTGACTGGTGGAATATCCAGCCTACAGATATTTGACTGGTGGAATATCAAGCCTACAGATATTTGACTGGTGGAATATCCAGCCTACAGATATTTGACTGGTGGAATATCAGGCCTACAGATATTTGACTGGTGGAATATCCAGCCTACAGATATTTGACTGGTGGAATATCAAGCCTACAGATATTTGACTGGTGGAATATCCAGCCTACAGATATTTGACTGGTGGAATATCCAGCCTACAGATATTTGACTGGTGGAATATCCAGCCTACAGATATTTGACTGGTGGAATATCAAGCCTACAGATATTTGACTGGTGGAATATCCAGCCTACAGATATTTGACTGGTGGAATATCAAGCCTACAGATATTTGACTGGTGGAATATCCAGCCTACAGATATTTGACTGGTGGAATATCAGGCCTACAGATATTTGACTGGTGGAATATCCAGCCTACAGATATTTGACTGGTGGAATATCAAGCCTACAGATATTTGACTGGTGGAATATCAAGCCTACAAATATTTCACTGGTGGAATATCCAGCCTACAGATATTTGACTGGTGGAATATCCAGCCTACAAATGTTTGAGTGGTGGAATATCAAGCCTACAAATATTTCACTGGTGGAATATCCAGCCTATAAATGTTTGACTGGTGGAATATCCAGCCTACAAATGTTTGAGTGGTGGAATATCCAGCCTACAGATATATCTAACAGTGGAATATCCAACTTGCAGAAATACTTAGAAGATGGAATATCCCATCTCCTGAAAAATTCAGTCTCTACACCACCCCCTCCCTCCCCCCTCCCTCCCTCCCCCTCCCTCCCTCTCAACCCTTCCGTCCACCAAAAGAAATCGGGTCATCGTCCCTATAATTCTTCTTCTATAATTATTTTGGCGCCTCCATCTGAAAGTATATAATCCTCTCTCTTCAAATAAGAACCATATTTATTACATTGCTCCATAAACAAGGAAGAAAACATGTATGATATATGTACATATAAATATCGTCCACTCTGTTTTTTTTTTTTCTCTCTGTTGAGCGAACAAACATACAACCTCACTTGGTGAGTCTGTGTTTTATTATTATATTATTATTATTATTATTATTATTATTATTATTATTATTATTATTATTATTATTATTATTATTATTGCCAATAAATTCACAATGAAGAGATAAAATTATTATATATCAAAATTTACAATTATATATATATATATATATATATATATATATATATATATATATATATATATATATATATATATATATATCAATAATTGTATAATTTCACAAACAATACAATTTAGCGATATAATTGTGGATTTTTTATATCTAATCATTATTATTATTTATTATTATTATTATTATTGCTGAGAAATTCACGGTGAAAAAATTGAATTATTGTATATCAAAATTCACAATTATATTAATAATTGCATAGTTTTACAAATAATACAATTTAGTGATATAATTGTGAATTTTTTATACATTATTATTATTAATATTATTATTATTATTATTATTATTATTATTATTATTATTATTATTATTATTATTATTATTATTATTATTATTATTATTATTATTACTGGAAAGGCTAATAAACTGACGAATCAGCTTCAATAAAATGGCACGCCTCCAAGCGAATAGAGAAAATCAGAACGAAGATTAGAGAATTAGAGTACATTACAGATAACAGTTGCAATAAGTAAAGGCAAATTAAAAATAAGATGCGGGAAAAAAATTAAATCCGTCATCCATACACTATCCTGTTCGACGAATCTGTCTTCATGCGGCCATTCAAAGCTTCTTTGTTTGGTAAAGGCTTGATCGTTGCGAAGATCATTGAAAACATTTTTTGTTTAGTGATTTGGGTAATTTGTTGCTAGTTGCAAAAACAAAGAAACACAAACACGCGCACATATTATATATATATATATATATATATATATATATATATATATATATATATATATATATATATATATTTATATTTATATTATATATATATATATAATATAAATAAAATATATATTTTATACATATATAGTAACATATAATATAATATATACATATATACATTATATATATATATATATATATATATATATATATATATATATATATATATATGTATATATATATATATATATATATATATATATATATATTTATATATATATATATATATATATATATATATATACATATACATATATATATATATATATATATATATATATATATATATATACATTACTCGTATTAACTGTCAAGAGCGAGAGAGAGAAACACGTATACAATCTTCTTTTATAGATGACAGTTTAAATTTCATTAATATATTACACTGACAGCGGTGTGTTCATATTCATCTTTATTTATGAGAAGTGAATTGGTGGCCAGCCTCCGCTACAACTCTTACCCAGTGCAGTTTTCCTTAGAAATATTTTGGTAAATATATAGTTGCGTTGATTAATAAAGCCTGTTGGTGGCTGAGAGAGGAGAGAGAGAGAGAGAGAGAGAGAGAGAGAGAGAGAGAGAGAGAGAGAGAGAGAGAGGGAGAGATGATTCTAGTTTTATCTTTCGCCTATGTACAATAGGGACTTAAAATATACCTGATCTACTTTGACTAAATTTTGCAAAATTATTGACAGACAAAAAGATAGATTCATTATGTAGATGATCATGATTATATATATATATATATATATAATATATATAGATATATATATATATATATATATATATATATATACAGAGAGAGTAACAGAAATACAGAGACACACACACACATAGAGAGAGAGAGAGAGAGAGAGAAGAGAGAGGAGAGAGAGAGAGAGAAAGGGGGGTGCTCCAGCCAAGCCATACAGACGAACTTGACAGACTGCATTTATAAAAAGAGAGCGACAGAGAGACAGAGAAAGGCAACACGCACAGACACAGGCAGACAGTGAGAGAGAGAGATAGAGAGAGAGAGGACAGGCAGACAGAGAAATGGTTGCCTGACCACACAGGCACCCTTCAGACAGAGAAATGAATTACCCCTGATGCCTCTGCAACGAATTGCAAATCGCCCCCAGAAGACCCACAGGAGACACGTCTGTTGACAGCCATCCAAAGGACCTGTGTATTTACTGCAGGACTCCGGCGTAAAAGGTCGAAAGCTAAAATGATGAGACAGATTTCGAACGTCGCGCCTGAATAAACTAAACAATATATCTTCCCTTTCTCCTGCCTCAGGCTAACGAGCATTTTCAAAACCAAACTCTGAAGGGAGCTAGATTTAATAATGGTCCTCGGCTTCTTTGATCGGTTCAACACTTTTGTTGAGTTTGCTTTTGTTGTTATTCTTCTATTAATCAAATGTCTGGGGGTTTGTGTGCAGGGAAAGTGGACTGAGTTGCCAATTCGCTTCAACACTTTATAATCAGTTTTGGATACGAATTTTAGGTGCTGAACCCTTTTAGGCGATTTATGGGTCTTTCTGGCCAGAAGTAATCAGCAGATGTTAAAAAAAAATGGCAGAATTAAAAGGAAGTGTACGTACCAGTATACAATATAAATGCCGCATACAGTACACATACCAATATACAACATACATACCAGTGTACAATATACGAACCAGTATGCAATATGTATACCAGTATGCAAAAGACAATAGTAAGTAAAACTTTCTGATGGTGAAGCCAGTATACAATATACATGCTGTATACAATACACATACCAGTATGCAAAAGACAATAGTAAGTAAAACTTGCTTATGTGAAGCTAGTATACAATATACATGTTGTATACAGTATACATAGCCAATATACAACATGCATACCAGTGTACGATATACAAAACCAGTGTGCAAAAGACAATAGAGTAATTAAAACTTGCTGATGGTGAAGCCAGTATACAATATACATGCTGTATACAATATACATACCAGTATGCAAAAGACAGTAGTAATTAAAACTTTCTGATGGTGAAGCCCAATATACAATATACATGCTGTATACAATACACATATCAGTATGCAAAAGACAACAGTAAGTAAAACTTGCTGATGGTGAAGTGATTAAAGAATTTCAAAGGAAGTATGATGATAATGAAAAAGGAGATCTATTTATAAGATTTATATAAGCCCAAAAATCGGCAATTAAGATACTTTGTAAAAAAGTCTTTTCGCGCTTATGATTAGAGCACTTGGATTCTTTATTCTGTGTAAATCTTCACATTGGTTAACCATGAACCTTATATTGATTATACTGGTTACCACACGCGCACGTAAACACACAACACACACACACACACACACACACACACACACACACACACACATATATATATATATATATATATAATATATATATATATATATATATATATATATAAATATATATATATATATATATATATATATATATATATATATATATATATATATATATATATATAATATATATATATATACTGTATATGTGTGTGTGTATGGTAGACAGGTAAACGAAGATGCAAGTACACTCCTCAAGTATACACATATGTATCCTGAGGTGCTAAAAACTCTCCTCGGCATCGAAGACGCCATTTTTGAACTCATTCAGGCAAAAGTATGAACACAACCTACGCCAGTTTTAACTGAAAAGCGGAAAAAGAGACATAACATCTCATCAGGAGCGATTTCTTCAACACTGAGCACCTGTAAAGAGCGCCGTCAAGGTTTTATCAAGGTATGAATCTACCTGGCGGTTGCCCGACCAATTAACAATCAGGACCAGGTAACATGCAATTTGGCCTTTAATTTCTTTTTTTTTTTTTTGGAGATTTGTATCAATGGCAATTCTTGTTACAGGGGATTATGATTTTGTGAAAAGTACCTTGTAATGTTACTGTTAACTTGTAGCCATTTTTAGAGAGAGAGAGAGAGAGAGAGAGAGAGAGAGAGAGGTTAGATTATTAAGAATGTCCTACCGTGTCTTAACAATATTCCTTGTTAGTTTTTTCTTGACAAGGAATTGAGACAAAAATGACAATATTTTTATATGAAATACTTTTATAATATTATTATAAGAAAAACTGTTGAATCACCTCTATATCAATAACCAAGCAGATTTTTTAATATGCTTCAATAATCCGTGAATGAAAAATAAAATTGTAAAGCTCCGCGAAGATTGAATTTAGGCGGAACAACCGCTGGTGACACGGAAATTAGTTTAAGATATTTCTGAACAGATTATTCATTCGATAATTGATTTACTATGATTGGATGAAGAAAAAAATATTCTGATCTTCATTTTAGTGTAATAACAAGAGATCATTATGATTCGTTTGACATTTTATTGATTTTGCATTTAGATATCAGAAATGACTATCGTGATGTAATACAAAGGCAGAAGAGTATATGCTGATATTTATGAGAGAGAGAGAGAGAGAGAGAGAGAGAGACAGAGAGAGAGAGAGAGAGATGTAAGTGCATGAGAGCCTTCATATATATATGTGGTATATATATATATATATATATATATATATATATATATATATATATATATATATATATATAATATGAAGAGAGAGAAAACAACTCCATGCAAGTTGAAAACAATCAAATACTGAAAAAAAATAGTTCCAAGAGACGTCCCCACCATCGCATTATGCGGTAGTACACGGGTTTCCAGTTTCCAGCCACTGGAAGCCGTCAGCGATCGTCGTAGGCGATTTGCGTAAGCACCCAGCAATTTCGTCCATTTAAGGAATCTTCCAGTAATTTTAGTGCCTCCTAGATGATGTTTAGAAGATCCCACAGCGCTGTCGTAAGGCCACTTGTCATGATAAGCGCTGGAACCTCCCAAGAGGTTTTCTGCAGGTAACTCTCTCTCTCTCTCTCTCTCTCTCTCTCTCTCTCTACTCTCTCTCTCTCTCTCTCTCTCTCTCTCTCTCCTCCCAAAGCTTTTTCTGCAGATAATTTTATTTTGGTCTTTAGGGTGGAATAAGTTCATATTCTGGTCACAAATTGGGAGAAATGTGTAGACTCTCTCTCTCTCTCTCTGTCTCTCTCTCTCCTCTCTCTCTCTCTCTCTCTCCTCTCCTCTCTCTCTCTCTCTCTCCAAAGAGGTTTTCTGCAAGTAATTTTATTGTGATTTTAAGGGGCATGAGTTTATTTTCTTGTCACGACTTTGGA
>JANJGK010000003.1:72699398-72704398 GCA_039081455.1 Macrobrachium rosenbergii | reverse complement strand
CTTAATGCTGTACTAGTATGTGACTGTACAGAAATTATTATTATTATTATTATTATTATTATTATTATTATTATTATTATTATTATTATTATATGCTGTACTTTCATATGACTAATGTGACTGTACAGAAACTAGGTCTATTATTATTATTATTATTATTATTATTATTATTATTATGCTGTACTTTCATATGACTGTACTGAAATTGGGTCTTATTATTATTATTATTATTATTATTATATTATTATTATTTATTATTACGCTGTCCTTGCATATATGACTGTCCTGAAACTGGGTCTCTTAATATTATTATTATTATTATTATTATTATTATTATTATTATTATTATTATTATTATTATTATTATTATCTTCCATCTCATCCCCACTCCCCCTTCACCCTCCTTCCATACACCATCGTGGGTTATCCATTTTCATCTCTTTATTAATCAAATACACTTGGGCATTTCTCCAGGGCGAGGCTCTGCTTCCCTTCAACCGGCGACCCTTACCTGTTTACACAGCAAGACTGCTGGATGACCCCCCCCCCCCCTCCCCCCACTAACACCCCTTACCCACCATGACCAGGAATGGCTAGTGTACGTGATTTTCTCACCGTCTAGCCTTGGTCGAATTCACACCAGGAAGGCTTGGCGTGCCTATATTTTATTTTCGTTGGTGGGCGGTTGTGGCAAGTCGCTGTGGGATTAGGAAAGGGTGTAGGCTATTTGGTATTAAGTTTCGTTTGTTTATGACTTTAGGTACAGAAAAAAATGCGTGATTTTTCCGTTTGTTGTTAAATTAAGTTATATAACTACTTTACGTAACTATGACATGCTATAGACATATGCAATCATTTATAAATGTAACTCATTTAGGAAATCAATTTGCACAGTGATTATAATGTTACATTACAAATCCAATATTTAAACGCGATCAGCAGTATGATAGCATGGAAAATGCCTCTCCCATAAGTAGCCAGAAAAGGAAAGGAGATAAGACAGCTACACCTGCAAAACGCTCATTAAAAACAGCTACCCTGACTAGGAATTAAGCCAAGAAGATTAACATAGTTCACCATGGTTTAACGCGGTTTAAGTCCTATGCATTGTCTAACACACAAATCTCTGATCTTACGATCTGAATAGACCTAACCAAGATCAGTTTCTTTGCCTGTTCACTGATAAAGCACCTAATTTCAGTCTGTGGGCTTCAATTCTGGGCTTAGGCATCGTTCGAGGGAGAAGGACTAAGTTTGGTCCACTTTTCTGACAAAGCGACATTCTTAGACTCTACTTCTGACAGAGCTATGGGTATCAGTTCCACTTTCTGACAAGGCGAAGGGTTACCTCTGTTGACGCAGCAAGTAGATTTCATCACTGTCGACTGAAACAGTAACTGGGTTTAACGCCCTACCTGGTGTAACAAGGCAGTGGATTTCGTCACTATAGACTAAAAAAGGGACTGGTTTAAAGGTCTACTCAGAGAATCGACAAATTTCGTGTTACTGCTGTTTCAAAGCACCTGGTTCTACCCTCTGACTTGCACAGGTAAAACCATTTTTTGTAATCCAAATCTCTTCCAGAGTAGCACCTACCTACTCAGAAAATTAACAGATTTCATGTTACTGCTTTATCAAAGCACCTGATTCTACCCTCTGACTAGCACAGGTAAAGCTACTTTTTTAAATCTCAATCTCTTGTGGAGTAACAGACTTGAATTCGTGCTCTGAAAAAGCAGCGATTATTGACCCCTCTTACCTGACAGGACAGGTAAGCTCTGCTACTTAAGCCAGACCAGCAGGTTTTAATTAAAAACTTTGTAACCTTAATTAACAGCTGTCATTAATCGTCCTTTTTAAAGTCCAATCACCTGACAGGGTATAATTAAAGATCATGACGTTGTTGATCTTTGCGTTTTACCCCACGACAAGGGGCAATTAGGTGCTTTTAGCAAGAAATGGAATGTTGCTCTAATTAAGGGTTGTAATTAAACCCGAAACAAGATATTCTTGTTTTATTTTATTTTTTGAAAACCTATTTTACTTTCATCTTAGATCAAATTATTAATTAAAATGTTATTTATGTATTTTTGTTAAGATATATCTTAATTTTTCCTCTGAATTTATTTATAAGTGCAGCCAATTTGTGCCAAAGAGATAAATGTTATCTCTCTCTCTCTCTCTCTCTCTCTCTCTCTCTCTCTCTCTCTCTCTCTCTCTCTCTCAAGTTCCATTTCCACACACGACCCCAAAACCTGAAATGAGCAGAATCATACGTCATATCATCAAATATTAAAATTATAAACCGAAAATCATGATAGACATTTTTATTAATAATTATAAATGCAGAGTACCTTCTGTGAAGAGAAACAAAGACGGAAAACCTACCTTATTAATGAAACTAGATCTGCAAAAGAAAGAATCCTCCCTATTTGCTTCCCTATTTGCCTCCCTATTGGCTGAAAATCACCCAAAAGAGAAAAACACAAGGCGTTTCCTCAATCTAACATACAATCACTGAGGAATGAGAGACTCGGAGAGCAAATCGGACGAGCTTCCAGGAAACAATAAAGTCATATCTCTCCAGAATCTAGACTCAAGGTATCGTTCTCCAAACTGGATTTAACTGGTCAAAACGTATCAGAAGATTAGACGAAGGTCGCGGCGCGAACACGTGCTGGGACATTAAAAAGTTATTATCGTGGCATCACAGATTATGGCCAGTTTCCTAACAGACTTTGGAATACGTTTGTTATATTGTGGGTCTAATACTGTTATATTTATTTTCTTATTTCTTCTTCTTCTTCTTCTTCTTCTTCTTCTTCTTCTTCTTCTTCTTCTTCTTATTATTATTATTATTATTATTATTATTATTATTATTATCATTATTATTATTATTATTCAGAACGTGAACCCTATTCATATGGAACAAGCCCACCGGGGTGGGGGGGGAGGACCACTATATTCCAAAGAATATAGTGTTTTTTCGAAAAAAGTAACAGAAAGTATTGGGGAACACAGAAAAAGACCAGTTATTAAAAACAGACAAATTATTATTATTATTATTATTATTATTATTATTATTATTATTATTATTATCCAGAACACTTAGCCTATTCATATGGAACAAGCCCTTAAGGGTGGGGGGGGGACCACTATATTCCAAGGGGTATAGTGATTCGAAAGAAGTAACAGAAAGTAATGGGGAACACGGAAAAAGATCAGTTATTAAAAAAACAGACAAATTATTATTATTATTATTATTATTATTATTATTATTATTATTATTATTATTATTATTATTATTCAGAACACTTACCAATTTCATATGGAACAAGCCCACCACAGGGGCCACTGAATTGAAATTCAAGCTTCCAAAGAATATGGTGTTCATTCGAAAGTAGTAAAAGAAGGTAATGGGAAATACAGAATGAGGAGATCAGTTATCAGAAAAATAGATAAATTATTATTATTATTATTATTATTATTATTATTATTATTATTATTATTATTATTATTATTATTATTATTATTATTCAGAAGATAAACCCCTACTCATATGAAACAAGCCCACAAAAGAGTCCACTTACTTAAAATCAACTTTCCAAAGACTATGGTGTTCATTTGAAAGTAACAACAGAAAGTAATAGAAAATACAGAAAGAAGAGATCAGTTATCAGAAAAGAAAAAAATAAATTGACAAATTAAGAAATAAATAGATGGAAATGTAAAAATTGCAGAAACGTAAAACTGCTGGTATCAATGTATATTTGAAAGTGTTTTCTTTATATATTTATTTAAGGCGACTTTCCTTCACATTCCCTTCTATATCATTTCACATATAGAAGTTCTGTCGTATGGAAGGAAATTTTGCAAGACAAGATGATGATAATAATAATAATAATAATAATAATAATAATAATAATAATAATCATTATTATTGTTATTATTATTATTATTATTATTATTATTATTATTATTATTATTATTATTATTATTATTGTAAAAATCATAATAATAACAATAATAATATAATAACAATAATAATAATAGTTATTATTATTATTATTATTATTATTATTATTATTATAATAATAATAATAATAATATTAATAATAATAATAATAATAATAATAATAATAATAATAATAATAATAATAATAAGAAGAAGAAGAAGAAGAAGAAGAAGAAGAAGAAGAAGAAGAAGAAGAAGAAGAAGAAGAAGAAGAAGAAGAAGAAGAAGAAGAAAATATTAATAAATTCAGGATTATAGATGAGATCTTACTTAGATAAATCTTTAAACTTTCTATACATAGCTGTCGCTATGAGATCTCTCACTGGCTCGTGACCTCATACTTAGCCATAAAAGAAGTTTAAGGTCACGTGGTTCCTTAGAAATTCAAAGCAACTGAAGTTTGCTTTCAGCGAATATTATTAAAGTTTCGGTCACTTATTTACATATTTCTTCTTCATATTTTCTTCTTGACGTCGAAGATCTTGCGATGTAAATTTAGAATTTAAAAACTTCTTTTGTTCATTGAATATTCAAATTATGATGCAATAAAAGGAATTAGCAATGTTATTAAGCAGTGTAAAAAGAAAAGATTATGAAGATGTTGCAATATAAATCAAGAATCGAAAACGTCTTTATTCAGATTATAACTGAATAAAAGGGAATAGATGTAATTAAGCAGCGCAAAGAGGAATGATTAATTAAAGGATGGGAAAAAGTTTATGGAAAATATAACACAAGTCGAGTAAGAATTATCACTTTTTCATTTGCCCGGAAGTCCTGATGATTTGCAAGAGGCCGCATTGCCTTATATCACCCCAAAACAATTCACCTCGTATTCTGTTAATTCATATTTTTTATCTATTTATTGATTAATATATCAATTTAACTTTTTTTTCCTTTCCTAATAACTAGTCTCATCTTTCTATTTTTCCAATATTGTCTTCTGTAAGGCCTTTCAAATGAACACCATATTCTTTGGAAGACT
>JANJGK010000003.1:72691898-72696898 GCA_039081455.1 Macrobrachium rosenbergii | reverse complement strand
TTTGGTCTAATTTGTCTCGTATCTCCGGCCACCACCGGCTCCCCCCGGGGGCGCCTGTCTCTCGTTTCTCTTTGAACTTGATGGGTCTTCATGACGGGACCTTCGGATTTCGTGTTTGATAGACAGGAGCCACGTGTGTTGGAATTACTGTGGGAGAGTCTTCAGCGTCAGAATTATATAGGCTGAGAAGGAAATTTGAAAATGGCAGGAGAATATCAGCTTATTTTCGGTTATTTTGAGAACTTTTCCTGAGCTCTTTTGGTGGAGGGGATGTGAAAAAAATCACACTAAGGCTCTTCAAGTTATTTCTTAAAAATTTTAGGTTTTGATACAAGAAAATAAGTACATAGTATCTGCACTAAAAAAATAACAAAAAAACTAGTATGTGAAACTGGAAACTGCAAATAATCGGACCAGGAATTAATGTGATAAATGAGACAAAGAGAGCAATGGCACATAGTCCTCTCTTGAAAGAAAGACACTCTGGCTGTTCGCCAACAATTTTTGTCATATTTACACTATAAATAAAAAGAATAAAAGCAAAAAAGCAATTAAATAATTTCCAAAGCAACTTGCTGCAACATTAGGACAATGAAACCAGCTACGATTTGACTTCGCTTAGAATAAAATTTGAATGAAATAAAAATTATCGGTTCATAAAGAATATATGACTGGAGGCGCTTGGTCTATCTCACAGGCATTCTTACTGGTGTAATGCCTTTCCAAATAACTCACAAATTATTTATTAACGGTGTAATAGCACTGTAAGAGCGAAATCATCTCTTAATAGCCTTAACAAGTCGACGCATAACTCGTACAAGTGTATAATTTGAGTGCAGAAGGTCATTTAACTAAAATTAGTTAACTAGAAGTGAAGAAACTGCATTTACATTCATTATTTAGGCGCCCCTTGTAAGTAAGTGCACTTTCCTAGTCGAGAGTCACAAGAAATTCGGTGGGTCGCATTTCTCCTAACTGGAACTGGACCACCAGACACTGTATTTAGGAGCAGATGGAGTGGTGGGGGAAGGGGTGGGGGGTAGGAACCCCCTAGGGGGCTACACGAGGGGAGGGTGACCAACATTTGCTCCTTTAGACCAACTCTTGATTCACCTGTTTTATTATTATTATTATTATTATTATTATTATTATTATTATTATTATTATTATTGGAGAAACAAATCCTCAGCTGTGTAAGGGTAAAAATATGTTTGAAAATGCATCTAGCCAGAGAGCTTTCGGGAATCAGTTCGAACAGATTCCCGAAAGATCTCTGTAAAGATTTATTTATAGATATATTTTTACTTAAACACAGCTGTAGATTTGTTTACCCATTTCAAGACTCATGCCACCGTTATTATTATTATTATTATTATTATTATTATTATTATTATTATTATTATTATTATTATTATTATTATTATTATTATTATTATTATTATTATTATTCAGATGATAAACCTTTATTCATATGGAACAAGCCCACCAAAGGGGACCATTGCCATGAAAATCAGGCTTCCAAAGACCATGGTGCTCATTTGAGTGACATTACAAAAGATAATTGGAATTACAGAAAGAAGAGATCAGTGATTAGAAAAGAAACAAGCTGTGTTCTCTGGGGCTAATTCTGTCACCTGTGTTACCTCAGGTTCCATTGATTTGGAATTCGAAATAGCCTCTGTACTCCATACCTTCCGCACAGTTTACTCTCCTTGGTTATCGTCCTATTTTGTCACGACTTATTTTTTTTTATTCCTTTCATCAGCTTTTTATGTATTAGTATGTATTTATCATTCTATTTAGTTATTTCGTTTTATCATTAACTTCTTCCTTTTTTTGCTAGGTTTTTTTTACAAGTGTTTATTTAATTCTTTTGAAGCTTCTTTGTCAAGATCATGTACGCTCTTTATGAACTACAACAAAACAACAACAGCGGTAATAATAATAATAATAATAATAATAATAATAATAATAATAATAATAATAATAATAATAATAATATGTACAATATTTAATGACGACGACGCCATTTGGAATTGGAGTTTATAAAGGGTTTCATATACAAATGTTTATCGTTTCACGATGAAAGTATAGCGTCACTTTAAAAGACACTATTGGAAAGTGTTTTGATGCAAGCCATGTTATTTAAAGTGGACACAGAAAAGGACCAACGAACTTATATATAATATATATATATATATATATATATATATATATATATATATATATATATATATATATATATATATATATATATATATATATATATAATGTGTGTATGTATATATTGAGTTCTAATGCTAAGAGACGTGTTCAACAATTTTTTTTTTTTTTTTTTTATTATTTGTTAGATTAAAAGCAAGCTGATGCTTGTAAGTACGAGCAGCCCCGAAAGAAAAACTATAAACATGATCATTACAGTAAGCCCACATTGCTCCCAAGAATGCAATAAAACACATCGAAACACCAGGAAACTTCAAATCCCATTATACTAAACCGCGCAGGCGTCGTAAAAAGGAAAGTCGATTTTGTGAATGTGGCGCCAGGGCCTCCACCAGTCCAATAAAGCATCCATTTTACATATCCAAAGCAGGAAGCTTTTAAGCGGCCATTATGAGAAACACGCAAAGCAGCGGCTTCACATTTCCCAAGAAGGAATTTGCCTGCCTGGCCTTGAGCCACTTACTGCGTCCACATCTCTCTCGAAACGAGAAGAAGAGTTAAGATTCCTCAATCTCAGACTGACGTAAAGGACAGTCATCACGAAAGCACGAAGGAGGTGATGCTACAACGGTCTCGAAAAACCGTAACATGAGACCTCGAGAACCATTACTCTTGAGTCTGACTCGCTGGTGACGCCTGTGCTTCTCTCGGGAGGGTTGCGTTTACGCAGGCGCAGACAGGAGTTGCCTCATTCAAAGGCGCGCATACTCAGACGGCGGTAGCAATCGGAAACGTATTAGCCACTTCAATTGAATTTGTCGAGGAATCTAGTCTTCCTCAGAATCTGGGTTTTAATCTTTTATGGATCGTTAAGATAATAAGTAATTTACTTAAGAAAAGAACTCAAACAGACTGAACAAACTTCTGATCCTGACAAAACGGCCCATTTCCATGAAAGTGTGGAAACGACGTTAGACTTATCCTGAAAGATAAAGACCAATCTCTTAGTAAAATGGTTTTTGATACACAACCCCGGCAGAGAAATAGGTTGGTAAGTCTTCTGTGGAAAAGATTTCCACGTCACTAGTCGTAATGTCCACCAATAAAAGTGTTTGTGCATCTTGGTCACTTAGACTAATCCATTCCCGTAACTCTTGAGCTCCATATCCCTCGAGACTTTTTAATGTAGAGGCTTTAAGCTTCCTCACATCTCCAACTATCCCCATGTGACCCTAGCCTTAGGATATATCCGTGTTTTTTTAACACACGAGCAATATAATCACTAAAATATCTTGTGAAAACTTCTACGCCAATGAGCTTGATGTAACATTTACTGAAAGTTTAAAACGTTTACTGTAACTAGTATTTTAAAGTCTGTGTCATCACATGAAGTGAGTAATGTTGTAGATGGTTGATAAGCAAAAGTGCTCTTGTCTTTTTCAAGTGAATTTACTATAGGGAGAGGGAGGGGGCGGGGTTCAAGGCAACTGTCAGTATCTCTCCACAGCCAGAGCCTTGAGGTTCTGCTTCTTGCAGGGTCAAGGAAGATCCCGGGACGGCGTTCTTTCTCCATACAGGAAATGGCTTTGCTTGGAAGTGCCAGTTGGCCCGAAACGGGTTGACGCTGAACTGCGAGAACATAATTATATTGCGGAATGAATGAGGCTATTCAATACTTCCTTGTAAAGAAAATCATTGAAAAATGAATAAGCAGGAAGGAATTTCACTGTCGCTAGAAGACAATGTTACGTATTTAAGGCGTTGAATTCTATAGCAGTTGTGAATCCACTTTACAGAATTAGTCTAATCAAACGGTCACATCTTAGGGTCTTCGAACATCATAGGAATCATATTCTCGTATCAGATTCATGGCGTTGTTGCAAGATTTAGATTAGCTAAATTTTTATAGTTTAGAGGATTAACTTTACGTTTAACTCTTCTGTGGTCACTCTTACCTGGGAGATAGGCTGGCATGAAACTGATATGAAGAAATAGATCAGACGGAAGCATTAGATATTGCTTCAAGCAATACGCACACTCTTCTAAATCATAGGACTAAAGAACCCTAAAGGACATTACGAAATGTTGCCCGCTGGAGATCCCTGTGACCTCTGACGTCACGGAGGCCTTAAGGACGCGTCACTGATGAAGAGGAGATCCCATTCTGTCAGGCCGAGTTGTTTGTTCAGGACTCCTGTTGCAGTGGCGTGAGAGAAACCCGCCCTGTGGCTTCTAGGACCAAAGCTTCGTTCATTTTAATTCGGTGTTTGAGAATAACAAGGGTTATAATATGTTGTTGTTGCATTTTTGCTATAGTTGTTGCTTATTTGTTATCGTTTTGTCTTCGTTAGTTTAATGATTTTTTCTTAATTGTTTTTCTTGGTAATTACGGTTTTGTTAACTTTAGGTGTTATGATACTTTTAGGGTGGATCTTTACAAATGATAATAATAATAAGGGTGGATCTTTACAAATGATAATAATAATAATAATAATAATAATAATAATAATAATAATAATAATAATAATAATAATAATAATAATAATAATAATTTCACAATATCGCGATGAACTGGTATGTAATAAAAATCCACAATTACATAAATGAATTGTATTAATATGCAATATGCATATTAATACAATTCTCATTTATATGATCATGGATTTTTGACCTCATATGCATTTGTTTGTAAAATGTACTTTATATGATTTTTAAATAAAAGATGAAATAATAATAATAATAATAATAATAATAATAATAATAATAATAATAATAATAATAATAATAATAATAATAATAATAATAATAATAATAATAATGGAGTAAAACAACTCAGA
>JANJGK010000003.1:72674398-72686898 GCA_039081455.1 Macrobrachium rosenbergii | reverse complement strand
TCTTTGTTGTTCGTCCACACTTTTTTCTGTCCGCCCTCAGATCTTAAAAACTACTGAGGCTAGAGGGCTGCAAATTAGTATGTTGATCATCCACCCTCCAGTCATCAAACTTACCGAATTGCAGCCCTCTAGCCTGAGTAGTTTTTATTTTATTTAATCGTGCTGAAAGTTTCATGGTCCGCGGCTCATACAGCATTATACCGAGACCACCGAAAGTTAGATCTAAAATAACATTTAAAATACTTAACTTTATAAAGATGTTAAGTCTCTAAATTAGTTAATGTGTTTACTTTATCCTAACATGATTTATAGTAGTTACTTAAGTACTGTCTTGTCCTGCTTAGTTTATCTTTCGATAACTTAAGCACTTTCTCATGATTCTTTTTCGAAAGATTTATTTGGTTTCAAAGAGTTCGTGTTTTGACTTTGCTCTAAAGCCGAAAGAGCGCAACATGTTCTAATTATTTAAGTACTTTTAAACCGGGCGCACTATGACATTTAACATCTTAAGTGCATTTTTGCCTCAGCGCAGTTAGTTTAATATTTAAGCACTATTAACCAAAGTTGTTGTTATTATTATTATTATTATTATTATTATTATTATTATTATTATTATTATTATGCAGAAGGTGAACCTTATTCATATGGAACAAGCCCACAGGGGCCATTAACGTGAAATTCAATCTTCCAAAGAACACGGTGTTCATTAGGAAGAAGTAATAGGAGATAAATGGAAATACAGGAAGGAGAGATCACTCACAAAAAAAAAAAAAGAATTAATAAATAAATAGCTGCAAATGTAAAGTCCATCATTAAAATCCAAGGAGAATCGTGTCAGGGTAGTAATGCGTTGCATCTTCGCTTGAACTTTTGAAGTATACCGGAACATTTGCTGCGTCAGCAAAGGCAGAGAGAGCCCTTGTCGAGAACGCGATATGATATAATTATCTAAGTACTTACAAAGCCCCACGCACTTTGATATTTAGCTACGCAAGTTTATTACTTCTCAGCGCAGTTAGTTTAATATTTACCAACAATTTACCCAAGTACCGGAACATTTGCGTCAGCAAACGCTGATGGCCCAAGTCGAGGTCATCAAGTAGAACACGTACGTCATCACAGACCAGAATTCTAAGCAGCGGTTTGAACAGCAATAAAGGTCACGTCTGGTCTATCGAAACTACTCGCAACTGCACGTGTCTTTGCAATGCCCAAGTACTTCTTAGGGTATGACGGGACACATTGCCGGGGCCACTTGAAATTCATATGCAAGGGATTAGTCAAAAAGGACCTCGTTCTTCCAACAGCGAATCCGGGTTACGGGTCACTGCGCACGCGCGAATGAAATTCTAGTTTTATGGGTCGTAAGTGTTCGCGGATGAGGTTCTAGTGAGGTGGGCATGATCTCAATTTATTAAATGATCAATATCGCGTACCCGGCTGTCCCATTTTCTTTTGGTAATCGTGAATATATTAAATATATTATCAGTTTCATTCCTCTGTACCCTTGCATCTCTTTAACCAGATATGGTCATTCGAATCTGCTTCAGTTTGACAGAGAAGGTCATTTCAATGAGGTAAACACGATTTCAATTCGTCAATATGATCATTATTGAACCGGCTTGTTCCATTTTTTTTTTTTCATTTTAATAATCATTCGTATATTTTCAGTTTTATTCCCCTGCACGTTCTTCTTCTCTCTCTCTCTCTCTCTCTCTCTCTCTCTCTCTCTCTCTCTCTCTCTCTCTCTCTCTCTCTCTCTCTCTCTCTTACCAGATATGGTCATTCTAATCTGCTTAAGTTTGCCACGATTTAAATTTATTCAGTTATCAATATCAAACCCCCAACCCCCTTCCCGTGTTCCATTTTTTTTTTTTTAATAATCATTTGTATATTATAAGTTTTATTCTCCAGTCCTCTCTTTCTCTCTCTTTTACTGGGTACGGTCATTCGAATCTGCGCAAGTTCTCCATATACGTTCGTTCAAGGTTGGCTCATTCCCCAAAAAAAATCATTTTCATGAGTAATGATAACAGATAAGGCCCGCATGTATCATATCTGCGCAGAACGTTTTCGTATGACCTTTCTAAAATAATCCATAGGAACTCGTGAGACTCAATTCAAACTTTGTCGACAACCAACCTTGATAACTAATAAATAATCAGTGCATAGGCCAAACTGGACGGAATAAAATAAGCAAAAAAAAAAAGGAGTTACCCGAATATTGGTGGAAATTTTCTTTTACTAGAAAAATATTCATTAACATTAATATGCTTAGGCTCAAGGATGTACACACGTAAAGGTTTTTCAATGTTGCATCAAGATGATGCAACAGTTATTAACTGCATTAAATGTCAATACATAATAATATATTTCAAAAAATCTTTTTTGTTGCCGCAAGTAAGAGATAAACTTTGTGAAGTAACATTCATAAAAGCCTTGACAATTTCTCTCAGTATTCATAATCAGCTTTTAGTTTTCTGAAAAGAAAACTATTGTGCCGGCTTTGTCTGTCCGTCCGCACTTTTTTCTGTCCGCACTTTTCCTGTCCTCACTTTTTTTGTCCGCCCTCAGATCTTAAAAACTACTGAGGCTAGATCTCTGCAAATTGGTATGTTGATCATCTACCCTCCAATCATCAAACATACCAAGTCACAGCCCCCTGGCCTCAGTAGTTTTTATTTTATTTACTGTTAAAGTTAGCCATAATCGTGCGTCTGGCAACGATATAGGATAGGCCACCACCGGCCCGTGGTTAAAGTTTCATGGGCCGCGGCTCATACAGCATTGTACTGAGACCACCGAAAGATGGATCTATTTTCGATGGCCTTAATTATACGCTGTACAGAAAACTTGATTGCGACGAAGAAACTTCGGTGCATTTATTTTCATTGTTTCTTCTTCATTCTAGAGTATTTAGGATCTAAATACATAACGAAGCATTTAAAAGAAGTCTTAGGTTATTCATTTTATGAGAAAGTCGCCGATTGGTGGTCCAGGGAATGAGAAACTGAAGCGAATGTCGGTTATTGTAAAGTGAACAGCTGTCATTGTGAAGTGAATATCTGTCACTGGGAAGTGAATATCTGTCATTGTGAAGTGAATCTCTGTCATTGTGAAGTGATATCTGTCATTGTGAAGTGAATATCTATCATTGTGAAGTAAATATCTGCCATTGTGAAGAGAATATCTCACTGTGAAGTGAATATCTGTCATTGTGAAGTGAATCTCTGTCGTTGTGAAGTGAATATTTGTCATTGTGAGGTGAATATCAGTCATTGTGAAGCTAATGTCTGTCACTGTGAAGTGAATATCTGCCATTGTGAAGTGAATATCTGTCATTGTGAAGTGAATATCTGTCACTGTGAAGTGAATATCTATCATTGTGAAGTAAATATCTGCCATTGTGAAGTGAATATCTGTTATTGTGAAGTGAATCTCTGTCGTTGTATAGTGACTATTTGTCATTGTGAGGTGAATATCAGTCATTGTGAAGCTAATGTCTGTCATTGTGAGGTGAATATCTGCCATTGTGAAGTGAACATTTGTCATTGTGAAGCGAATGTCTGTCACTGTGAAGTGAATATTTGTCATTGTGAAGTGAATCTCTGTCATTGTGAAGTGAATATCTGTCACTGTAAAGTGAATATCTGTCATTGTGAAGTGAACATCTGTTGCTGTAATCCAGTGTATATTGACATTTTCATATTCTTAATTTGGATTTATTTCCTTTCATTGTAATACGGGTTGGCAAAGAAGCAAGAGCCTGTGCTGGTGCAAAACAGATTCGTCTAACAGCAGCAAATATTTAAGTGACATTTTCATCATGTTAATTTCCATTTATTTCCTTTCATTTTAATACTGGCTGGCTAAGAAGCAAGAGCCTGTGCTTGTGCAAAATCCATTTAATCTAACAACAAATATTTTATTTAAGTCGTTTTTCTGATCAACTTTCAACAAATCTCCTTTTCTCGTATGTCCCTTGAAATCATTGCTAGTCTAGTTTCAGAGTCTTTGGCCAAGTACTGCGTGGCATCATATCTAATAATTTTTTATATTATTAATTTCATAAAATAATGTTTTTCGTTCCCTTCCAAATTCTGGTTAACTAATAGTTACTGGACATTCTTCCTAAGCCATTCTCATAATGCTGCCATTAGCTCAGAGTCTCGGCCTTGGCTACCATGATAGTAATTAAAAATTCAATCATTAAATAAAATACTCAGTTAACTTCTAATAAAATTACTGTACAGCAGCGAAAGAGGAGAGAGTATTTCGTCAATTTACTAAGTCCCCAACAGTAGCCAAAAAACGATCTTTGCACAACCATCTGTTTGTGCTTTCTCACTTCTAAAGCGTAACATCATTCCTCCGAATACAATCCCTTGATGTTTTCTCTTAGCCAACAATAAAACAACAATCACTCGTTACCCTTTCGTGACCTTGTTAACGTTGACCCTTAGGATCCCATGGTAAATCCTAGCTAGCGCTGCGGGCAATCAATCTCCCACAATCCTGAAGGATATATACTGAGCGTCCCGTATCCCCCCCATCCCATTTTTCAATAATTTCCGAGAAGGTACAATACACCGCTGTAAACATTACCCTGAATTTTCCCCTCATCATTTAAGATAATGATGCGTTTCTGGTCGTTTATCTGATCTACAGCCTCCACGGTATGATGGGCGTAACGCCCAAAAGGCGGTCCCTGGTTACTGACCCCCACGTGGGCTCTAAAGTACGCATTATCCTTTTGACTCCGTGCTTGCGCCAAATATGGCTATGTTTATGTACGTTGCTTCCGAGAATTGCTTTTCCCTGTTGCTTAGTTTTGTTGTAAGTTTTTTGTGGCACAACGAGTTTATCTTTTCTATACTTTTACATTGATTTATTTCTTGATTTAGTTAGGTGTTCGTTATTGTTATATCTTTTGCGAGAGTTAGTCAAGATCAGGGGGTAGTATAAACACGATATGCTCCTTGTTGCTGGGTATTTCTCTCTCTCTCTCTCTCTCTCTCTCTCTCTCTCTCTCTCTCTCTCTCTCTCTCTCTCTCTCTCTCACTGGGTGTGCGTTTGTGTATGTGAGTGTATGAGTGTGTGTGTGCGTGCAGTTTCTCTCTCTCTCTCTCTCTCTCTCTCTGAGTGTGCGTTTTGTGTATGTGAGTGTATGAGTGTGTGTGTGCGTGCAGTTTCTCTCTCTCTCTCTCTCTCTCTCTCTCTCTCTCTCTCTCTCTCTCTCTCTCTCACTGGGTGTGCGGTTGTGTATGTGAGTGTATGAGTGTGTGTGTGCGTGCAGTTTCTCTCTCTCTCTCTTTCTCTCTCTCTCTCTCTCTGAGTGTACGTTTGTGTATGTGAGTGTATGTGTGATGTGTGTGTGCTCTCTCTCTCTCTCTCTCTCTCTCTCTCTCTCTCTGAGTGTGCGTTTGTGTATGTGAATGTATGTGTGATGTGTGTGTGCTCTCTCTCTCTCTCTCTCTCTCTCTCTCTCTCTCTCTCTCTCTCGGTATGCGTCTGTGTGTATGCGTGTATGCGACAATGTGTGTGTGTGTATGTGTATGAGTATGTGTCCTCTTTCTCCTTCCCAAAATCCTCAAGAAAACGAGAACCTCCTCCAGCAGCCAGGTGAATCTAGTACCTGTTTGGGACCATCCAAATACTTAGCGGCCCAAATGAAGGCTTATTCGACTGCTCCTGATAAAAAAACAAGTAAAAATGCACCGAAGTTTCTTCAGCGCAATCGAGTGTTCTGTACAGCCGCTACAGCGTACAATCAAGGCCACCGAAAATAGATCTATCTTTCGGTGGTCTCGCTATAAAGCTGTATGAGCCGCGGCCCATGAAACTTTAACCACGGTCCGGTGGTGGCCTGGCCTATATCGTTGCCAGACGCACGATTATGGCTAAATTGAGCCTTAAATAACGTAAAAAGTACTGAGGGTAGAGGGCTGCAATTTGGTATGTTTGATGATTGGAGGATGGATGATCAACATACCAATTTGCAGCCCTCTAGCCTCAGTAGTTTTTAAGATCTGAGGGCGGACAGAAAAAGTGTAAACAGAATAAAGTGCGGACGGATAGACAAAGCCGGCACAATAGTTTTCTTTTACAGAAAACTAAAAACGGTTCATTGACTTTATGGCTACTTTCATCCCGCTTAAGAGCTGTTTGTCTTTGAGTACGAAGTACTATTAATAGCCGGTGGCGCTAGGAAGACTACGTAGGATATCTCGCGGATCTTGGGATATCCTCGCAGGAGAAACATCCTAGACGATGTTACGAAGTTAATGTCAACATCTCTCAAATTACTTGTTGTGAAGTCTTTATAAGTGTGATATGCTGGGTAACTTCATGGTGCGTGCTTTGAGTCTTCCAAAAATATCGTTTTCTAGAAAGTCATTAGTTATGGATATGTTAATATTTTCTAGAAATTCGTCAGTTATGAAATCTAGATCTTTTTAGTTTTCTGTAAAAGAAAACTATTTTGCCGGCTTTGTCTGTCCGTCCGCACTTTATTCTGTCCGCACTTTCTCTGTCCGCCCTCAGATCTTAAAAACTACTGAGGGCTAGAGGGCTGCAAACTGCTATGTTGATCATCCACCCTCCAATCATCAAAAATACCAAATTGCTGCTCCCTAGCCTCAGTAATCTTTAAGATCTGAGGGCGGACAGAAAAAGCGTGGACCGAATAAAATGCGGAAGGACAGATAAAGCCGGCACAATAGTTTTCTTTTACAGAAAAGTGAAAGGATCTGGATTTCATAACTGACGACTTTCTAGAGCTGAGAGTTTCATTGACAGCGGCTCATATAGCATTATACCGAGATTACCGAAAGATAGATTTATTTTCGGTGGCCTTGATTATACGCTGTAGCGGCTGTACAGAAAACTCGATTGCGCAGAGGAAACTTCGGCGCATTTCTTACTTTTTTTTATTTTTTGCTGCCATAAACATTGTAATTAGGCCTAAACAAAAACCTAAATACTAATTGCTAGAGACTTGAATATATTCCCAGTGCATTTCAGTAATTAAGTAGACCGCATCCTATTTCGGAAGTTGTAAAAATCCTCCTAGGTATACTTTCATTGAAGGACATTCTAAACATAATGACGCAAATTCGCTAAATGTTGCATAGTGTACGAACTTCCAAAGCCCTGTCGAAAGTACACGAATTTCGTGATGTTAAAAAATTTGGTGGATTCAACCTAGAAATGTCCCTAATAGCCCTATTGCTGTAATTACTAAGCAGTCTATCTTGGCTGCTGAATTCTAGCGTTTATGGAATGGGTAGAGTTAAAGAAGTTAGACAGCTAGATAACAAGAGAACTAAAAGGGCTGGTGAAAGGAAAAACTAAAACCAGAGAGAGAGAGAGAGAGAGAGAGAGAGAGAGAAATGGACAGATGAGAGCGTGTTTCACAGAAATAAATTTCTGACTCACGATACGAGTCAGAAAATATATATATATATATATATATATATATATATATATATATATATATATATATATATATATATATATATATATATATATATATATACATGTATATATATATGTATATATATATATATATATATATATACTATATATATATATATATATATTATGCATTTCTACACATTTATATATATATATAATATAATATAATATATATATATATATATATATATATATAAACAATATATATCTGTAAATAAATATATATATATATATATATATATATATATATATATATATATATATATATATACACTTATATAATCTCCAACAGCGTCTCTGAAATTAAACTTAATAACAAAAAAGCTAGTTGTAAAAGTTATCAGTAAGTAATCCAGTATTGCGAATTCCGCTCTTGACATCCTTGATAAAGGACTTCTCATCTCAAGTATAGGACATCGCGAACTCCCAGCCTCCTACCAGGCAGCGGAAGCGAAGACAGGAACCTCAGAATATAACCTTAGCCTTAGGGAAGTAAATAGCCCGAACCTACTTTTACTGTGGCAAGTGAGACACCTTGGTTAATAGTCAATGTCACTGTCTTGGTCAGTGTTCATTACTTGTCTTCACGAGTCTCGAATAAAGCAGGGTTTTTTTTTTCCTTCTTCTTCTCCTTCTTTTTCTTCTTCTTCTTCTTCTCGTTCCTTTGCTTCTTCTTCTTCTTCTTCTTCCTTCCTTCCTTTTCGTCTCCTTCTTCTTCTTGTTTTCGTCTTCTGCTACTTCTTCTTTTTCGTCTTCTTCCTTCCTTCATTCCTTTGCTTCTTCTTCTTCTTCTTCTTCTTCTTCTTCTTCTTCTTCTTCTTCTTCTTCTTCTTCTTCTTCTACTTCCTTCCTTCCTTCCTTCCCTCCTTTTCGTCTCCTTCTTCTTCTTGCTTTCGTCTTCTTCTACTTCTTCTTTTCGTCTTCTTCCTTCCTTCATTCCTTTGCTTCTTCTTCTTCTTCTTCTTCTTCTTCTTCTTCTTCTTCTTCTTCTTCTTCTTCCTTCCTTCCTTTTCGTCTCCTTCTTCTTGTTTTCGTCCTCTGCTACTTCTTCTTTTCGTCTTCTTCCTTCCTTCATCCCTTTGCTTCTCCTTCTTCTTCTTCTTCTTCTTCTTCTTCTTCTTCTTCTTCTTCCTCTTCTTCTTCTTCTTCGATGTGGCCTTTTGATTCGTAGACGAGTAATGAGAATGTCAATTAGTGCTTAGTGCTGTATCCACTTTCTTGCATCATGCACTTTTTGTCTCCTGTTAATCTTTGTATATTTCCTAGTTGTTCTGTATTTGTAGATTTCCCCTTGAGACTTTCGTCTTTATCTTGCCAAGCTTCCTCTTGTTGGACCTGTATTTTATTTTATATTACTTTTTACCATTTCCTGTTTTTGGGTATTTAAGTTTCATAAAGCTAGTTTGCAAAGTTCATGTATTTTTCTGTTCTTCCATATAACACGCACGCTTTATAATTTTTATTTCGTAATTACTGTGTAAGGCTGTAATTGTTGATGCTCATTACTGCATTTGAAAAGGTGTTTATATCTCAAATGAAGGCAGTAGGTGTCAAGTAAGGGTTTATTTGTCTCTTAAGGACTAGCAACAAATCCCTTCTTACTCTTCTTGAGCTGCAGAGCTTTGGAATTTTCTCCCATCTCTGGTTTTCCCAGGCACTTGCAATCGTCCATCCTATAAGAGCAACATGTATTGTTTTTTGGAGTTGCATAAATAAGGCAAAATTACAATTTACACATTTTATTCTACAGCATAAAATACAAGGCGTATTCATATTTCTGTCTTTTCTGGGAGTAAACAGATAGCCTATGAATAATAAATCTTTTGTTTTACCATTGCAGAATCTTAAACAAGAAAATTCAGTGTAGCATAATGTACGTGATATATCATAAAAAACAATGTCACCAAAAACTACTTAAATCTGATCATAATTTTTGACTCTACAAGCAGTACCTACCAAGTCTAACTATAACCGAGCTTGCTGGTTACTTCACCACTTTGAAGGAGCAAACATACTCATTTGATCTTATATACGACGCATTTAAGCAGATAAATAAGGGTGTACAGCAGAAACACATTCACTTTGCAATTATTTTGTATCTCTCTGCATGATTCATTGTTTGTGTTTGGTCACAGAGATACAGTGTGTTTAGCCAATGTCTGTCATTATAAGATTTCTAGTTTATAGTTGTTTGAATCATTCTTCATCAACTTAATTCCTCCCCAAGTTTGTCAAGAAAAAGGGCATTTGGGGAATGAAATATTTTGTGGAACGTGTAAAGAGAAAATAAAACATTTTTCTCAACTAGATCGTCGGACAAAATTTAGTGTATTTCTTTTCTTTCTCTGATAATACTGTTACTGCCGCATTGCCATTGTGTGTGTGCTAAACCCCTATTGATATAATCAAATGCAATCCCTTTCTTTCGGATTTTACCTGATACAATCCAATCAATAATCAATTTAAGTTCCACTCTACGAGAGATGCTCAAGATTCAAGTGTCAGAAGTATTTTCACTCTAAGCTGAGATACAAGCCACGCCCCCTGAGCAGTAAAGTTGCCAGAAGCGGCTAGATAAAAATTTATTGATACGTTACTGCCAAGATCGTTGATAAATCTTACTGGAGCTGTTCAAGAACAGCGCCATCTTTACGGGCAGTAATTTGCAAGTGTCAGAGCGGATGCAATGTCTCGATTAAGTTCAATAGCAGTCTTATCCCGAAAGCTTCACTACGGGTAAGTTTATCTCCCTGTAAAGTTGCTTTTATCCTCAGCTCGACTTCAGAGGGCTATCGGATCGAAGCTGAAAGAAATTCCATTGTCAATGCCTTTATTGGATAATGGATTCTGCTTTCACGAATGAGAATTGGAAAGGCAAGGATGATAACCATGTATCATTCACGTCTCGCAACATCTGAGAGAACGCTCATTCTTCCGTAATAAGAGAGAAAAAAAGTGACACCTCGACGGCAATCCTTGCTTACATTCAGTACCCCATCACTGACCGACTTTTGACACCAGAGAGAGAGAGAGAGAGAGAGAGAGACAGACAGACAGACAGACAGAGAGTCTCTTTTGAAACGCCATGCTTGAATGACAATGCATTGAAAATAAGTTAATGAGTAACAGTTTTCCAAATTGTATTTCCTAACTCCACGCATTCATGTTCCCTAAAACCTATATAAACTGAAGGAATTCGGAGGCACGACACTAGACTTTGAATGTTTTGAATCTCATAAACGACTGGTTATGGAAATGACTTCCACAGAATCCTTTTAAACGATTTCCTGGGTAGAGGAATTGTCGTAAAAGTGTCGGAATCACTTAGACGAAAATAAAACTTGAAATCAGTTCCTTCTGCTTTTTTGTGACCTTGAAGGAGTTTTGTTTCTTTTAATGGTTTTTGTTGTATTTTAGTTTTTAACATTTCTTGTTTGAATTTTCTATAGTACCTTTATTAAAATAGAGAAATGGAAAATTAACTACAGTAATTTTTTAAGCAAGAATCTTGAACTCACACTTTTGTATGTATATATATAATGTATATGTATATATGTGAATATACATACATACATGTAAGTATATATATATATATATATATATATATATATATATATATATATATATAAGTATTTATTTATATATATATATATATATATATATATATACATATAGCCTATAAACATACAGTGCATATATATATACATATATATATGTATGTAGAAATATACATATGTAAGCATACATTGTATATATATAGTATATATATATATATATATATATATATATATATATATATATATATATTATATACATATGTACATATATAACTTTTTGTTTTATTACTATGGTCCTTAGCGACTCATAATGGCGTACGTCTCACTTTAATGAACAAAGAAGATTCCATTTAGATTAAACAGATACTGTGGCATAGCAAGCAAGATAAGATCATATTATTAGAGAATACTTATAATCATACCCCCTGGGTTTTTTCTCAAACTCCCCAGCCCTTATTATATATTATATAAAATCCTCGAAGTCTTTCTCAAGTTACATAATTATTACACACACATGGAGTATTTAGACATATATATATATATATATATATATATATATATATATATATATATATATATATATATATATATGTATTATATATATATATATATATATATATATATATATATATATATATATTATATATATATATATATATATATATATAATATATATATATATATATATATAGTTATATATGTATTTGTATTACTTATACAAATATAATATAATTTATATATACATATATACATACATACATACGTATATATATATTTATAGATATATATATATATATATATATATATATATATATAATATATATATCTTTGGTACGTAAGTACTTAGGTTCCAACTCCTTTCACGACCTTTCTGCTCGAATTGCTAATGCCCTGGGCTCTCACTCGAAAGACCGGGGTTCGGTCCCGAGGTGAGTTAGAAATCTATTTCTGCGAAACACTCTGTTTCTATTATCGTCGGATGAAATTTCCGGCGAAATCCTTGAAACCCGAAATAGAAAATAAAGACGAGGAATTCTCCTCTTACATAATATCTAGTTTCATAGTTTCAATTAACCCACAGAGGCGCCATGATGTATAAATATCTATGTCCCTAATTTACATATTTACTCAGAAGTCAGACATGTTGATGAGAGCTGAAATAGATCCTTAGAGATAATGGCGAGAGTTCTTTCATCCCAAAGAGAACTCGTTACACCCGTCAGACGACATCTTCTCATACTGTTGTATTCTCCGGAAATAAGTAATCCGCATCATGGAAAGATTCCTGTCACCTCTCAGGTGGCCTCGTAACACCTGACGGACGATATCTTCTCACATCGTTTTACTCTCTAGAAATCTTTAATACTGAAATGGTACTATTCGGTGACTATTTCTTTCCCTCTACTGCCAAGCTTAGCTTTGGAATCCTCTTCTAGCTTCTGTTTTCCCTCTATCTTTCAACCTCTG
>JANJGK010000003.1:72669471-72671798 GCA_039081455.1 Macrobrachium rosenbergii | reverse complement strand
TAAGATAATTACGCTTATTTCGAGATATGAGTTTAATGGATATAATCGTTAACGACAAATGTTTTATAATATTCATCTTTTTTACCTATTATAGGATTATAATAATTTTCATTCAGTTCTGTTTCCTCCTGATAATATTCCTGTAGAGCCTTGAGAAAATCAAAACCAATTTTCGATATTTACTATTGACTCAAATTGTTTAAAATTGGGAAATTTAATAATTTTAGTTACCAATTTAAACAATTTTATTCTTTAATTTTTTTTTTTTTATGTCCTCTTGAATGTGTGCATATTTATTGTCGCTCCGATTGCTAACTTTTGCTAGGGGTTGCTTGTAAGGGTGAGAGACCGTGCCGGCATAAGCCCACCTTAATCTAATGACCATAAATTCATAAATACATTTAAATAAATATCTGGAGAAATTTTTCATATTTATCAAAAAATTTTGTCTGCGAATGATATTCAAGCGAGCTCCGCTGAATTCCTAATAATTCAAGTAATATTATAGCTGTCTTCATCCTTGTAATTCAAATAACTATAGCTTAATTAAATTTCAGGATCATGACCTTATATTCAAAGGAAGTGAGAACTCTCTACTGCTGCCAATAATAATAATAATAATAATAATAATAATAATAATAATAATAATAATAATAATTATACGTCTATTCCATTGGCGGCGGGATTGTTCGCCTGATCTGGTGTCTCTGGGCGGGGGCGTCGCCTGTTCTGGGGTCGGTCGCAGGCCTTGGTATTATTGCCCTTCCTATATTTGTAGGGAGGAAGAGCACTTCCTGCGTCGTATTGAGAGAGGGTTTCTCTCGCTGGATGAGGAGCGCCTCTAGTAGTCTAGTTTATCGCGGTGTTTTTGATAATTTTCTCACGGGAGATGGCGTCCTGATGTGCGTTTCTAGTATGGATTTTCATCGGCCTAGAGGCACCAGATCAGGGCGAACATAATCCCGCCACCGACAGTGCTGCTCGTTTTCCGTTTCAAAATTCCGCTGTTTTCTTCCTAAGGTAAACAAAGGTCAGTATTGAGTGCTAAATGGTATGTATATTCGGAGCGATGAAAAATGACAAATACAAGGTTTTAAGTATTTTTTTTATTTATTTCTTGTAGACTAATCTTAGTAGCTTAGTGCGAATGAGAATCATTAAATGTATTGGTTATCATATTCATAGGAAATAATAAAAATGTAAAGGTAAAATTGTGACTTTAGTTTCATCATCGTCGGAAGAATTTTACATTCGCACATGTTCTTGGGAATCATTTCACAGCAGAATAAATTATCTTGTAATTTAATGCAAGACTGATATTGGTTCTATTGTAAAATTATACATGCAAGAAAATGTAATTTTTGTTACACAGTTTATATTGGTATATAAACGCACAATATGGTACGAAATTTTAACTGAAGAAATTTGTTCTACATGTATGTAGAATGTACGCCTACTATGAGCCATTTGATGACCTGTGGTACTAGCACTTGTGACTGGGTCATATATATATATATAGATATATATATATATATATATATATATATATATATATATATATATATATATATATTGTGTGTGTGTAATACGCACCCACACACATATATATTTGTGTGTATGTATATATAGGTATATATACATATATATATGTAATACATATATAATATATATATTATATATATATATATATATATACATATATATACATATACATATAAACAGTTATCAACTGCTAGACTCAAGGAGCCTTGGAAACATTCCACCAGACACTGAAAAGTATGTTAACTAAGTATTGTTATGAGTCAGGAAAAGAATGGGGATGCTGGTTTACCCTTGATGTTGTTTGACGTTAGGAATCCTTATCAAGAAAGTGTGGGAATGCTCACCTAATCAGATGATTTTTGGTCGAGACGTAAGAGGTCCATGGAAGATTCTTGCAGAAAACTGGAAAGAAAATCAAGAGGAAATCCAAAGAGAATATGTAAAGAATTTGAGGAAGAGGTTAAGAGAAATTAGAAAATTCTCTTTAGAAAATCTGAAAATAAGTCAAGAGAAAAATGAAAAGGGAGATATGATGCTAAGACTAAGCTAAGAAGTTTTAGTGTAGGACAGCAAGTTCTAGTGTCCTTACCAGTGAAAAATTTCCCCCTTGCCAATAAGTTTCAAGGTCCCTATAGGATAACAGAGAAGTTCAGTGGTCGAACTTATGTGACTAACACCAGGAAGAAGGAAACGACAGAGGAAGATACATGGTGAATCTTTTGAAACCTTACTTCTCAGAGACTAAAACTGAAAGTGTCAATAACTCAGACAACTTCATCTACAGA
>JANJGK010000003.1:72661971-72664471 GCA_039081455.1 Macrobrachium rosenbergii | reverse complement strand
TCAAATTTTCCGCCACTCTCTCCAGGCAGCCAGTGAGTGATGCCCCAATTCCAGACGTAATTTAGTATCAGTAAACCATTCATAAATGTCGAAACGGTTAAAAAACTCAAATACAAAATTTTGGTAGAAAAATTTCATTCTATTCTCCTTTCTTGCCATGTGAATATACATGGCGGAACAAAATTTTCCGTTATTTCCGTCATCTTCGAAGTGTGACGTCATCATCCGTTTCTCGGACGTTTCCGCCAAAATCCAGCACTGGCCACCAATGGGAGTAGACGTACGAGAACACCAGACCGTGACGTCACGCAACGTCACGCACCGCCCAGTGATGCCACGCCCCTACCCCGCCGGTCAGCGAGACTGCAGCAGCGTGACCTTGAAGAAAATAATAATAATAATAATAATAATAATAATAATAATAATAATAATAATAATAATAATTTCCATTATTATTATTATTACTATTATTATTATGGAAGGAGACCCTCTTTCACACGTTTCATTAATTGTAATTGCTACTTCAGCGGCCTTAAAATTAAGTTATTTAAACTAAGTTATTATTATTTTTATTATTATTATTATAATAATTATTATTATTATTATTATTATTATTATTATTATTATTATTATTATTTAAAGTTTTGACAAACTCATATGCTATGAACCAAGTATCTATCGCTTTGCGAAGCTAATTTCCATACAAAAGAATACCCATAATTAAAACGAGAAAATGGAAAGAAAGAAAGAAAGAGAGAGAAGGAAAGAAAGAGAAAAGAAAGAATGAAAGAATGGCAGAAAGAAAGAAAGTAAGGAAGAGAGAGAGAGAGAGAGAGAGAGAGAGAGAGAGAGAGAAGAGAAAGTATAGGCCTAGGCTGCTTCGCTAACCTACGCCATCCAACCGGCTGACGAAAGACCTCTTGCCTAATTGTACTTCAACTCAGACGTAATTCAAAAGTCTTATGTAACAATATCTGACACTTATCCTGTTTGTGTTGGGAGTACTCATCGTCTCGAACCCGATTTAAGATAAGCAGATCACTTTACATTTCGGTGTCTCGTCGCAAAGCAGAAGGACAGTACAAAACAAACAATGGTACTATTCCCTAGTTGAACTGACACTGGCAAAAGTTGTGTCTCTGATGACAGTCCTGAAACTGAAACCTTTTTTGCTTATCTTAAATCATTAAAGACATCAATTCTCTTTTCTTTTCCAGTGTTTGTAAACATATGGAAATATGTCTATAAATAACAGAAGGACAGTACAAAATAAACAATGGTACTATTCCCGACTCTAACTGACACTAGCAAAAGTTTTGGATCTTATGTCATTCATGAAACTGAACCCGTTTTTTATTTATCTTAAATCATTAAAGACATCAATTCTCGTTTCTTTTCCCGTGTTTGTAAACATATGGAAATATGTATATAAGTAACAGAAGGACAGTACAAAATAAACAATGGTACTATTCCCGACCCTAGCTGACACTAGCAAAAGTTGTGTATCTGATGTCAGTTCTGAAACTGAAACCGTTTTTTATTTATCTTAGAGCATTAAAGACAGCAATTCTCGTCTCTTTTCCCGTGTTTGTAAACAATATGCGGATAGGTATATACTGTAAATAACAGAAGGATACTACAAAATAAACAATGGTACTGTTCCCGAGTTTAGCTGATAGTGGCAAAAGTTTTAGGTCTTGCGTCTTTCCTGAAACTGAAAACGTTTTTTATTTATCTTAAATAATTTAAGACAGCAATTCTCGTCTCTTTTCCCGTGTTGGTAAACATACGGAAATACGTGTATAAATAACAGAAGGACAGTACAAAATAAACAATGGTACAATTCTCGAGTTGAACTGATAGTGGCAAAAGTTTTAGGTCTTATGTCATTCCTGAAACCGAAACCTTTTTTTATTTAATTTAAATAATTAAAGACATCAATTCTAGTCTCTTTTCGCGTGTTTGTAAACAATATGCAAATGCGTATATAAATAACAGAAGGACAGTACAAAATAAACTATGGTACTATTCCCGAGTTTAACTGATAGTGGCAAAAGTTGTGGGTCTTACGTCATTCCTGAAATTGAAACCGTTTTTTATTTATCTTAAAGCATTAAAGACAGTAATTCTCGTCTCTTTTCCCGTGTTTGTGAGCAATATGGAGATACATATATAAATGACAGAGAGCAGTACAATATAAACAACGGTACTATTCCCGAGTTTTACTGACACTAGCTAAAGTTGTGGATCTTGTGTCAGTCCTGAAACTGAAACCTTTACGTGTTTAGCTTTAATCGTTTAATAAAGCAATTCTCGTCCCTTTTCCCTTGTTTGTAAACAATATCCAAACCCGTGTATAAATAAGGAAAATGAAATAAAAATCAACAAAGTGAATGTTTTCCTTTGGTTTAGTACGAGGTCGAGAACGCGTGACACTTACGGACTAAGAATTTGAGTGATGGAATCTTCTTCTTCTTCTTCTTCTTCTTCTTCTTCTTCT
>JANJGK010000003.1:72636971-72659471 GCA_039081455.1 Macrobrachium rosenbergii | reverse complement strand
GTTTTTAAGATCTGAGGGTGAATAGAAAAAGTGCGGACGGACAGACAAAGCCGGCACAATAGTTTTCTTTTACAGAAAACTAAAACATCATTTATCCTCTTTTTTTACTTCTCTTGTTTTCTGTTTCGTCCGAAGCTGTTCCCTCTGCTATTTATGTACCTTTATGTACTTATTTTATGCACCTTTTTGTATTTTTATCTACTTACCTTATGTACTTTTATGTACTTGTTTATGTGCTTTTTAATCTTACTATTTTTTTGCAGGCTATGATGATGATAATGGGTGTGGCCTATCAGTAATTCTATTGTATTCTTTCAAATACCTCGTTTGTGTCTTCGCCTTTCCTTATTCCTCTCTTTCGTTCCTCCTTTCATTTCTCTAAGTACTCCCTTCGTCTACGGTTATTCTTTACTCCGACGTTCGTGTACATTACCTTTTTAGTTTTCTGAAAAGAAAACTATTGTACAGACTTTGTCTGTCCGTCCGCACTTTATTCTGTCCGCCCTCAGATCTTAAAAACAACTGAGGCTAGAGGGCTGCAAATTGGTATGTTGATCATCCACCCGCCAATCATCGAACATACCAAATTGCAGCCCTCTAGCCTCAGTAATTTTTATTTTATTTAAGGTTAAAGTTAGCCGTAATCGTCCTTCTGGCAACGATATAGGATAGACCACCACCGGGCCATGGTTAAAGTTTCATAGGCCGCGGCTCATAAAGAATTATACCGAGACCACCGAAAGATAGATCTATTTTCAGTGGCCTTGATTATGCGCTGTAGCGGCTGTACAGAAAACTCGATTGCGCCGAAGTTTCTTCGGCGCATTATTTACTTGTGTTTTTAGTACAATGAGGATGATAAAAACACCAAAAAAATAATATTCCCTTCATTTATTCATCTCGCTTTCATTTTCGTCCGCGGTTATTCCTTTTCGTTGTTCGAGTATAGAATATAATCAAGATAACGAATTATAAAACTTCAATAAAAAAGGATTAAGTGTGGTTATTACTTTTAACTAGGAATTTCTCTGTATGCTAATTCGTAGCATGTAAATTTCTCAAGATTCTTTTTAAGTTTGCCAGTTTGAAATCTGAAAATTTATCAGTGTGACGAAAACTCAAGGCCGCTTTTTATGTCTAGGGTTGAGATTATAAGAGAGAGAGAGAGAGAGAGAGAGAGAGATTTTAAGATGGATTAACTAAGTCCACAAAAGCCAGAGAGAGAGAGAGAGAGAGAGAGAGAGAGAGAGAGAAATTTTAAGATGGATTAACGAAGCCCACAAAAGCCAGAGAGAGAGAGAGAGAGAGAGAGAGAGAGAGAACGGATTATAAGATGGATTAACTAAGCTAACAAAATCCACACACACACGCGCACAGAAAGAGAGAGGGAGAGAGAGAAAGAGAGAGAGAATGTCAGCCCTCATTTACGGACAAAACTGTCTCGTCTACTTTTACACAATACATTACAATCAAATATGACAAACAGAAGAATCGGGTATAATGACATTGATGTTCTAGCCATTGGGAATATTTCTTTTTTCTTTATTTGAGAGTCCTGGGTTCGATCCCGATGTGACTGTGCGTTCATTATTTCCGTAGGGAACATTAATCAAGAAAATTATTTTAAGAGTTTGGAGACAGGAAAACATGGATAATCTGAACTTAACGATGCATTTGATGTTGTAAAGTGAACGTATGAATCTAAGAATATGTCAAAAGCAACCGGAAGTTGCAAAGATTCATAATTTACTGTAGTTTCTCCACAATAAATTAGGTTTTCTCCCCACAATAAATTAGGTTTTCTTCCCACAATAAATTAAGTTTTCTTCCCATAACAAATTAGGTTTTCTCCCCACAATAAGTAAGGGTTTCTCCCCACAATAAACTAGGGTTTCTCCCCACAGTAAATCAGGTTTTCTCCCTACAATAAATTAGGTTTTCTCCGCACTATAAATTAGGTTTTCTCTCCACCATAAATTAGGTTTTCTCTCCACCATAAATTAGGTTTTCTCCCCACAATGAATTAGGTTTTCTCCCCACAATAAATTAGGTCTTCTCCCATAATAAATTAGGTTTTCTCTCCACAATAAACTAGGGTTTATCCCCACAATAAAATAGGTTTTTTCCCACAATAAATTAGGTTTTCTTCCAACAGTAAACTAGGTTTTCTCACCACAATAAATTAGGGTTTCTCCCCATCATAAATTAGGGTTTCTCCTCACAATAAATTAGGTTTTCTCCCACAATAAATTATGTTTTCTCCCCACAATAACTTATGTTTTCTCCCCACAATAAATTAGGTTTTCTCCGCACAATAAATTAGGCTTTCTCCCCATAATAAATTAGGTTTTCTCTCCGCAATAAATTAGGGTTTCGTCCCACAATAAACTAGGTTTTCTCCCCACAACAAATTAGGGTTTCGTCCCACAAAAAAAAAATAGAGTTTCTCCCCACAATAAATTAGGTTTTCTCCCCACAATAAATTTGGGTTTCTCTCCACAATAAATTAGGTTGAATTACTGATTTATTTGTGTTAGTTTATAATATCCCGTTATCGCATTTATTAGTCGATACCCAATACTAAAGCAGATAGGCACACCGAGGCTTAACTCTTATCTAGAACGCATTTAAGATCTCTCCTTCTCACTCCACCGCAAACTTCCTTCTTCTCTCTCTCTCTCTCTCTCTCTCTCTCTCTCTCTCTCTCTCTCTCTCTCTCTCTCTCTCCAGAGGGGCTACCTTTCTGTCGTCAGGAAGGCTGACATTGAAGGAGCGTTGAATTTTTTCATACTTTCCTGATTCTGAGGCGACGTTGTAAGATTGATCGAGCATTTATGTTCCCCCAAATTCTCTTCGAGTGGGTTTAAAGCTGAGCTCGGGAGGTGGCAACAAGGATTCGGGTACTTTTTATGAATTAAATTACGCAGCTACTATTGTTGATAAATGGTTAAATTACGCAGGTACTAGTGTTAGAGAAGGGTTGAATTGCGCAGCTACTACTGTTAGAAAATGGTTAAATTACGCAGCTACCAGTGTTAGAAAATGGTTAAATTACGCAGCTACCAGTGTTAGAAAATGGTTAAATTACGCAGCTACTAGTGTTAGAGAAGGGTTAAATTACGCAGCTACCAGTGTTAGAAAATGGTTAAATTACGCAGCTACTATTGTTAGAGAAAGGTTAAATTACGCATCTACTAGTGTTAGAGAAGGGTTAAATTACGCAGCTACTGGTGTTGATAAATGGTTAAATTACGCAGCTACTAGTGCTAGAGAAGGGTTAAATTACGCAGCTACTAGTGTTATAAAATGGTTATATTACGCAACTACCAGTGTTAGAAAATTGTTAAATTACGCAGCTACCTGTACTAGTGTTAGAAAATGGTTAAATTACGCAGTTAATAGTGTTAGAGAAGGGTTAAATTACCCAGCTGTTAGTGTTGATAAATGGTTAAATTACACAGCTACTAGTGTTAGAAATTGGTTAAATTACGCAACTACCAGTGTTAGCAAAGGGAATAAAACAGAAATAGGTATTTCCCATACTTCATACCAAATCTGCAAAATGAAATACGATTTACCTATCTTCATTACGATTTGTGACATTTTAAGCCTAAAATAAACAAATAAAAAATGCGCCGAAGTTTCTTCGGAGCAGTCGAGTTTTCTGTACAGCGTATAATCAAGGCCACCGGAAATAGATCTATCTTTCGGTGGTCTCGCTATAATGCTGTATGAGTCGCGGCCCGTGATACATTAATCACGGCCCGGTGGTGGCCTATCCTATATCGTTGCCAGATGCATGATTATGGCTAATTTTAACCTTAAATGAAATAAAAACTTCTGAGGCTAGGGGGCTGCAATTTGGTATGTTTGATGATTGGAGGGTGGATGATCAACATACCAATTTGCAGCCCTCTAGCCTCAGTAGTTTTTAAGATCTGAGGGCGGACAGAAAAAGTGCGGACAGAAAAAGTGCGGACGGACAGACAAAGACGGCATAATTATTTTCTTTTGCAGAAAACTAAAAATCTTTGTGTTTCTGTTGTTCAAATCTGCTTGCTCAGTTATTGTCAATATTCCAGATGGATAACAGAATTGTCTCAAGATTCCAGATCGCAAACAACATCGCATCCAGGCTTCCAGTCTCGAAGGCAATAGCATTCAGATTCCACATCACTAGGTAGGATATATCCGTCAGTCACTTTTCCATGTAATTTTATAGAAAAGTTCGTCAAAATGGCTAGTGATGATTGTTACCAGTGGTTGTAGTTGGTTTAGATTAAGCAAACTTTATGCCAGCACGGGCTCTTGCCCAAAAGCGGCCCCTGTAAACGGGCTAAAATGCCCAACCTATCGAGACCATTAATATTGCTGTCTGATATTTTATTCAGATCTTCTACGATAACATCATCGGCATCGTTATCAAAATTATCTTCATTTGAGAAACAGAATCCAGAAAATGATTTTCTTCTTTTGTAATAAAGTACAAGAAGTAGGAAGCTGAGAAATATTGACGCGAGCTTCCTGAATCGTGTTCAAAGTACACTGAAAGACTAATGTTGATTTGATTTCTTCAGTGTTTACTGACGTGAGGATGAATTTTTATATTAGGATTATCTCACTAATACCAGTAGCAGTAGCAGCAGCAGTAGTAGTAGTAGTAGTAGTAGTAGGAGGAGGAGGAGGAGGAAGACTATTGTTGAAATGACTTCCTCAGTGTTTACTAATGTGATTGTGAATTTTTATACTAAGATTATTTCACTAATACCAGTAGCAGCAGCTGCAGCTGTAGTAGTAGTAGTAGTAGTAGTATTAGTAGTAGTAGTAGGAGGAGGAGGACGACGACGACGAGGAGGAGGAGGAGGAGGAAGACTATTGTTGAATTGATTTCCTCAGTGTTTACTAATATGATTGTGAATTTTCATGTTAGGATTCCATTAATACCAGTGGCAACAGTAGTAGTAGTATCTGTGTTAGTAGTAATAGCAGTAGTAGTAGTAGTAACAGTAGGAGGAGGATTAGGAGAAGGAGCAGGAAGGGGAAGAGGAGGAAATAGTAAAAAAAAAAAAAAAACGCTCAGACCACGCCACACCTAAAGTATTCTTAGCATCAGAAGCTCAAAGGCAAAACAAATATTGGATAATAAAAGACCAGTGACTAAAGAAGAAATCCGAGTTGCTATTTACATGTTTTTTTAATTTATGCTATAGCAGTTTTTTCATCTTTTTTTTTTTTTAGTCTTATGAATCCCTTCCTCAGAAGGGGCTGTTTACCCTCCGTGCCTACGAATCCTTCCAAATCACGATCGGCAAATAAACAGCTTAGGACTCCAAGGATGAATATCCACATCCTCTGCCTTTCGAATTCCCTTTATTTTCTGGTTATTTGTCGTAATGCTAAAAGTTTTTATACATTACAATAGTCCGGAGATGAATAGTTTCTGCTTTTCCGGGTGTCTTTTTTCTTACTTTTCATAGTAAAAGACGATGAATAAATAAGAATTAGCATAGTTCTAAAAACTATTTAACATCAAAGATCACCAACCTCCACTTTTTAGTTTTCTGAAAAGAAAACTGTTGTGCCGGCTTTGTCTGCCCGTCCGCGCTTTTTTCTGTCTGCCCTCAGATCTTAAAAACTACTGAGGCTAGAGGGCTGCAAATTGATATGTTAATCATCCACCCTCCACTCATCAAACATACCAAATTACAGCCCTCTAGCCTCAATAGTTGTTATTTTATTTAAGGCCAAATTTAGCCATAATCGTCCTTCTGGCAACGCAGTAACACAGGCCATCACGGCTGGATGAGAGTTTGATGGACCGCGGCTCATACAGCATTATACCGAGACCACCGAAAGACAGATCTATTTTCGGTGGCCTTGATTATACACTGTAGCGGCTGTACAGAAAACTCGATTGCGCCGAAGAAGCTTCAGCGGATCTTTTGCTTGTTTTTCTGTTTTTCTGCCTTGTACTTTCTTAATGCATTGGTGAGGAGTCGTAGAGTTTTCGAGGAAAAGAAATGTATTAACTTAATTCTCTTTCATATTCCAGTATTTCAGGTCATCCGATAGAAAGTCGTGCCTCAAAATCTACTTGATTTTGAAAGAGATTTATCGTATATCATTAAGTTATTACTCAGGGGTCATTAAAATGTACCATTTTCATTTTTCTGAAGAAAGAAAGATTACTTGGCAGCAGAGTCAGTTACGTTCGCCCTTATTAAAACCGTTGGAATTTTTCGTTATGAAATAGAACGGAATAACATTTTCAATTTTTCGTTTTTCATGGAAATTCACTATATAATGATAGGGATTTGCAAAATCATGATATATATTCAAAAATCGAATAGTAGACGCAAGCCTATCGAGGGATAAAGACGAAACTAATTGTTATCAAGTTATCATCCCATTTTTTAAGCATCATTACAATAAACAAGTAAAAAAATGAGCCGAAGTCTCTTCGGCGCAATCGAGTTTTCTGCGCAGCCGCGGCCCATGAAACTTAGCCACGGTCCGGTGGTGGCCTCAGCCACTGCCCATGAGATTCTTAGCCGCCGCCCATGAAACTCAGACACGGTCCGGTAGTGGCCTGTGTTGTTGGTACCTTTTGCGATGCCAGAAGTACGACTATGGCTAACTTTAACCTTAAATGAAATACCAGTTTGCAGCCCTCTAGCCTCAGTAGTTTTTAAGATCTGAGGGCGGACAGAAAGAAAGTGGGGACAGAAAAAGTGCGGACGGACGGACAACGCCGTCACAACAGTTTTACAGAAAACTAAAATTATATCTTCTATCGAATTTTAACGTGAAGAACACAACCAAACAGGTAAAGTAAACCTCTGCCTAACTACCTCAGTATACTTCCAGTGAGAGAGATGATAAAAATAAGGGAATAGAAAAGAACTATCTAAAAAAAAAAGCCCTAAAACAAAATTAATGAGTGATAGTTAATTTTCAGCGCAATCCCATTTACCTCATCCGCTTCTTTTCTGTTGTTATTCCTTCATGATATATTGACCGAATGCCATCATTTGTTATTCTATTTCTCCTTGAGCAACCTGCACCAGCTCTGAAATAACTTTGAGAATTAAACTACCAAGTAACGCTATTTTGACCTCAGGTCATCATGGGTTACATCTTGTTCCTTGAGCAACGTTACTTTGACCTCAGGTCATCATGGGCTGTTCCATTGCTCCTTGAAAAACTTGCACCAGACCTGAAATAACTTTCGAGAATTAAAATAGCGAGCAGCGTTATTTTGACCTCAGGTCATCATGGGCTGTTCCATTGCTCCTTGAAAAACCTGCACCAGACCTGAAATAACTTGAGAGAATTTAAAATACCAAATAACGAAAGCTACTAAAGCCACAACTACAACTGGGAATTACTTCGTCTCTCAGCACAGTACTGAAAGTGACCGCAGTCCACAGCCTAACCCAGAAATGGACCCGTCGTCTTTTCACCAATAAAAATCAACGAAACAAAACGAAAACGAAGAGAAGGCGGAAGGTGATGGTCCAGGCAGTCTAGTGAACTAAAATCTCACTAACAAGGCGGCAAGGCAATAATTTTTTATGGCTGTTGGGTGGAATCGAACAGATTGAGGATCTCCGCGTCGTAGAATGAATTAGGCTATATGGCCCCCCTTCCCTTGTCCGTTCCATCTGCTCCATGTAAACAATCCCTTTCCCTACTTCCGCTCCCTAAAATGGAAGAGAGAGAGAGAGAGAGAGAGAGAGAGAGAGAGAGAGAGAGAGAGAGAGAGAGAGAGAGCGCTAGGGCGAGGGAGGCAAACAGAAAAAGACAGAAAGTATAGAGAGAGAAACAGATAGAGAGAGAGGAAGCTATCTAGAGCGACAGAGAGAGAAAGCACTAGAGAGAGGGGGGCAGACACAGAAAGAGACATAGACAGAGAGAAAGCACTCTAGAGAGAGAGAGAGAAAGAGAGAGCGGGTGGGGGGGAAGCACTTTAAAGGGAGAGAGAAAGAGAGAGGGGTGATGGGAGGAAGCACTCTAAAAGGAGAGAGAAAGAGAGAGGGGTGATGAGAGGAAGCACTCTAGAGAGAGAGAGAGAGAGAGAGAGAGAGAGAGAGAGAGAGAGAGAGTGAAAGCTCTAGGGAGAGGGAGGCAGTTAGAAAGAGACATAGAAAGAGAGAATGCACTCTAGAGAGAGAGGGGGGAAGGGAAAGCACTCTAGAGAGAGAGAGAGAGAGAGAGAGAGAGAGAGAGAGAGAGAGAGAAAGACACACAGAGAGAGAGAGAGAGAGAGAGAGGCAGTCAGACAGAAAGAGACAGAGAGAGAGACAGACAGACAGCGAAAGCACTCGCCCTAACTAGGCCCCGTCCGACCGAAGAACTAGACCACTTTTATTGACACGTGGTTAAGCCATTAAATTCTCCTCTGGAGCACCACGCATCTACTATGTGTTGAAATCTCTCCCCACCCCATTATTAAAACACCCCCCTTTTTTTTTATGCGGATACTTTCGAGATAGCGATCACCAGCCATATTTATTTTCTTTCTCCTTTCCTACTTATTATTTTCTCCTATGAATAATGCTCGTGAGTGTTAAGCCAAGGGTTTAGATTACAGTCCATTAGTTGGCTGATATTCTGGGCATGCTAAATAATCATCTTTCTATATAGAGTGTCTTATTATCAGAGTTTGGCGAACTCCGTAAGCACAGGATTAGTTACCCGATATCCCTGCAGTCCAAACATGAGATGACGGATCGTTTATGAAAGCAGGAAGAACAATGAAGTTTCAACTCCCTCTTGTGTTAAGATGTGCCTTTGTGAAGAGGCTTTGCAACGGTCGGTTGCTTGGTTGGCTTAGATCAGTGGTTCTCAAAGTGGGGGTGATTGCCCCCGTGGGGGTAATGAAACCGTTTCTGGGGGGTAACGAGGCACTTTCTAAAAGTCATAGTTCTTTGGAGTAAAATTCAGTACATTTATAAATAATAATAATAAATAAATAAATAAATAAATAAATAAATAAATAAATAAATAAATAAAAAAATAAATAAATAAATTATTAAATAGTACAGAA
This sequence comes from Macrobrachium rosenbergii, assembly GCA_039081455.1. Lineage (NCBI taxonomy): Eukaryota > Metazoa > Arthropoda > Malacostraca > Decapoda > Palaemonidae > Macrobrachium > Macrobrachium rosenbergii. Next base: position 72,650,422 of record JANJGK010000003.1, on the reverse strand, counting down.
GTAAATAGATTAATTTTTATCATAATTATGCAAGTTATACCCCCAAATTTTTTTCAAGGGAATAATGTTTAAAATCTAAATTCTTTGCTGAGTAAAAGTAAGATCAATTTCTTACATATAGAATGCATTAGAAATTAAACATTCCAATATTTTTCTTTCCTTCTGAAGAGGAATGGGGTAGGGGTAATGATGGTCTATCATAAAACTGCCTGGGTAGGTAACGATACCACAAAATTTGAGAACCACTGACTTACATTAAGCTGGGTTATATACCAGCACAGGCTCCTGCCTACAGGCGCATGCAAGTATCTTAAACTTCTGAAAACTATAAGAGGCTTGGTGTGGACCTGTGGACTAATCAGACAACAGAGAACAGGCAGGCAAAGGTACATCCACACACCAGTGAAAAAAAAAAGTCATAGAAGTATGTCACCTACATATCACAAACAGGTTGACAACAAGTCAACAACCATAAGTGGAGAACGAGCCTTTGGCAAATACTGAATAATCTCGTATGAAGCGTTAGTCAGGACTACCAATAAGTCGTCTACATGTATTCAACTTGTTTAGGATGTATGTGCAACAATTTGCAGATGTGTTTATGACATTTTTACTGCAATGAAGACGCACCTTAGAGCCTCCTTTACGTTAAGGTTGATAACGATTGGTTGGTTGTTTGGTTTAGATAAAGCTGGGTTATATGCCAGCACAGGCACTTGCCTATAGGCGCCTGTAAATGTGGTAAACTGCTGAAAGCTACAAGAGACCTATTGTGGACCTCTGGACTAATCCACACTACAGTAATACATGCCATAAACTTATCGCCTACATGTCACAAACAGGTTGACAACAAGTCACCGAACGTAATTAGAGAACGAACCTCTAAATGCCGGAGAATTGTATGTAATATTGATGACCAGCACTACCAATAAGTCATCAACTTGTAATCAACCTGTTTGGGATGTGTGAGCGGTAAGTTGCCGACATGTTTATGACATGTTTACGACGTACCCTGAAGCCCCTCTTGGTGACACAGCCAATTTGGAGGACTCCTTAAGGGTGTAAAAAAAAAGGCGACAAGTATCTTTTTATCGAAAACGACAGAGTTAATGGCGCGGCTTAATGTAACAGACGTTGTATCAGTCTTCGTTTATTTATCAAGTGTCTGATATTGCATGAAATGTCTGTCTTGCTGCTGTGAAAGGTTACTTACAGCTTTATTGCTCCAAAGGTACGTTTCTGAGCTCAAGCCAGACTCATTCGAGTTCGTGGGTCTGTGTGCGTTGTAGACATTGCAGTAGTTTGTTGTTTTAATCTGCATCTTAAGCTTTTTGTTCAACTTCAAAACATTTTCATTTGGGAGTCAAGGGGTCCTGTGAATTTTGGGAACCTGTGGAACAATAGTCACCAAAGTGCGTTATTTCTGCATTGCTCAGCTTTACTCATTTTTTATTATTTATTTATTTACTTGTTTATTTTTCAAGGTCACGAAAACCATGAGAAAAGTGTTACAAAGTCTACTGGAGTCTGCGTGAGAGCTGGAAAAAAGGTAAGTCTAGCATAGTATGTACAGTCTGTCTACTGGAACAGTCTTATTTATTATTATTAGTAATGCCATTATACCCTACCCGTTAAAAAAAAAAAGCTATACTTACCAGCAGCATCAAATTTGAGGAATTTCAAGCACATTAAATTCCTCTGCGTTATCTTTTTTTAGATTCTGCGTTTGCAAAACGTTGAGTTTATAACCTCAACTAATCTGTTACACACAGAAAAAATTAATATACTTTTAGTGTATGCGATTTTTTTGAAAATCCATTGAAGCTCCACTGACCAAAGCAGTAAATGAGGAACTTAGCAGCTAGTCGTCTGCAGTGGTTTGCAGCGAGGCTGAAGAAAGATGTGGGCCCAGCAACCTCATCCCAAAAAGCTTGCTGAGGGCTGGAAGTTTAACATATATAATATATATATATATATATATATATATATATATATATATATATATATATATATATATATATATATATATATATATATATATATATATATATATATATATATATATATATATATAATGTATACATACATATATATATATTTATTTATTTATTTATTTATACATACATATACACACACAAGCCCTCACACTTATACACACACGAGCGCATGCGGATCTTGGCCATGTCAACATTTGCGCAAGATAACGAGGGTGGATTAGCCGTCTTAATGAGAGAGAACAATGACACTCGAATAAAGGACGTGTTTACATTTGTAGCTAATTCGCAGCTTTCACTCGACTGTGAGATTCTTGAGCCTCTTAAAAATCTGCTTTTATTATCGCTGTTGTTATTGCTGGTTGCTATTATTATCGTCAGTGTTATTGCTTTTATTATCGCATTATCTTTATTCTTGTTTTAATTTTTGTTCTCGGGGGGTTTGACTTTGAATAGATTCCGCATTTTTTGGTGATAAAGCCTTGGGCGTTTAGAAATGTTTCCAGTTATTGCAATATTAATAATAATAATAACAATAATAATAATAATAATAATAATAATAATAATAATAATAATAATAATAATAATAATAATATCATTATTATTATTATTAATTAATAATAAAAATAATAATATTATTATTATTATTAAAAATAATAATAATAATAATAATAATTATTATAATAATAGTAATAATAATAATAATAATAATAATAATAATAATAATAATAATAATAATAATAATAATAATAATATTATTATTATTATTATTATTATTATTGTAAAATTAGGAAAAAAGATCTTCTTTAATACAGGTTTTGTTAAACAAAATGGCAGTTTCAGCTGCATTTATTTTATATAGTAAACGCTCAATTCGTCTAATTAATTGTTTTTCTTGCGCTGGAATGGTTGCAAGCAATTGACCAATATTCATATCCGGTGGTTTAGTGGCGTGTAGGAGGTAGTTCTCGTTGACTGTCGACTAGTTTCGCCCTCCTCGTTAGGGCATCATTCAGGACAGAATTACAGCCACTGCATCCTGCGATCCTGTCCTGAATGATGCCCTAACGAGGAGGGCGAAACTAGTCGACTAGTTTCCACGAGAACTACCTCCTACACATCACTAAACCACCGGATATGAATATCGGTCAATTGCTTGCAACCATTCCAGTGCAAGAAAAACAATTAATAAGACGAATTGAGCGTTTACTATATCAAATAAATGCTGTTGAAACTGCCATTTTGTTTAACAAAACCCGTATTATTATTATTATTATTATTATTATTATTATTATTATTATTATTATTATTATTATTATTATTATTATTATTATTATTATTATATTTGTTGTTGACGTTATATCATAAAATGTTACATAAAACTCAAGGATAACGTACGAATCAATTTTAAATTCAAATAAATAATTACTTATCTTTCAGTAATTTCGGTCATCATGACAAAAATCTCTGAGGAGAGACAATAATTGTAATATTCCTAATAATAAGTAAATAGTAAAGGACCTTTTTTAATAAACACAGAACAAAGAATAAATATTCAGCATCGCGAGATAACTCTGCAGCCACCGAATTGTTCTAGATCAGAGTTAAAACGTCTCGTGCGCGGTTGGAACTTCAAATCTTATCTATGATCCTTATTTTGTTCATCATGTGTTGGATCATTTAACAAAACACTCACAAAGGCCAGTCGACGCTGGAAAGGAAATGCCTACTGTTTTTTTTTTTAGTCCGTCGTTATCAGAAGCCATAAAAAAAAGAGAGTAAACATAAATAACCGAAAACATAAAACTGATAAGTGGGGGCGTAATCGTACACCTCTTTTGCATCTGATATCTCGATATCTCTCGCTTTCGTTTTCGTTCTGTAATGTCAACAAACTTTATCGGCTTCCACCGGGAGCTCCGTCGTGTTTCCAGTGAGTCGAGGCATTAAAAGTGATTCTGTGACGTGGTGGTGTTTGCCAGAAATGTTGTGACAGTTGGGAATTTCACTGTTGTTCTTCTTCTTCTTGAATCGAGTTTCGTCTTCTGCCACCAAGGGTGCTCGATCTTTCGTCAGTTCGCCATCTGGAGGTCGAGAACCTTCTTCTTCTTCTTCTTCTTGAATTGAGTTAGTCTTCTGCCACCAATGGTTCTCGATCTTTTGTAAATTCTCCATCGGGAGGTGGAGAACTTTTTTATTATTCTTGTTCCTCTTCTTCTTCTTGAGTTTTGTTGGCCTTCTGCCAACATGAATTCTCATTCCTTTGTAATTTCTCTATTCGGGAGATGGAGAATCTTGGCGGCTGACAATATTGCAGTTTTTATTTTCATTTTTCAGGATAGTGGATCAAACTTACCGCATGCCAGCACATATTCTTGTGCTCTTTTTTAAAATGCTGCAAGAAAATCTTTGCTTGCCAGCTCTTCATAGAAGATGGTTTGGTGGTGAAGTTGAGAAATGGAGTTATGTTGATTAGACAACTAATATGTCTTTGTGTGACAGTTAACTATGAACGGCAAATGACTGAAGAGATAAGATTTGAGACAAAGGAAATGGAATGGAATGGAATATAGAGTTTAGGCCAAAGGCCACGCACTGGGACCTATAAGGTCATTCAGCGCTGGAAATGAAAATGAGAGTTGGTAGGTCTGAAGGTGTAACAGGAGGAAAACCTGGCAGTTGCGCTATGAAATAATTGTTAGGAGAGGGTGGATAGCAAGATGGAAGAAAGATAATATGAACGGAGGTACAGTAAAAGGACTGAAGGAGGTTGCAGCTAGGAGCCGAAAGGACGCTGCAAAGCACCTTTAAGCAATGCCTACAGTGCACCCCGCGAGGTGCACTGACGGCGTTACCCCTCTAAGGGGGAAAAACGACAATGATGTACGTAGATTCAGCACCCGTTGCATTATCAAATTTCCTATTTGCTAAATCCTTGCATTATCATAATCATCTAGAGTTTACACAGTCATTTCTAAAATTTCTAAAGTTACTTAAAAGTGAATCGGATTCTTATCATTTTTTGTTGTGTATTTTTTACTTGAGCTGACGTACTTTGTGTGTATTTTTTACTTGAGCTGACGGACTTTTTGTGTATTTTTTACTTGAGCTGACGTACTTTTTGTGTATTTTTTACTTGAGCTGACGTACTTTTTGTGCATTTTTTACTTGAGCTGACGTACTTTTTGTGTATTTTTTACTTGAGCTAACGTACTTTTTGTGTATTTTTTACTTGAGCTGACGTACTTTTTGTGTAATTTTTACTTGAGCTGACGTACTTTTTGTGTATTTTTTACTTGAGCTGACGTACTTTATGTTTGGCACATAGGAATATAAGGCTTTTCCTAATTGACAAACTTGATTTGACAAATCATCACTGAATCAACAATATCTCTGTGTAAAGCTTTCTTCACCTTTTGTCATTTTTTCATCTACTTATTTTCTTCAATATACTTGAACATAAGATAGGCCTAAAGCTTTCGAACTCAGAGCTTCTCTTCCAACTTCCGTTTTCCCTGATTTTTACAATCTTTCTCTCGGTCTCTTTATTCCATATTCTTTCTCTTGCTTCAGTCAGGCCTGGGCTACAATCGGGCATTAGTTTGCTCGTTCCATCATCCTTTCCTTTTAAAAGAAAGCCATGCCTTTCCAAAATTAAAAGCAAAATTAATAAAATCAGAGGGAAACATAAGAATGTTAGAAGTCCCAACATTCAGAAAAGGAGAGAGAGAGATTGAAAGTAATGCAGCCAACTGGTTTTCAGCCTCAAGTCATTAGTATACATAAACAATTGATAAAGCTGCAAAAGAAATATCTTTACAAAGTGTCGCTTTTTTATTTATTTATTTATTTTTCTTTTTTTTCGGGAGGGGGGGGGGGCGGGGCGCGCCAGCAAACGGCCGCTGCTCCTTGATAATTCCCCTCATAAAATACTGGTCATTCGGCATTCGGCAGGCGAAGCCTGGCCCATTCACAGCTCGTAGAAACGAATTTGGCTCTTCATTTTCCTCTAGTTTTCCTCTTCTGCTATCTCTAGTCATTGCTACAAATCTTGAAGTCCACTCTAAGAAATAAAGAATTATCACAATAGCCACCAGTGTTCTATGGGTAACGGTCCAATAGCCTTTAAGCTGCGGCAATGAGCATTTCCTAAGTCCCCCCCTTTTAAAATCCCGATTTGGCGATTCGTAGAAAACGGCAGTTAATCTAAACGCGATGACGTCACAGAAGCCAACGTCAGTTTAGCGCTTGATGGAGGACACGATAAAGAGAGTTTATTTATTTGTTTCTCTTTTTTTTTTATAACTTTTTGCTTACGTAACTAGCTAAAGATTTTCTTGACGTTTGACTTTCGTCAGTTTCTGCTGAATCTCGTTGAATAATTAATTACTGAAAGATAAGTTTAATTGAATTAGGAAGACGGATTTTCTGCGAAAAATTGTATTTTAAGAATCTCATGGTACGAGACTGGTGAAGTAATTTTCATTATGCAAGTTTTTCTTTCGCATTTTGCCTTAGTGTTTTGTTTATTAATTAAATTGTAATATATATATATATATATATATATATATATATATATATATATATATATATATATATATATATATATATATATATATGTATATATATATATATACATCATACATACATATTTATATGCATATATATATATATATATATATATATATATATATATATATAAAGACAAAATCCACGAAAAGAAACAATGGAGTACTGCAAGGCCTTTCGACTTCTTGTCCATTACTTAGCAGACTGCTAAGTAAAGGACAAGAAGTCGAAAGGCCTTGCAGTGCTCCATTATTTCTCTTTTCTTCGTGGATTTTGTCTTTATTTATATATTCATCACGTTACGTATTTTCGTGATTCAGTTATACGTACACACATACATACATACATACATACATATATATACATAGATATAGATGTAGATATAGATATATATGTATACAGTATATATGTATGTATATATATATATATATATATATATATATATATATATATATATATATATATATATATATATATATGTGTGTGTGTGTGTATATATATGAATATATATGCATATATATATAAATATATATATATATATATATATATATATATATATATATATATATATATATATATATATATATATAATTACAAATAAGAGGCAAACGTTCATTTGCGTGGTTTACAGCATTTTTCGCCTCCTGTCAAAAATTCTACAAAAATCTTATTTGGTGTAGAATTCACAACAAATCCAAATTTATATCACATTGAATTCCTATTAACTCTGAAAATCGGGCAATCTTCTTCGTGGGCATCTTGAAAGCATCGAACGTCAGGCTAACACTCAGTCTGGTTAATATATTTCAAAAGTTATTTCCTTCAGTCGGTTTTTCGACAGTCATTGGGAATGGCTTTCTGCATTCGTAATTTAATAAAAAAAAAAAAGCAAAAATATGTCACTAAAATTAATACTATAAATTGCATGAAAATGTTACTGTCATCTCAGCCTCTAGGTCAGTTTATTTATGTACGGGCTTGTTAGAGCGCGCTGTCTCCCCTACCCTCCCGATCCTCTACCTACCCTACCCCACCCGGGGCGGACAAACGGCTTTGCAGGAGGGGGGTGGAAGTCTCTCCTAACTTCCCGATCCCCTACCTACCCCGCCCCAACTCGGGGCGGATAAACAAGTTTGCAGGAGGAAGGTGGAAGTCTCCCCTAACCTCCCATTCCCCAACCTACCCCGCCCCCACCCGGTGCGGACAAACAAATTTGCAGGAGGAGGGTGGAAGTCTCCCCTAACCTCCCGATCCCCTACCTACCCCGCCCCCACGCGGGGCGGACAAACAGGTTTGCAGGAGCAAGGTGGACGTTTCCCCTAACTTCATCCCGTTTCCCTACCTACCCCGCCCCCGCCAGGGACGGACAAACCGTTTTGCAGTGGGTAGGTGGCAGTGTCATTTCTCCTCTACTGTCACCAAGGGGAGGGCAAATAAGATCCTCTCGGATTTTATTATAATAGATAAATAAGACACGTACCAACCATATATCTTACACAAAATGTAATACAGCAGTCATGAAATATATACAAAAACACTTGGAATGAAAAAAAGAATAAGAGTAGATATATTTATACATAAACTAAGAAACTACAAAAACGATTGGAATAAAAAAAAAAAAAAAAGAGTACCATTGCTATATTTAGATGTCATCGTCATGACGAAAATAGCGCAAGATTAGAAATGACCAGAATGATGATGATCTTTCGGCCGGTTTATTTACCAAATTCACACTCGGGTCAAGAAAAAGACTGCATCGTTTTCAGTCAGTTTATCTGGTCAAATTCACACTCGTCTCAGAAAAATACTAAAGCGTTTTCGGTCAGTTCATAAAATTTACACTCAGGTCAAAAAAGACTGAAGCGTTTACATTCAGTTTATTTATCAAATTCACGCTCGGGTCAAAAAAAGACTGCATCGTTTTCAGTCAGTTTATCTGGTCAAATTCACACTCGTCTCAAAAAAATACTAAAGCGTTTTCGGTCAGTTCATCAAATTCACACTCAGGTCAAAAAAAGACTGAAGCGTTTTCATTCAGTTTATTTATCAAATTCACGCTCGGGTCAAAAAAGACTGAAGCGTTTTCATTCAGTTTATTTATCAAATTCACACTCGGGTCAAAAAAAGACTGCATCGTTTTCAGTCAGTTTATCTGGTCAAATTCACACTCGTCTCAAAAAAATACTAAAGCGTTTTCGGTCAGTTCATCAAATTCACACTCAGGTCAAAAAAAGACTGAAGCGTTTTCATTCAGTTTATTGATCAAATTCACGCTCAAGTCAAAAAAGACCGCAGCGTTTTCGGTCAGTTTTTTATGTCAAATTCACACTCAGCTCAAAAGAAAGATTGAAGCGTTTTCAGTCAGTTTATTTATCAAATTCACACTCGGGTAAAAAAAAAAAGACTGAAGCGTTTTCGGTCAGTTTATTCATCAAATTCACACTCGTCTCAAAAAAAGACTGCGGCGTTTTCGTCCAGTTTTTTATGTCACTCGGCTCAAAAGAAAGATTGAAGCGTTTTCGGTCAATTTATTCATCAAGTTCACACTCGTCTCAAAAAAATACAGAAGCGTTTTCGGTCAGTTTATTCATCAGATTCACACTCGGCTCAAAAGAAAGATTTTGGCGTTTTCGGACAGTTAAAAAGGCTGAAGTGTTTTCACTCAATTTATTTATCAAATTCACACTCGGGTAAAAAGAAAAAAGACTGACGCGTTACCCTTCAGTTTATTTATCAACTTCACACTAGGCTAAAAAAAAAAAAAAAAAAAGGACTTGAAACGTTCTTGTTGCGAGACGGGAAATACGTTGGATTTTGCAAACCGAACTCGGCTCCATTGCGAGAGCCAAAACTCTTCCACGCTCCATTGCAGTTTACGAGATTCACATGCTCTGTTCTGTCGCCATGCTCAGTGTCCAGGGTGTTGCTTACAGTATGATTTAAGGGTTGAGAAGTATCTCATTTATGACAACAAAATAGCCACAATGTAAACTACTGGCTGGTGCACTTTTATCAGTTATCACAGTTATTCGAATGATTTATACTGTGTCTCTAACGGGTCGTGACAAGGGTTATTTTCGGAATTATTTATGGCGTGGAACTGGGAGGATATTGTCGCCTTTCGTAAATATTATGAGTAACTCATAAATAAGGCTGAGTAAAAGTTTTAGTGAGTAAACTATGTGGATTCATAACGAGAGGGAAAAAGTGTTGGTAGATATATGCAATCATATATATATATATATATATATATATATATATATATATATATATATATATATATATATATATATATATGTGTGTGTGTGTGTGTGTGTGTGTGTGTGTATGTGTGTGAGTGTGTTTCTTGACATCTAACTATCGTTTCTTTCTGGTGAATCTCGTCGAATGACTGAATAAAAAAAATCAATTTTATTCAGTTCAAGAGGCGGATCGTCTAAGAAAAATGTTTTAATATTACTATGGCACCACACTGGAAAAATAATTATGATAATTATTAAGTTTAACCCTTAATAGGGAAAGGGTAAAGTAGCTGATGACATTGACGGATTAATTAATTACAGAGAACATGAATTGTAGGGTAGTCTAGCGTTGCCCAGCGGCAGTCATGCTGTACTTGCCTAGTGGTTCTGTTATTGATATATGTTATAATAGTAATTGTCACGTCTCTGTATGTGACGCTGAGCTGAAGTAAAGGATATTATTATTATTATTATTATTATTATTATTATTATTATTATTATTATTATTATTATTTTGTATATGGCCCTGTGCTAAAATAAAGGATATTATTATTATTATTATTAGTATTATTATTATTATTATTATTATTATTACTTCGTATATGGGCCTGAGCTGAAATAAAGTATATTATTATTATTATTATTATTAATACAACCAAGGCGTTAACGAACACACTGAATATTACTTTGATGAACGAAGCTGTTCCGAGTGACAGAATGAAAACTAACCTCACCCGCCCTAAACTAGGTGCTATTCACCCGTAAAGGTCCTATTTTCAGCCAAAAAACACACCCCACCATGCCGAAAAAAAAACCTTGCCCAAAAAAATCTTCCCAAAACCCCTGCCCAAAAAAACTGCAAAAAACCCACTTGACAAAAAAAAAACCACTTGCCAGAAAAAACCCTTGCCAAAAACACAACTTGTCAAAAAGATCCTTGCCAAAAAAACCCTTGCAAAACACCCACTTATCAAAAAATTTACCAAAGAAACCAGCCTGCCAAAAAAAAACCCTTGCCAAAATACCCTTTGTCCAAAAAAACTTTCCCAGAAAACCCCACTTGCAAAAAAAAAACTTACCAAAAACCCACTTCCCCAAAAATACTTTGCCAAAATACCTTTTGTCCAAAAAATCTTTCCCAGAAAGCCCCACTTGCAAAAAAAAATACTTACCAAAAACCCACTTCCCCAAAAATACTTTGCCAAAATACCCTTTGTCCAAAAAACCTTTCCCAGAAAACCCCACTTGCAAAAAACAAAATTACCAAAAACCCACTTCCCCAAAATTACTTTGCCAAAATACCCTTTGTCCAAAAAAACCTTTCCCAGAAAACCCCACTTGCAAAAAAAAACTTACTAAAAACCCACTTCCCCAAAAATACTTTGCCAACGCCTCCCCCCCCAAAAAAAAGACATGCCGAAACCGGTAACCGACTTTACGTCCAGGAGGACCTCAGTTACCCCCATAAGGAACACCGGTGACTGACTTTTACGAGACGTCTCTATCGTGTTTACTCGCCCGTTGCTCCCCCGATGAAAAAGGCCGACTGCTGCCGTGTGCGTGTTTTTACCGATAAGTTGTTATCCACGAAAAGGAAGAAGAGTTTATTCCGTGGGGTTGGGTTTGGAAAGCTGATGAAGTTCTTGTGGATTTGGGTTTTCGTTGTGTGTCTGTTTGTGTTCGTGTGTGTGTGTGTGTGTATGTATATATATATATATATATATATATATATATATATATATATATATATATATATATATATATATATATATATATATATATATATATATATATGTACATATGTATATATATATATATATATATATATATATATATAAAGGCAGATGCAACGTTCCATATTTTCGTGAATCAGTTATGCATATATATATATATATATATATATATATATATATATATATATATATATATATATAATATATATATATATATATATATATATATATATGTAATGTTTACATTTATATATATGTATGTATGTATATATATATATACATATTTTCTTTTTATATATATATATATATATATATATATATATATATATATATATATATATATATATATATATAATGTGTATATATATATATATATATATATATGTATATGCGTGAGTGTCTATATATGTACATATATATAAACAAAACGCGGTTCTTCCTATTTGTGTGGTTCCAGAGAAAAGCAAGTCAGTTGTCACTGTGACATCATACTTCAAACAATAATCCAGGGATAACTTATGAATGCGAATGTGTTGATGTATGTATTTTTCTTTGTATGTATGTGATTTTATCAACGCCACGACAAGTGATTAATAAATAAGTTCTTGTCACACGCACTGTCTGAAACTCGATCTAAATCACGTACCATACTTAAAAGTTGATGAGTTTCTGAAGTCCACAAAATTCTGTCTTCGGCAGGAAAGCAAAGTTCGCTTAATCAGTTAAAAGAATTAATTACACATCAGCATCAGATAAACTGTATTTATTCCATTAGACACGAAGATAGTGGAATCACCTTGAAAATAACGCAGTTCCCACCCAGTGGCGGGTCATACGATTTTCGTCATTCGTGTTTTGTTTTTTATCATTTTGCCGGCAAACTTTGTAAAATATAGACAAATTTCGTGGCAAAATCGAGGCCACGAACGTTCGTGCCTGAATGTTACGACCTTAACGAGTGCGCATGACTTCATTTTATGTCAACAGTAGGCCTACTGACTGCTTGGTGCAAAATTCAAATGCGAAATTCTAAAATATGCCGAACAACGTTATGTTGGCCTACCACACCTTCAGTTTTTCCACTAATGACATGCGCTTGGCAAGACAATTAACGGCAAAGCTGTAGAGTGGTAGTGCCGTCAGTGCACCTCGCGCGATGCACTGTAGGCATTATTCAATGATCTTTGCGGCGACCCTACGGCCCCTAGCTGTAACCCCTTCCATTCCTTTGCCTATACCTCCGTTCATATTCTCTTTCTTCACCTGGTTTTCCACCCTCTCCTAACAACTGTTTCATTGTGCAACTGTGAGGTTTCCCCGCGTTACACCTTTTAAAACCTTTCCACTCTGTTACCCTTTCAGCGCTCAAAATGTTAGATTCCAATTCCAACGGCAAAATACTAAAATATGTACCAGAAAACGAGTGGCACCATTCCCAGAACCGCATGTGGTTGTGATGTACATGGGATATTTATTTGTATTGGCGTGGGTATGAGGGTGTAAAGAGCTGGGGGGAGGGGGGGGGGGATTTTGTCTGCGTCAGATAAGATGACATCGAACTAGGAGTGTCACTTAATTCTAGGAGTTTAGTTGCTCGTGACTCACGCGAAAGGTCATTGCCATTTTGAGTCAAAGTACTGGGGAAAATGATTGAGCAATCCCTAACTTCCGAACAGATTGCTGGTCCTGAGGTGAGAGAGAGAGAGAGAGAGAGAGAGAGAGGAGAGACGAGAGAGAGAGAGAGAGATAACATTTCCGAGAAATTAGAATTCAGTTTGAGGTTCATGAGCGTACTTTGTTTAATTATTAACAAAGATATACTATGATTATACTTGTGGTTATGGAACAGAGGGACTACAAATTCCTTAAAACTTTTCCTTTTTTTTTTATTTTACAGGTAACCGGTCACAGAA
>JANJGK010000003.1:72629471-72631971 GCA_039081455.1 Macrobrachium rosenbergii | reverse complement strand
GGCATTTTCTCGATTCAGCACCCATAAATGACAAGTGGGAGACGCGGATGATAATGGGTATTTACATCGTGTCATTGGTCTGACAGGTACTGAACAGGATTTGCAATGGGGTATTTGTATTTTCATGTACAGTAGAATGACACGCTGGTATCGTCTGCTGGGAAGGTACCGAGTTCCGAATGATATAATGATATATAAATGACGCTTCTAATATTTTCATAGTGTCATAAATACTGGTTTCCCATAACATACTCGTAGTGTCAAAAATTGAAGGTAATCTACGAGTGTCGAGCAGTAACGTCCCTGAAGTTAGGACCTAGGTAATTTTATTCTGCATATATATATATATATATATATATATATATATATATATATATATATATATATTATATATATATATATATATATATATATATATATATATATAGATATATATATATATATAGCCTGTGTTTACCCGCATATTATTGTTATAAATCTCAAAAAAGAATATGGATACGTTGAGCTTCAGAATGAAGGAACTAATGGTGCTGCCAAAGCTGGTAATTACATCAATATGAAGGCTCTCGATAGTTATTATTATAGTAATTAAGTGGTGAAATTTTTGGTTACTGAAAACTATTATTATTATATTATCATTATTGGGCAAAGACACCACAACAGTGTAATATTCCATACTGTCCGTTGGTCCTCCGTGGAGTCTAGAAATTACGAGGTCTTAGAGGCGTGTTGTTGTCGTTGTTGATTTTGCTGTTCTTGTTGTTGTTTTTTAAGCTAATGTCTTGGCTTTTGTCACCCCTGCTGCCAGCTAAGAGCTCACAAAAACCCGGCAGGCTGACGAGACGATCTCGAAAACTTCAGGTTATTTTGAGGTCGAGAGATGCAGCATCACGCTACCTAGAATCCCCTTGTCCTTGACACAAGGTCCGTGACGTCTTCTTCTTCTTCTTCCTTCTTCTTCAGATGGTGTAAGAAATCGTTGCTCTGCTGTTAAAGGCTGTTGCTGTTGTTGTGCTGTCTCAAGCTGTCTTTCAGTTACAGCAATGAATTTGCTGTTTCATTCCGGCATACTTATTTTTTGTTACCAGTAATTTCTGTCTTCAGGGGGAAATTTCAAGATTGTACGACAAAGCCTAAGAGTAGTTACCTCTCTCTCTCTCTCTCTCTCTCTCTCTCTCTCCTCTCTCTCTCTCTCTCTCTCTCTCTTAGGCACGTTTCTTTCTAGTTTTGTATTTGTTACAGTTGATTTTGAAAGGTTTCTTATATCATTTATGTAGGTAGTACCTCTCTCTCTCTCTCTCTCTCTCTCTCTCTCTCTCTTGTTTAGAGACACTTTGTGATTTTGAATTGGTCATATATGTTTTTGAAGGGTTTCTCTCTCTCTCTCTCTCTCTCTCTCTCTCTCTCTCTCTCTCTCTCTCTCTCTCTCTCTCTCTTTCTTGTTTAGAGACACTTTGTGATTTTGAATTGGTCATATATGTTTTTGAAGGGTTTCTCTCTCTCTCTCTCTCTCTCTCTCTCTCTCTCTCTCTCTCTCTCTCTCTCTCTCTCTCTCTCTCTACTGGGCTGTGCAAGGACAAGAGGTAATTCATAAGTGTTTATTTTGCTTAGCAATTTATTCTTGTTTTCCCTTTTCTCTTGTTATTCTTACACTTTAAAGCACATTTGTCTTCATTGAGTTTTAAGATTTTGGTCTAGTTCTTCTTATTGTCCTATAAAGGGATGTCTGTTTGTGGGTGTCCTCTGTCTCTTCACAAGGCAGTTCTTGGAATGTGTTTCTATACATCTATATATGTATATGTGTGTGTATACAAATATATGTATATGTATATATATATATTATATATATATATATATATATATATATATATATATATATATATATATGTGTGTGTGTGTGTGTGTGTGTGTGTGTATATATACATATATATATAAAATATTTTCTAATATTTGCACGTCGTAAAATAATTTTGGACAAAATAATGTCCCATCAGGGATATACCCTGTCTAAGAGGCCTGTTTGACCCATGAAGACTGCCCAGGAAGTACCAGACCTACTGGAAATTGGGATAGATTTTCTGCAACATCGTAATAAACTTGTTGCAACTGCAAATATTCAATGGCGGGAGAAGTGTTGGTCAAATGTCGAGGTTGGTTTTAGACCAAGGTCAAGGATTGAATAAAGCTCAGATGAATAAAATCTAAGCAGGGAATCGAGGTTAAGCCTCAATTATCATAGAAAATTAAATCAGAAGGAAATAAGTAATACGCTGTTTATACTAAGACAGAATACAAGGCTGATGCTGAACAGGTTTTAAATCAGTGTGAACTCCAGAAGGTCTTTTGTTCCACACACTGTTGGGCTGTGGAACGGCCTCTCTCAGGATGTTGTGCAACTGGAACCTCAAAAGTTGTAGTGCATGACTACCCTAAAACAATTCTTCTTGTATGTTAATGATTTACTTACATTTTTATCTATTTATTTTTTAATTTATTATTT
>JANJGK010000003.1:72473628-72629371 GCA_039081455.1 Macrobrachium rosenbergii | reverse complement strand
ATTATAATGAAAATTTATTATTATTATTATTATTATTATTATTATTATTATTATTATTATTATTATTATTATTACAGTCTCCTTCTGCAAAATGCAAAATAACTGAACAATTATTACAGGTATTATTTTTAGCATTGTTATTATTGTTATCATTACATAACCTCCTGCAAAATGCAGGTTAATTCAACTGTTATTATTATTATTATTATTATTATTATTATTATTATTATTATTATTATTATTATACAGACTCCTGCAAAATGCAGACTTATTCAACTATCATTATTAGTACTATTTTTTTTTATTATTATTAACTTACTATTATAATTAAATAATCTCCTTCTGCAAAATGAAAATTCATTCATCTATTATTATTATTATTATTATTATTATTATTATTATTATTATTATTATTATTATCATTATTATTATTATTATTATTGTTATTATTATTATTATTATTATTATTATTATTATCATACAGTCTCCTGTAAAATGCAGACTCATTCAACTATCATTATTAGTACTATTTTTTATTATTAATTGATTATTATTATAATTAAATAATCTCCTTCTGCAAAATGAAAATTCATTTATCTGTTATTATTATTATTATTATTATTATTATTATTATTATTATTATTATTATTATTATTATTATTATTACTATTATTATTATTATTATTATTATTATTATTATTATTATTATTATTATTATTATTATTATTATACAGTATCCGTAAAATGCAGACTCATTCAACTATCATTATTAGTACTATTTTTTTTATTATTATTTGCTTATTATTATCATTAAATAATCTCCTTCTGCAAAATGAAAATTCATTCATCTATTATTATTATTATTATTATTATTATTATTATTATTATTATTATTATTATTATTATTATTACGTAATTCAATCCCCTGCTACAAAATTCAGTTCATTCATCTAAAACTAACACCATCCCAAGAGTATGATGAACACACATAAGTAATAAGTGATTCAGCATAAAAAAAAAAGATCACATGAAAAAGATCGGTTGTCGTCTGCAGTCCAAGTGGGAACAAAAAAAAAAAAAGGCTTTCATCTCGAGATGATTAATCATTGATTTGATCTTACTGATCAGTTCAGTTCTCCGGTGATCAACTGTGGTGCCTTGTAGATGATCCTCTCTTGGTGATCTTTATGAGACTGTAGATCATCTCTTTTTCGTATAGATATATATATTATAATATATATATTATATATATATATAGGCATCTCTCTCTCTCTCTCTCTCTCTCTCTCTCTCTCTCTCTCTCTCTCTCTTTCCTGTTACCTAGTGGATCTGACAGAACACTGGTAGATGTTGCCTGGTGCAATACCGAAACACTGCTAGATGCTACCTGGTGAAATTGACAAGACACTGGTAGATGTTACCTAGTGGAATTGACAGGACACTGGTAGATGTTACCTGGTGGAATTGACAGAACACTGGTAGATGTTGCCTGGTGCAATAACGAAACAGTGTTAGATGCTACCTGGTGAAATTGACAAGACACTGATAGATGTTACCTGGTGGAATTGACAGGACACTGGTAGATGTTACCTGGTGGAATTGACAGAACACTGCTAGATGTTACCTGGTGAAATTGAAAGGACACTGGTAGGTGCTTACCTGGCGAAATTGACAGAACACTGGTAGATGTCACCTGGTGGAATTGACAGGACACTGGTAGATGTTACCTGGTGAAATTGACAGAACACTGCCAGATGTTACCTGGTGAAATTGACAGAACACTGCCAGATGTTACCTGGTGAAATTGACAGAACACTGCCAGATGTTACCTGGTGAAATTGACAGAACACTGCCAGATGTTACCTGGTGAAATTGACAGAACACTGCCAGATGTTGCCTGGTGAAATTGACAAGACACTGGTACATGTTACTTGGTGAAACTGACAGAACACTGATATGTGTTACCTGGTGGAATTGACAGAATACTGCTAGATGTTACCTAGTGAAATTGACAGGACACTGGTAGGTGTTACCTGGTGAAATTGACAGGACACTACTAGATGTTGTTTGGTGCAATACCGAAACAATGCTAGATGCTACCTGGTGAAATTGACAAGACACTGGTAGATGTTACTTGGTGAAACTGACAGAACACTGCTAGATGTTACCTGGTGGAATTGACAGAACACTGCTAGATGTTACCTGGTAGAATTGACAGGACATTGGTAGATGTTACTTAGAAAACCTAACAGACTGTTGACAGATGGAAACTGACGGAACGCTAATAGATCTTACCTAGTGAAACTGCCAGAACGCCGTAGAAGGTTGCAAGAACATAACAGCTAAACAAAGCAGTAACAACTGTTAACTGGTAGAACTACTCGATGCCAAAACTCTCTCTCTCTCTCTCTCTCTCTCTCTCTCTCTCTCTCTCTCTCTCTCTATTGTACTACCCACCTCTCTAAACATCGGGCTACCAGTCGTACCCTCTTATTAGTGCCCTTTTTAGGAAAGCAGTGAATCTTGCAGCTGTCTCTTTTATTCTATGGGGTCATGAGGTAAATCACTTTCCATTGTCACTGCCCCATTCTAGTCTCTCACGTAAATCACGTGGCTGCCACGACTTCATAAACACTCGTGATTTTTGTGTCTTTTAAGGAGGAATAGGAGGAGAAGAAGGAGAAGGGTTAGGAGGAGAAGAAGGAGGAGGAATAGGAGGAGAAGAAGGAGAAGGGTTAGGAGGAGAAGAAGGAGGAGGAATAGGAGGAGAAGAAGGAGAAGGATTAGGATGAGAAGAAGGAGGATGTATGGGAAGAGAAGAAGGAGGAGGAATAGGAGGAGAAGGAGGAGGTATAGAAAGAGAAGAAGGAGGAGCAATAGGAGTAGAAGAAGGATAAGGAATAGGAGTAGAAGAAGGAGAAGGATTAGGAGGAGAAGAAAGAGGAGGAATAAGAGGAGAAGAAGGAGGAGCAGTAGGAGGAGAAGAAGGAGGAGGAATAGGAGGAGAAGATGGGGAGGAATAAGAGGAGAAGAAGGAGGAGCAATAGGAAGAGAAGAAGGAGGAGGAATAGAAGGAGAAGAAAGAGGAGGAATAGGAGGAGAAGAAGGAGAAGGGTTAGGAGGAGAAGAAGGAGGAGGAATAGGAGGAAAAGAAGGAGGAGGAATAGGAAGAAAAGACGAAGAAGGAATAGGAAGAGAAGAAGGAAGAGCAATAGGAGGAGAAGAAGGAGGAGGAATAGGAGGAGAAGAAGGAAGAGCAATAGGCGAAGAAGGAGGAAGTAGAAGAAAAATGGGAATTGAAAGAAGGTGGGTAAGGGGAGACGACAGAGGTGCAGTACTAGTAGTAGTAAAGTAAGTATATCTTAGTTTAACCAGACCACTGATAAAGAGAGGGAAAAAGACGAGGATGAAGAAAAGGAGGAGTAACGAAAGGGGAGGAGAAAACAGAGTGAGCAATGACAGCAAGAAGGTGATGAGAAGAAGGAGAAGATAAAGAAGGAGAAGGATATTGAAAACCAGGGGACAAGGCAGATAAGAAAAAAAGGGAAGGGTAAGAGGTAAAATCAGGGGATAAACAAGAAGAAGCGAAAGCAACAGAGAGAGAGAGAGAGAGAGAGAGAGAGAGAGAGAGATGAACTACAAAATACTGCACTGACTGACCACCGACGAAGAGTTCGGTAGGATACGACTTTGCTTAGGAATAGGAGTTAGCGTAGCAGAGATGGAGGATTTGTGGGGGGTAGTTGTGGGGGTTAGGGAGATGGGTTTTGGTAGGGGGGTGGGGTGCCAGAAGGAAGGTCAGGACAGAAGGGCCGGGGTGGGGGTGGGGGGAGAGACCCAGTTGTCCTGGGGGGATGGGTGTCCTAGTCCTTAAAGTTAGTTAGAGGTTAAAGCGACCTTCCACCTCCGGCGCCTGCGCAGACGGCGCCAAGAGTTTTTGACCTGGCGTTGGTTGCAGGATAGGGAGAGAGAGAGAGAGAGAGAGAGAGAGAGGGAGAGAGAGAGAGAGAGAAGCTGTGAGAGCGATTTCGTCTTATGTTGTCGGTGTTGCCAAGCGCCGGTATTGCCTGAAGCCAACAGCGTTGCATAGTTGAAGAGCAAAAGACTAAATCATTCGGCTTTGCTCTAAAAGGCCGTATATATATATATATATATATATATATATATATATATATATATATATATATATATATATATATATATATATATATATATGTATATATATATATATATATATATATATATATATATGTATATATATATATCTTTTATCGTCGATAAACTTTATTTCACCTGCAATTTACGAAGATTTTCGTAACAGTCTTAGTAGTCCTTGCAATATTATTTTAATGTTCTGAGCTTGTGTTGTATAGTATTTGCAAGTAATCTTTTTATTATTTCTATTCATTTATTATTTCTTCAAAGTTTTTTTGCTCTTTGATGGACGTATGGACATTCCAGTCTATGATGGCGTGTATGGTAAGTGAGTGACCCTTTAAAATTTCCCTGTATGAGTATTTCTTAGGTCAGGGTCAGTAGCAAGATCATTGTGGGTGCTAGGATACCCCGGGATAAGCGAACCCATTCGAAAAATAAATAATAATAATAATAATAATAATATTGTTATTATTATTATTATTATTATTATTATTATTATTATTATTATTATTATTATTATTATTATTATTATTATTTTTAAAAATGCACAATTAAATGAATTGTATTACTGGTAAAAATGTTGATGTTTACCAGTTATAATAGTTTCTGATATAATTGCAGATTTTTAGTGAACAAAAATTTAATCACGACATTGTGAATTATTATTATTATTATTATTATTATTATTATTATTATTATTATTATTATTATTATTATTGAAACATCAGGGTTATTATTATTATTATTATTATTATTATTATTATTATTATTATTATTATTATTATTATTATTATTATCACAGCACCAGGGAAGATGACTTGACACTCTCTGTAGCGATGTTTACTCTCAAGAATAATATGATGATTATGAATGAGCATATTTGTTTGTCTAATCCAGCACACAGAAAGTTCATTGACCCCCGTCTTGGATTTCAATCCCACCTTGAGGAACGCCACATCATTTTGCATATTCTATTCAATACTCGGTGAGTTGTGTGTGTGTCCTTCAAGATGGTTTGGTGACTCGGGGAAAATCCTAATCAAGTTGCGATTGTCAGAGAATGTAAGTTTATTTGATCTGTTTTGATACTAGGTCTTTTTTTTTAAGATTCAGCAGACCTTATGCCGGGGCTGGTTTTAGCTCTTGGGTAGCCTGCGATTTCTTACGTCTGTATGAAGGCTTGTTTGATGTGTTCCTATTCAGAGTATAAAAACTGATTATATATATATATATATATATATATATATATATATATATGTATATATATATATATATATATATATATATAATATTATATATATATATAAATATAAATATATATATAAGAATATATAACTATATAAATATATACACTATATATATATATATATATATATATGTAGATATATATATATATATTATATATATATTATACATACATATATATATATATATATATGATTATAATCAAACGGACAAGTGGTTTATATCTAAAAAATATACCACGAGGGCGAAAGGTGTGAGGCCACCCGCATAGGTAAGGAGATTTCCAAATAGAATACTGACCTCAGACCCTAACGAATTTTCTGCTCCTCTCTCTCTCTCTCTCTCTCTCTCTCTCTCTCTCTCTCTCTCTCTCCACCGGTAAGGTGTGAATATTTAGTTTCCACTCGACTGTATGTTCGTTCGTACTGTCCCTACCAGGATAAATATTGCACATTTCTTCCAGTATTGAACCCAGTCTCTGAAAGATGTCTTAGAAATAAAGGGGAAACCGGACAGGACATATATATATATATATATATATATATATATATATATATATATATATATATATATATATATATATATGAGCAGCTGGTTCAGAGGTTATAATACTCTTCTAACCAGGATTCGATTCCCAAGCGAGTCAGAAGGACTTGGGTCCGTTACCCGAAAATCCATCACAGACATCCGTCGACCTAGGTATAGTGTATTGGGCGCCTGATCGTTATTCGATTGGTGGGGACACAGGTAGGTTGACGTCTTATATTTACGTGGTGAATTATTATTATTATTATTATTATTATTATTATTATTATTATTATTATTATTATTATTATTATTATTATTATTATTAGCAATGCCTTTGCTCAATTTAGACATTCTCTCCGTTGCTATCTTCAAGTTTTGAAATATTTGAAATACTGATAATCTCGAGGTTATCATCAATTATAAAATCATTTTTTTTTTAGTCCAGATTGTCGTAAAACATTTTTTAAAAAATTAAAGTACATGAAAAATATGAATTTTCCTATGTTACAAAAAAGAAATCAAATTAGTCTTAGGTAACCAAAAAGTATTAAAATCTTCTCCAGGCTATAGAATATTAACAAAGAAATATTCTCTATATTATCAAAATACCAAAAACATTTCCAGAGTTTGTAAATGAATCTAGTCGACACTAGACAGTGTTACCAAAATATTAGAAACATTTC
Organism: Macrobrachium rosenbergii; assembly: GCA_039081455.1. Lineage (NCBI taxonomy): Eukaryota > Metazoa > Arthropoda > Malacostraca > Decapoda > Palaemonidae > Macrobrachium > Macrobrachium rosenbergii. The sequence goes on along the minus strand of JANJGK010000003.1, from coordinate 72,622,757 downwards.
AGCCTATTTATAAGTAAATCTAGTCGACACTAGACAATATTACCAAAATGTTAAAAATATTTCCCCTTATTTTTGAGTGAATCTAGTCGACACTAGATAATATTACTAAAATATTAAAAACATTTACCCCCTTCTCTGTAAGTAAATCTAGTCGACACTAGACAATATTACCAAAATGTTAAAAATATTTCCCCTTATTTTTGAGTGAATCTAGTCGACACTAGACAAGATTACCAAAATATTAAAAACATTTCCCTCCTTTCTGTGAGTAAATCTAGTCGACATTAGACAATATTACCAATATGTTAAAAATATTTCCCCTTATTTTTTAGTGAATCTAGTCGACTCTATACAATATTACCAAAATATTAAAAACATTTCCCCCTCTCCGTAAGTGAATCTAGTCGACACTAGACAATATTACCAATATTAAAAATATTTCCCCCCTGTTTGTAAGTGAATCTAGTCGACACTAGACAATATTACCAAAATGTTAAAAATATTTTCCCCTATTTGGTGAATCTAGTCAGTAGTAGATAGAGAAGTAAGGAAATATTATTAAAGTGATTAGATATTTATAAGTGAATCTATGTAGCCAGTAGTAGATAGAGAAGTAAGGAAATAGTATTTAAGTGATCAAAAGGTCGAAAGAAAAATAACTAGCAACCACAAATAACCGAAAAAAAAAAAATTAAACAAAACTCAAACGCAACCTATCTTGATATCTGATCGAAGCCTGTTGCGCCCCACAAGACGTAACACAAGGGAAAATAATTTAACGAATAACATCAATAAACAAAACAGCAAAACCAAAAAAAAGATATTGAAAAATCAAAGAGAAAGCTAACAAAAACTCAGCTTCGTCTTCAGCCAAGACAAGATAAGGAGTTATGATTTATAAGCAGCAGAGATAAAATAAATCATGAGAAGGAAAAAAATATATTGCAAGATAATTCTCAGCGATAAAAAACAAAGTCCGTCTCTCTTTTATAATGACAATTTACATCTCTGCTCATTAGTTTACGACTTTGTGTCCTTTGTGTAATTGGCCTTTTATGTCTCTTGGAACTGCGCATGCGTTGTTATTCGTCGTGTTTTTGACGCAGTCTGGATGAAATTGTAAACGAAAGTAGACGGGTAACTAAGGACAGTGCTACAAAATTATGTAATAATAATAATAATAATAATAATAATAATAATAATAATAATAATAATAATAATAATAATAATAATACTAAGAAGAAGAAGAAGAAGAAGAAGAAGAAGAAGAAGAAGAAGAAGAAGAAGAAGAAGAAGAAGAAAGACAACAGGATTTTCAGAACAAAAACTTATTGACAGGAAGTGAATGAAAATGCTTAAGGATGGTGCAAAAGGAGAAGCAACTAATAATAATAATAATAATAATAATAATAATAATAATAATAATAAAACAGTCAACATGAAACTGATAAATGTGAAAATAACCAATATTAAACAATAATCATAAAAACTCTTTTATGATAATCGTAATAATAATAATAAAATTCTACTATGATAATCATAATAATTATAATACTCACTATCATTATCATCACCACCTTATTATCGCTACCAGAGTGAAAGCAAACAATTCAGAAAAAAAATATCAGCAAATACCACCAGCAATGAGAACAAGTCCCAAACATGACCAGCGAAAACAAAACCTAAAGATAACAGAGAACGACATTCACAAGCAATTCTTGCAAAACACAAGGAGGTCTCCTCTCTAGATTTCGTAGCAGAGACGCAAGCAAATCTCTCAAGAAACAGCAAGATCTCCTGTCGAGATCTCATAGCAGAGACGCAAGCAAATCTCTCGAGAAACAACAAGACCTCCTGTCAAAATCTCATAGCAGACACGCAAGCAAATCTCTCAAGAAACATCAAGATCTCCTCTCTAGACTTCCTACCAGAGACGCAAGCAAATCTCTCAAGAAACAACAAGATCTCCTCTCAAGATTTCGTAGCAGAGACGCAAGCAGACCTCCACCTTAAGATTTCGTAGCAGAGACGCAAGCAAATCTCTCAAAAAACAAGATTTCCTCTCAAGATTTCATAGCAGAGACGCAAGCAAAGCTCTCAAGAAACAACAAGATCTCCTCTCAAGATTTCGTAGCAGAGACGCAAGCAAATCTCTCAAGAAACAACAAGATCTCCTCTCAAGATTTCGTAGCAGAGACGCAAGCAAATCTCTCAAGAAACAACAAGATCTCCTCTCTAGATTCCGTAGCAGAGACGCAAGCAAATCTCTCAAGAAACAACAAGATCTCCTCTCAAGATTTCGTAGCAGAGACGCAAGCAAATCTCTCAAGAAACAACAAGATCTCCTCTCTAGATTTCGTAGCAGAGACGCAAGCAAATCTCTCAAGAAACAACAAGATCTCCTCTCAAGATTTCGTAGCAGAGACGCAAGCAAATCTCTCAAGAAACAACAAGATCTCCTCTCTAGATTCCGTAGCAGAGACGCAAGCAAATCGAAAACCGCCATTCCCACCCGTGATGACCACGTAATGTCAAGCAAGCTCGTCTCAGCGTCTTCTTCTCCTTGCTAACACGATATGATCCTGAAGGGCTCAGGTTACAAAGTTTCTTGTCGTTTGTCAGTGTTGTAGTTATCGTCGCTCTTCGCTCGTCCGTCTTGCTTTCCTTTCCATGTGTGGGTTTTATCATGGTTTCACTTTGCAGTGCTTTGTTGCTCTTTTTGTTCTCGCGGTTCGTATTTATTCAGCCGGTTTTAGTAAGCGAGTGTTAGGGTTGATTTGTTTTGACGTTCGCTAGGTCCTCTTAGGCTTAGGGGTTTGTACTGATATATATAAGTATGTATAAGCAGCGGCTTTTTATTTACTCTTATATCGTTGAAAGATACGGCACAGAGAGTATTCTTAAGTCTGAGATTTTTCCAAAGGTCTCTTGATTTATTTCTTGTTTGAGATAATAACGACTTTGACTGAAATTTGCAAAAAATAGTATCTAAGGAAGAACTCATAACTACCCCATCAGCGTGAGAAATAAAGTCTGAGTGTTGATAAAGGAAAACCCATGAAAAATTAATTCGGATATTTTTATTTTTATCACTCTCGAAGGCTGCCTTATCACTGTTCCAAGAAGGGGAGTGAGGACTCCATAAGAAACCCATTAAAATAAGTATTAGGAATTTTTTAAATCACCGTAGACTTAATCAGGTTCAATTTTACACGATTCTTTTTTAACCAGTGTTTTTATACACAAGTGAGGGAAAAATCGACCACCAAGATCGTATAATTAACTCAAGGTTTTTTTTTTTTGTTTTTTTTTTTTGCGGAATTGCAGCTTAGACAGTTTTTCCTTCATTGAAAATTAATATATTACATAATATGGACGTTTTATTGGATTAAATGAATATATTACATAATATGGACGTTTTATTTCTGAAAAAAATCTTCGTTAAAATGTGAGTTCTCATAAAATGACAAAGGAAATAAATAATTGCATTTTCTTTTCGCAAGAACTACAAATCTATTCTTTGGTAGCAAATTTGTTTTTGTGAAAGTGGCCATTTCTCCATTTACTTATATTTTTGTGTCTTTTTACGTATAATTGTTATTATACATTATATATAAGTCGAGCATTATTTGAAAATAATCTTGTGGCACTCAGTTATTCGTATGTGCATAAATAGACAAATATAAACTAGTTATGCCAAAAGAGTAGCAAGAGTTCTCATTTTCTATGAAAGTCTTCAACTTTTTCAAAGAAAACTATAATGGAGAGGGTAACAAAAGAAAAATTTACCCAACTTCCTGCGTGTTCAAAAAAAAGTTTTGAAACAAGTTAGAGATCGATAGTAACCCAGTAGTTGTGCAGGTTAAATAAATCTTTTCACAGAATATCTACAAGCCTATCCAAAAAAATCTCCAACAATATCACTCTAGGATAATTTTATCCAGACAACGAACTGTTAACTAAACAAAAACTTCTTTCGGTTTTCTTCTGAAGATGGAAAGAGAAACCCACAAGATTCCTGTGTATAACTTGTTTACTTGTAAATATTTACTTATTACTTTAATCTCGAGTACTTTCAGGTCCTAACTGTGACCCTTTTTCAAGGGATGTGGAGGTAGTCAGGCGGGTTCAAGGCCCAGGAATCTTGTGGGTTTCTCTTCCGAACTGTTAACTGTTAACCGCTAACTAAAAATAGATTGTTTTCAGTCCGTACGAGAAAGAACCTTTGTGCAAATGAATACAAGCTTATGAAGAAAAGGATCCTGCGTTTTAAAAGTTAGCGTTTAGATAATATCAGTCAAAAGTTTGTTTTTAAAAACAGACTCGGCATCAGCGAATATTACATCCCTGTCTCCCAGGAGGTGGGTGGTACCCGTCAGTGCACCTCACTAGTGAAGGGCGTTTCACTGTTTTTTTAGTAATCGCGGTTACTGATTACTTTTATGAAAAATAACCGTTTAATAACTACTTTTTTTATATCTTTATAGCAATTTCTGGTGTCTGGGCATAAAAACATGTGTAAAATGTATGAGTAACATTAGCATTTCATATATTCAGACTTGTAGGCCTATGCATTTTAAGATAACATAAATGTGCGTGCATCTTGTAAAATAAGAGATAAAAGATTTATACCAAAAAGTAGTTTTAGCAGTCTTTACGCACACCCGCCACCCCTGGCCTTGACACCTAACAAGAACTTACTGAGTGAATTGAATTCAGAATTCAATGACCGTTTTTTAAACTTTTTTTTACCGTTTTTGTCATAGGCGCCATGCCATGTATTGATTCAGATGAAGCACCTTTAAAATATCAAAGCAAATCCGATTCTAACATTGTAGAACAATGTGCTTTTATTCTCTAATTAGTGATAAAAGAAAATGTAATGAGTAATCATTTACAGATAATCGATTACTCAAAAAGAAATCAGTTACTAGAATTTCAGGAAGTAATCAAAGTAATCGAATCCAATAACCGATTACGCCCACCACTACAACTCACACGATGCTCTGTAGGCATTACTAAAGGTTCTTTGTATTGTCCTTTCGGCCACTAGATGCAACACCCGTTATTCCTTTCCCTGTACCTTTGTTCATATTCTGTTAATTCCATATAATTTACCACCCTCTCCTAACAATTGTTTCAATATTATTTTCAACGGCGAATGGCCTCATATAGGTAGAAACACTTAGCTTTTGACCTAAATTTCTATTCCATTCCATTATACATGCCTGTATAATGCACTTTGCCAGGGCCAAACATATCCTTTCATTATAAACACTCCATATGTGTACACCATGTTTTGATAACTTCAACCATGCCTCAGTTCGCTTTCTCATACTTTACCACACTTACGAGTTTTATTTAAGCAAGGACCGTGTTGCCAAAATCAAGCACAATCTAATGTTAACCGTTTTTCAGACCTGATTGTCTTGGACCACTTTAGATTCTTTATTACGATACACATGCAGCAAGTAATTTCTACTTATATTTTTGGGTAGCCGCATACTTAACAGGAGAGGAGTTAAACTTGGAAAGAGAGACAAACTTAGTTCATTCATAAATTATATAAAGTACCTATAGACAACATGCAAAACTTGAAGCTATATTTATTTTGTATTAAGAGTAAAAATTCACTTCTTGATATGAAATATCTTGCACCTCTCCATTTAGTCTGCGTCCCATTACAGTCGACTACTCACTGGGCCCATAATCCACAGCTTAGGTTAAAAGGGTCAAAATGGAGTTTTAAGCATATATGTCTCAGTCGTCCCTACCTAATTTTGCGAGAGAGAGAGAGAAAGAGAGAGATGGAGGGGTGTGGATTACATTTAGGTTAACTTTAGATCGTCCCTCCCCTCGTCGAGAACAGTCATATAAAAAAATCACGTCACATTCTATGAAAGAATTTGTTTTTATATCTCATTTTCATTCTTGCCATTTTTATCTTCATTTGCTAAATGTACAGTAGATACAGTAACAATTTTTTTCAGTGTTAAGGACTAGGAATTATATATACTTTGGTCATATTTAAACAACAGTTTCAGTATTGAGATTCACGGGTGTATTTGACTGAATAAACAAAAGCAGTTACTGCTTTTCTGTCAAGTTAAAATTAACGTTTTAACTAAGAACCTTTGCTTGTCAAACTGTGCGGTGAATTCCCGGTAAGGGTAAGCAACTTTATGATCTTTATGAGACGAAGAAATAATCTTGAATCGAATGTTCAGTATGCAGTTTAATGAGCTAAAACGTTTCCCTATCTTAGAACTAACCATACTTGTAACCAAGTATGAATAAACTTTCCTATACGTCTATAATAAATTAATATATTGTCATATTATTGCTGTCGGTCTGTCCCTACTTAGATGTTCGACTACGCCACTGGTATGCATTGCCAAAGAAGAGATCACAAAACCCTTTGTAAGCTTCTTGCTATTGTTCAAAATACCGTATGAATTTGTAGTTCAGGGTTTCAATTGCGCCTTACCCAGCATGTCAACTGTCTTTCAATCAAGTTATGCTTCGTCCAATGGGGAATGAACAAAAAATCTTAAATATTCAGAAATATGTTGGAAAATATGCTGCCCTAAAATGGAAGACTGCAGTATGCAAAAATACAAAATACTGTTTTCCCTTGCCTTACTACTGATTTTGCAGATACTGCAAATGGGACCCCCTAAATGCTCGTGGAAAGCATTGAAGAATCATTCTGAAACTGCAGTAAGTTGTGTATTAATGTTTCACGAGCCCAATAGTTGGCATATCTCAATGTCGAAAATTTTGGATATACTGCAGTTTTCCGTTTTAGGGCAGTATGGTTCCTTATGAACTTCTCGAAGGCCTTTGATAAGTTTCATCAAAATGAATAATCACTTTTCTTCCTGAAATTGGTGAAACGGAAGCTGCGGGAAAAATCACTTAGAAAAACCAGTAAACTCAAACTTTGTCGAACTGGATGTTACAAAGACACAAAGAATGACCCCGTAGGAGGGTAGCGCCATCAGTGCACCTCATGCAGTGCACTGTATGCATTTCTTAAGGTTCTTTGCAGTGTTCCTTCGGCCCCTGGCTGCAACCCGCTTCGTTCCTTTTACTGTACCTCCTTTCATATTCTCTCTCCCATCTTACTTTCCACCCTCTCCTAACAATTGATTCAAAGTGCAACTGCGAGGTTTTCCTCCTGTTACATCTTTCAAACCTTTTATTCTTAATTTCCGTTTCAGCGTTGAAGGACCTCATAGGTCCCAGTGACTGGCCTTTGGCCTAAATTCTATATTCAATTCACAGAGAATGAAATTATATTTCAAAAACTTATTGTAAGCCAATATAAGCGATTTACATTTGGGCTTGAAATAGCTTCGTTGAGATAGTGGACAAGCATGAGAAAACGTTATTCTCGGAGAGAGGGAGATATAAGAACTATAGAAAGAACTATTATATAAAAAAGATCGCGATCGTATTCACCATACAGAGAATGATTTTTGCATCTTACTTCACTCTTCAATCATCATTAACTTTCAATTCGATAAGGTGCATCAATAACCACGCTTCTCAGAGTTACAGATGTAGAATTGTGTGTACTTCTGTCGTGTTCGGATAATCGTGAATCCAGGCGAAGGATTGCAGTTTATGTTTCCATCAAAGCAAAATTAACATTTTCTGTGCCAGCCTTCGCTTTTCAAACTTTGCGGCCGATTCTTAATCAGGTTAGCCAACACGGTGATTCATGAAACAGGTGGAAAAAATGCTAGATATAATGTTCAGTATACAGTTTGATTATTTAGAACTTATTAGGTTATCTAGAATTACTATTCTTTGTGTTGTTTCAACATACTTTCCTATTAGCCTAAGGCAAATTATTACATGATAATGTCATTGTGGTCGGTTGTTTCTCCTTGTCAGGCATTCGGCCTCGGCTTTTGTAGGTATTACCAAAAGGTGAGATACAATGATCCCTTGTAAATTTCCTTTATTGGTAAAAAAACTGCGTAAGTTAATTAGTAACACTATCAGTCCAAAGTATAAAATGCTTGGCTATTTGAATTAGTCAAAATAAAAGATTTCTGTTGCGCTTATTTTTGGAAAACACGATAGTTTTTTCAGAGCAATTACTACGAGCCTCGCTGTTTCTTTCAGTTACCGATAGATGTCCTCAGACGTCTGTCGTTCTTTTAAGTTTAAAAACATTCTGCACACGTGTAAATTATGAAAATAACTTCTGTCTTTGTTTATACTCATATATGTCATTTTGTCTTTTATATATATACTCAGGTAGCCATAATATTGTGAAGCACATGTGTTCTGTATAACAACCGTAAGAATTAAGACTCGGTAAACCTAAAAGAAAGCCCATGACAAAAATCTCTTTAACTTTCAAATTTTGGCTGGCGTTTCCCTCTCAGAATGACCAACATGAGTGACGCAGGAAGAAGAGAAATTACCGTAAATTTAAAATTTGTTGGCAAATTTACGTTCGAAAAAAGATTCTTACCGTTTAAATAGTATCTTCATTAAAATTATGCCGAATTTATATTCGTGCTTGTGTAATACAGTATATCTATTGTCTTCATGTTACTGCTGTAGTCCTGCTTCCTTTTCCAGCATAGACTCCGCCTCCATGCGATATTGCCAGAGCCGTTGATGTAAATTTCCTTGGAAACATCTTAAGTTTGTTGGAATTGTCTTCTCGAGAAGTGACCTTTAATATGTGAAAACATATCAATAACATTTTCATCAATTTTCTAAGTACTTACAATTTTTTTAAGTTTATAACAAACAAACTACATTAGTTTTTAGACATAATTTACCCTTCGCCACATGGCTTCAATGCCGACAAAAATGGGATAAAGGAAAATAAGCCTTATTGACAGCCACGTGGTCACCGGGGTCCATATAAGTATGCAATTGTCTGGAAGCTTGTTAAGCAGTTTAATTGCGTCTTTGATAGTTTTACATGAATGTACTCCTATATTGAATGATGATGATAATTTTAATAATAGTATTAGTATGGTGTGATTTCAAAATATGAAAAATCAAGAGCATTTTCGACATATTCGAATTTGAAAGGTCATTATTGACAATTATAATAATTACTAGGTTTATTAAAATTGTTTTTCTCCGTTTGATCACACTTTTTTTTCAGTTTTACTTTAGATAGGTTGAGGAGGATCCTTCATTCATGTATTATATAAGTTACACTGCCCTAAGGAATCAGTGAAGTCTAGCCTTACGGATAATTTTTTTTATATATTACTAGGGCCGGCAGTGCACCTCATGTGGTACACTGTAGGCATTACTTAAGGTTTTTGCAGCGTACCTTCGGCCCCTAGCTACAACCCCTTTCGCTTCTTTTACTGTACCTCCTTTCATATTCTCTTTCTTCCATTTTACTTTCCACCCTCTCCTAACAATTGATTCATAGTGCAACTGCGAGGTTTTCCTCCTGTTACACCTTTCATACCTTTCACTGTCAATTTCCGTTTCAGCCCTGAATGACCTCATAGGTCCCAATGCTTGGCCTTTGGCCTAAATTCTATATTCAATTCAATTCAGAACCTGAATCGTGCTAAAGATCGATTTTCCTTTAACCTTTAATTATGTGTTTAATTAGATTAAAACATTAAACGTGAATAACGACTGTGATGAGTTTTGAGATATATTAGCCATATATTTTACTTTTAGCTCTATCAATGACACTCGTACGTGGGTGTTTTCCGTTAATTGTCATGAAAATGAATGATTTTGTAATCATAGGCATAAGAGGGACGAAGACCCTTTTTCATGCTATAGATACTTCTTTAAATCACAATTTGTTTTGAGTTATCTTGTATGGAGGAGTGAATGAGAGAGAGTGCATAACGATTTTTTTCTCCCTCTTGCTATCCTTAAACTGAGTTGACGTTTAATTAAAACTTTATTTTGAATTTGTGATTTCCAGCCACTGCAGATATCCGGTGGCCGGTAATAAAGTCACAGAAAAAGTCACAATTTTAGCTAGGGAAAAAGTCACAGGAAAAAAATTCACATTATTTTATGGTGGCCGGTAATAAAGTCACAGGGAAAAATTCATGTAACGTTTTTCCTGTGACTTTTCTACTTGTGACTTAGTTCCTGCCTTTTTCTGTGACTTTTTACCTGTGACTTTTTTCCTTTGACTTTTTTTGTGACTTTTTTACTTGTGACTTTTCTACCTGTGACTTTTTTCCTGTAACTTTTCTACCTGTGATTTTTTTCCTGACTTTTGTCTGTGACTTTTTTTACCTGGGTTCAGATATCCATGTGGGATATCAACGGCCCATGAATGATTTTGTAACTCCAGTGTGCTCGTGAGATCACCGATGGCCCCTGACGGAGTCCGCTGCCATTACAGCTAATAGAAAGCGGGTCATATTTGTTTACTGCTATTGTGAATTTCTTGTTTCTCTGTGAGCTTCACCTTCTCCAACCAGAATGGTTTCCACCACAGTCGACTGCCGGCTAGGTACACAGACTATATCATAAGGTCATAACGGATTTTTCAGGATGAGGGTTTAAGTTATTTCCCCTACCCCTTCATGGGATTGATCTCGCGTCTCAATTGTGGGCCTGAGACACCAACTTATATCTTGGTTTAAAGTAAATAAGAGAGAGAGAGAGAGAGAGCAATCATAAAAAATCTAAACATAGAGTTCTAGTTTCTTCCTCAAACTATAGTGCCAATAACCTAGATGTTGTAACGCCAGTTTTAGTAACCATAAATCAATCGATCATTCCTTCAGTTATTCAGGATTATGATTATTATCTGAATTTCGAATCAGAAAGAAAGTTGAATTTAATAACATTTTTATTAATAGTACAGACTTAGAAACTTGCTAATCTTTTTAATACCGAGATACTACAGAGAAGCAGCTGAAAGTTAGCATCTGATTTCACATTATATAGTCAAAAATTAATTTGTACTTTTCAAACTTCGCTTCCTATTCCCGATCAGGCTTGCCAACGGTATAGTGTGTTTGAGAGGAGTAAATAATCTGAATATAAAGCTTAACATGCAGCAGTTTAATGAGATGAATAATTTTTAAAAATTGCGATTATTATTCATTTTTATGGTCCTTCAAGACAGTCATCAATCTGCAAATGACAAATTATTCTACCGTCATGTCATTGTGGCCGGTCTGTTTCTTCTTCGACCTTCAGGCATGACACTTGTCATTATTGCCAAAAGTAATATCGCTGGTCTCCTTTTACATTGCTTATTATTCACCAAAATACTCACGTTTCTGTAGTTCATATTAACCAAAAGACAAGATATATTTTTTGGCCGCAATATTTGTGGAGATGACAAAATTATTTTGTACTTTTTAAAGGAAAGTGAGATAGTTATTCAGTGAAAATACTACGATTCATTTCGTTTCTTTCAGTTACCGATAGATGGCTTCAGAGCTTTATCGTTCTTTTATCTTTTTATTCTTCTACCCTTTTAGGATACCTCATTCTATTATATACCCTTGCACATGTAATTTTAATTTATGTACTTTTATAATTGTTTATATAAATACAAAGCAGACATGAAGTCTTTATATCTCGTGAGGTCTCAGACTCATTAAAACTTAAAGAAAGCTACTGTCAAGCGCCTTGTTGATTTTCAAACATGGCGCCAGATTCTTGTCAGAATAGCAAACCCTTGTGTCTAGGAAAGAAGATACTTTCAGAAAATGAACAACTAATTGATAGTTTTTAGCTTTTTAGAAGACGTTGATAGTTAATTTGACCATGTAATTAAAGATAGAGGTAAGATATCTTTACATTTGGCAAAAATAAACTTCAATTATCGTCATGTTATTGTTATCAACCCTGGGTCCTCTTTCAGGTATAGACTCCGCCCCTAGATGATATTGCCAGAACGTATTCCGCATAGTTCCTTAGTGGATATCTTAAGTTAGTTGAAAATATTATGCAAAAAGCTGATTCTGTTAATGAATATTAAAATGTAAGATCATTTTGAGGGATTTTAAGGAATATTTATATTTTTTACGTCTTTACTATAGAAAACCACAATAGGTTTTCAGTATACTTTACCGTTTTCTATTCGGTTTGTAAATGTCACCGACAGATGGCCTTAGTATGCCAAGGTTTCAGGAAAAAGTAGGACAGAGGAAAATAGACCTTATTGCAAGCCACGTGGTCACCTGGGTCGACATGGGTGGCGTAACTACTTGGAGTCTTGTTAACCAAGGTAATTAATTGCCTGCTTTAAATGTTTGACATGCCCTTGTTGAATAATAAGAGTAATAATATTATAAAGCATTTGCTCAAAGTAAGGTAGATGGAAAATATATGAAAGGTACAAAGCTCAGAAGTGCCTTATGTTCGTTTTCTTCGTTTGATTAATTAATTGCTAATGGGTCAATTTCAACTTTTAATAGTTAACCAGTTTCATTCGTTGAAATATTAATTCAGTCTTGTCTGCCATGAGAAATCAGTTGAAATCATAGATATTTTATATTTCATTTTCGTCAACAGTAACATCATTAATGATCTGGGCTTTGCAGAAAGCCTTGACTGAATAAGTCGACATGCATGTGACAGATTAAAACTAATATAGCTACTACTAGTAGTATCTCTTTGCAGTATTATTTATATAGTCCTGTCGGTTCTGACTTATCTCAGTTGTAATTTTAATCTAAGCGACAGGGAACTACTGTCAACGCATACTTATCATGCAGTATGATGAACTTGTAGTTTACCATGCGGTATGATGAACTGTAAGTATTATCATGCAGTATAATGATTTTTTTAGGTTATCATGCAGCATGATGAGCTTACCATACGGTATGACGAACTTTAAGTATTATCATGCAATATAGTGAATTTTAAGTTATCATGCAGTACGATGAGCTTATCATACGGTATGATGGACTTCAAAATTAGTTTTTTTTTTTAACTATCCCTAATTTTATGTAAACTGTAATGCCATACATCTGTGTCTCTTGAACTGCAAAATTTTTGCTTGTTGATGGCAGAACATCACATCGTAATAATATCGTCAGGGTAATTCTTCTTCAGCATTTTGGACAAAACCTTTGTGTGTGTGTGTGTGTGTGTGTGTGTGTGTTGCCAGTCACTATCGTGAATTCCCATTTTAATGTCGTAGTATTTATAGCTGTACTTCACAGTTCGTTACTGCAAACAACGTGGAAATAATCTCTACTGTCAATTTCCGTTTCGGCGCTGAATGACCTCATAGGTCCCAGTGCTTGGCCTTTGGCCTAATTTCTCTATTCAGTTCATATGGCACAGTTGACAGTACGAAGTGATTTCCTGGATGTCGAAAAAGCTGAGCAGGTTGTTTTATGAATTATGAATTGCTTGGCCGTTTTTAATTGCTTGTTACGTGTCACGGAATTTGAGCGGAAGAAAATGCGTTCATGTTTCAGCGTCAACTAATACAAAGGGTCTTGTTGCTTCTCTTTCGTAAAATTTGAGATACAGTAAAGATAGAAAAAAAATACAACATTTTTATTTCCAAGCTTGGTACTTATGAATCCAGGTAAAAAAAAATCACAGAAAAAGTCACAGGAAAAAAGTCACAGGAAAAAAAGTCACATTAATATTTCCTAGATTGTGACCCACAAAGGTTTTAACCCGGTATGTATCCACCTTTGCGGCGTGTTTAGTACAAGCCCGTTGGGGATTACCGTATAAACATAAACAAAAGACTGTAAATATTATAAAGATAATGACCCCTAAGAATATTGTGAATATTTTCCCTTGTGACTTTATTACCTGCCACCATAAATTTGTGACTTTTTTCCCTGTGACTTTTTTCCTGTGACCTTATTACCAGCCACCGGTTCATACACCCAGGAATACAGTTTTGAAAAATCTCTTGAATAAACCTCAAATGGACATAAATTACGATTCAGACACAGAATTCCACATTGTCAAATCAGCAGCAATGAGCACTTTTTTATTTAGTTTTGTTTTAATTTTTTATTCTAACAAATGCTTTTATTTTGGTAGCTATCATGGCAATATTATTTTAGGACCCCGGCTTTTATTTTTGATACCATAACAAATGTAAAATAAATTTCCTGGTAACTTTCTTAAATTTGCTATTATTTTTTTATCTGGTTTTCAGGACTCAGATTAAAAGACAAAATCCATAGCTTTATTTAAATTCATGCAATAATATTTTGAGGTTTTACTTCTGAAAATTACAGTAATTTTTACCTGTGTTCCATAGTTAATATTCTATGTTTATAAGCATAATCATTTATGGCGTTTTGAAATGTCACTAAATATCCCAAAATTCATTAGGAAATATAACACTCTTCAGATTATATGCTCTTTTATAGTGAATGAATATAATAATAATTATGTATAATTAGCGGGGTAGGGGTAATGCATCTTCCTTTCTATAACAACCAGTGGGAGGATCTGTCACAGAGTGTTGATGACGTAACCTGGAAAAGCCTCCTCACGGCAGCTTCTGATTGGCTGAAAGAAGCTCTGTCAACCGGCTGGAAAGTCGAAGTTCAAGCTTTGAGAGGTAGTCTCGCTGATTTGATCTTCAGCAGTGCCAGCGTGAGGTAGTCTGTTCAACTATTCCATATATACAAGGTAAGAGAAACTTGAGATTTTGTTTCATGGCTAAATTTTTCGAGGCTAGGGATTTTTTGTGATAGTGTATCAGTGGTTTTTTTTTTTTAGTGTCGGCTCGTTTATACGAAGTGCCATTTACAACATAGGCCTAAATGGGCTATACCTTTGCGGTGCTATAGGCTTCCATCACCATCTGTTGCCGTACGTGCAACAGAGTTTCCTTTCATTACTTACCTGCTTTACGTAAGAGATTCCTTTATTTCGGTAACAAATATTTCATTTTAGGGAGGTGGTTGTGCTGAATGTGCCTAAATATAAGATGAAAGTTCACCAGGCTTTACTGAACTCCGCTTCTTTAGAGACTTTTTTTCGGTGGTAAAGGAATCGATATAGGCCTAGCATTTAGATGCTTTCGAGATATCTAATATGAAATTCGTGGACTTCTTACTTTGGGTTAGAGGGAAATGTTACCGTTTGATCTTTGGCTTTTAGGAATATACTCGAATATAGGCAGTATCCGAAAGTTTTCAAGGTCACACAACGTTCTGTAAAATCAGAAGTCTTTCCTCACCAGACGGTTGGTTGTAATCCTTAGTATTGGGGACCTCTCCAACATTGTTGGGAACATGTTCGTGCTCTGGGCAAAATCATGTATTTGTACCTGCATGAGATTTGTATACGTGTGGGAGACTTACACACTGAGCATTTTTTGGTTCAGTGTAAGTGCTTGAAGCCCAAGTTTTAATACGTATTTCATTGCGGTAACACCCACTTTCCGAATTTTGACCAGTTTTATGCAACTTAAGATGTGGAAGCTAAGTGGTTTGTTCAGCTTGTTTAATTTTGACTAGGGGAAAGTGGCCCGGGTTGGTTCTTTTGGCGCTGCCCATGGTGCCTGAACAGTTGGCGTAGGATGCATGGCATTTTTCACTGTTCAGTATATCACCAATTGTAGTTGCGGGTTTTGGTCTATGGTCGCCATTATTGACAGGTTTTTAACTACTGATTCTCGGTGTGCAGTTGGTCTTTTTCTCTGATGTTTAGTAAAGTAAAGGTTGGTGAATTTGTTCCTGCAACTACCAGTTTCCTATTTTGGTTGCTGTTGCTGCTGCTTCTGTTAATATCTACACAGATCTCAATCCTTTTCGTTACTATTCAATTACTAGTCTGAAATTACAAATGGTGACAAAAGTACATTGTTAGGATGCCGAAATAAACTTGGTTTGCCACATTACTACGGAAAATGATTGAAGTTGATTAGTTTGTGGTACCTTTGTTTTTTAGGGAACTTACTATTTTATAATTTCAGGTTTTCATGAAACCTAAGCTGACAATGAACTTCTGGTACCGTACTACTGGTAGAAATTCATGAATCTAAGGGCGTTAGAACCTGTGCCTTTGTAGTTTTTTGAGTACTTGTCACTTCCAAACCTCTTCAAACAAGGTGTTTTCTTGAACTTAATGCAGCTCTTAGTTCCTCGTATTCTTCATTAGTGCAGATGTGTTCCTCGTACTCTTAAAACACTTGTAACAGCATGACTTCAATATACTTATGCAGAAAGAGCTAACGATAAACATTGAACTTTTTTCAACAAGCGTAAATTAGCGTATTTCCGTTCTCCTCAGACTGACTGCATGCACTGTAGTTTAGTGCACCTCAAGAGCCTTGTATGAGGATTTTAAAATTCAAGCCATGTTAGACTTGAGCCTACATTAAGAAATGACGCAAGCTTTGCTACTCTTGGCAGTGACATGCCCTAAGGTTGACTGTTATATATATATATAAGCAGATAAAACCTTTAAAATTTTTACACCAATGCTATGACTGAAGATGGACCAGTGTGGTATCAGCAACAGGTAGCTAGTTTGACCTCAGAGTAGAGGGGTCCGTTCACGGTGAAAGCGACGGTAGCTGGAAACCTGTTGGTTTCATTCAAAATTTTAACTTGGAACTACCAAGTCCAGTCTGTTAACAAAATGGCACCTTAGTGTTTTTAGTTACGAGAATTTATTAAAATCCGTTAATTTGTTTGTAGGTACTAATATATTTTAAATTTACAGAGCTCACGTTGAAAACACTTCAAATATACAAAAGACAGGGCAACATAGTGTTTTGAATTCCAACATACTAATTGAAGGATGTTTTCTCCAAACAGGTCGTGGACACTTTTTCCAGGTTTCCAGTGCAAGGGACCAGTTAGAAATTCGTATTCCCACTCTCGATATTACGAGAACCACCTGTTATAAGACAAATAGACTTCCAAAACCACCTGAAGGCAGTTTCTGTTACCAGGAGAGACGGAAGTGGGCGAGCTTGATTTCGTATACCAAGTTCTCCATAACTATTCGAGAGCCTGTTAAGTACTTAGAGATTAAAGAAGTACTTAGAGATGCTGGATGCTGGAAAGTGCTTCAAGAGATGCTGGAAAGTACTTCGAATTGCTGTAACAAGAAATACCGAAAAGTACTTCGAAATGCTACTTCAGCTCCTCTTCACTCTCAATCGTTGAGTGACCGGAAAGACCTCAGTGCTTGGCGTGACACCCTGTATTTCATAAATGACATCCAGTCCAAAATATGGGATCCTTCAGTGCTGCTGATAACAAGCACAGTGACTGAGATTGTCTGAGGCGTATCGTCGCTCAGAACGAATGTGAATATCGCCAAAGCGAAATTTTCTGTAAGTATTAGCTTTAAATGCCTTATCAAATTCGTTTTCACTCTGGTAGACTGTTATGAAGTGAAACCAGTGATATAGCCGCCTGGGGTTTTTTAATGCCACATCAAAATTTTGACTTGAAAGAACAAAACATCGAAAATAGGTAACAAGAGGGAACTGAGGGAGAACCTTTGAAAATATCACTGGAGACATTTTGTTACATGAAAAGTAACTTTGAACTATACAACTTTAGATTAGTAATTACAGTATTGTACATCTCTACTGTACATCTAGGGTACTTTGAAGGCAACGATGAATTTGCAAAATTTCTAAAGCTTTTAAGTGCCATGACTATTTGATCAATATTTTTGTCATTTTGCATCACGCTTTTTATGGGGCTAAAGAAAATAGACAATTTTATGAAGACTGAAGCAGTTGGCTGTGACAATTTTACGAAGACTGAAGCAGTTGGCTGTTTTTAATCGCTTCAGGAAATGTGCGAAAACCTTCTCGTTTCAATGACAACTAATGTAGTGTGCCTGTGTTTTGTCAAATTATAATAACCATTAAAACTGTTGAATCCGAACTTTTATTTTCAAACGTGGCACCTACTTCCAATAATTTAGTTCAGATCTTTAATTGAAGTTGAATTGGATTAAATTTACAGTTTAGATGCTACTAATATACACTCGTCGGCAGTATCAACTGTACTGGGAAATTTAATTTCCTTTTTTTTTTTGGTGTAAATGGTTTTATCTTTGAATTTATGGCAACTGTTTTTTTTTTTCAAGTCCGGCTTTTATTCTTGATACCATAGATATAAAATAACTGTCCTGGTAACTCTAATTTGATAATTTTTATCTAGTCTTCAGCAGTCAGACTAAGTCAAAATCCATCAGCTTTAGTAAAATTCATGCAGCAATATTTTGAAGTTTTGTTTATGGAATTGCAATAGTCATATTCCCTTCAGATTGTATGCTTTGTAACATTTAATATGTACAATATATGAATAGTGGGGTAGAGGTAATGTATCTCTTCCCTTTTATTTCAGACAATGGGGGGATCTGTCACTGTCGGATTACGAACCTTGGGAAAAGCCTTCCCATGGCAGCTTCTGATGCTGAAAGGACGCGCATTCAACCGGCTAGAAAAATCTAAGTTTAAACTTGGAGAGGATGCATGGGCATTTGTTCTTTGGCTGTGTTAGGAAGTTGTCGTCTGAGGAAGTAGACCGTATATACGAGGTAAGAGAAACTTGTACTTTCGTTTCGTAATTTGTTTTTCAAGGCTAGGGATTTTTTTATGGTGTATAGTTTTTTTTTTTCCAGTGTATCGTTTTTTTTTCCAGCTGGTTTATCCGCTGTCATTTATAATATTTGCAACATAGACTTAAATTGGCTATACCTTTGCTGTAAGCTTCCATCATGATCTTGTTTTACGTGCGATGACTTTCCCTTCATTGCCTATTCGGCTTTGCGTAAGACATTCCCGTGTTTCGTGCACACAAACTTTAATTTTTCATTATAAGAGGTGATTATGTCGAATATACCGAAGTATAAGATGCTAGAGTTCACCAATATTTAGTTTACTGAACGTCGTCTCATTTGAGCGTGGCTTTTTCAGTGGTACAGTTAAGGAATCAATACAGGCCTACAATTGAGTTAAATGCTTTCGATATGTCTAATGGGAAATTTCGAAATGTCTGATGGGAAATTTTCCTTGGGTTTAGAGGGAAATGTTACTTTTCGATCTTTGGCTCTTAGGAATATTCTTGAATTTAGGCTGTACCAGAAAGTTTTCAAGATCACACAGTGCCAGTGGTTCTAGAAAATCATCAAAAAGCGTCTTGTCTTAATGAGGTGAGGGTTGACCGTAATCCTTAGAAAGGGCCCCATCCATAATCCTTTGTATGGGAACCTCTCCAACATTGTTGGGAACTTGGCTGTGCTCGCGGAAAAATAATGTTTACCTACATGACATTTGTATACTAACGGAAAAAAAAAATTATGGTTGTGGGAGACTAGCTACTTCAACAAAACACTTTTGAGTTTAATGGCAGTGCTTGAAGCTGAAGTTAACACTTTCCATTGCATTAGCACGATTAGGCCCAGTGATAACACCCACATTACGAATAACTAGGATTAGTTTTAAGCAGCTTAAGATAATGAAAGCCACAGGGTTTATTCAGCTTGGCTTTTAATTTTCACAAGTGGAAACGTAGCATGGGAGGGTACTTCTGGTGCTGCCCATGGAATCCTGGGCATTTGGCTGGTGCTGCCCATGGAATCCTGGGCATTTGGCGTTGGATGGTATAGCGGCAGGTACCTTTTCATCAATAAGGAAAGTCCGTACATTAAAAGTGATTCGTTAGAACTGACTTTTTCCAAATGTGAAATCTAGCGAAGGCTTGTAGTTTGGACTATTATATGCAAGGCTATCATACTATACGTAAATGTGTTTTAATGCTTTGCTCAAAAATTGTGAAAAAAAATGAGGTATTTGTTCAATGTCATTGTAGGATAAGGACTTTATTAAAAGGATAGTCTTTGTGGGAGATTAAGTGCTAAAATCTGAAGGCAGTAGATGGGCAGACCATTATTAAGATTTCTTTAGAATTCATTACTTTGTCTAGGGTAGGTAAATTATAAATTCTGCTCCTAAAGGTTGACGTAACTAACTTTGCTCTGAGGTTGGCTTGCCTGGCATGAAAATACCCCATTATATTTTATGGAATATGCCCTGTATGTCTATATTATGCATAGGGAAAATGAATTTGCAAGTCTGTGGAGTGGGAACAGTAAGCAGAGAAATGTAAATTGGTTTTATTTTTCAGTAGTTGATCACAGGATTCTTCCACAACTAAGTAATCGATGTAGACCATTGAGTTCTTTAAGAATGTAGCGATTGAGTGAAGTAATGGACGTGTACTGCAAGGTGATGATTGAAAGTAAAATATCAGCTGCTCAGTTAAAACGGTATTGCCTCTGCTAATCTCCTGTATGGGTACTGAGTACTTGATATGAGGCCGAAAGTCTAGTTACTCTATTCATTTTTAAATTAAATACTCAATGTAGGGTAATGTTTTAGGTTGAAAATCGCATGATTTCCATTAGTAAGCCTCAAACCCAATGGTATACTTATAGCCCTAAATTGTTTTTAAGTAAATTTATCAGTACTGAAATCTTTAATGTATTTAATTTTTTCCAGGTGCTTGAGCAGATGATAGCTGCCCCTTAGTGCCATGAGACACTGTCAGTTTGAATCACAGAAGTTCTGAGCAGTCACTAATTCTCAGGTGATTAGATTAGAGAAAGGCTTTCTTGAAGGTATATTGGTGAAGGACAAAGGCTTTCTTGGAGATATATCGGTGGAGGACACTTTCGAATGGAAGTTTTGAACCCTCTGTCTTGTAATAGGTGTACTAAACTAATAAATAAATATTCTTGTCCTAACAATGTTTGTTCTTGCCCTTAGAGTATGGTAGATGGCTGCAATAGTGATGTAACTGTATGGTGTAGTGCTCTGACCATATTGTAACAGGAAAGGGTTAACCCTTCTTGAAGTAATTCCTCAGCATGATTTAAGAAACTAGTAAACTAGACTTGACAAATGGGAGAAAGTGCCTTCTAGATTAATATATTAGCCTGTTTTGATCCACTAACTTTCTGGTACTTAGAGATCTCACAACTGTCCTTTAAGTACCCAAATTGATGAGTTTGATTGGCTTTGTGCTGTGGCCCCAACAAGACTTTGATGTAAAAAGCAAGCTCATTAACGATTCTAATTAGGCTTATAAACACCTTGAGACATACTGAGAGCAAATTGGCCTTAAATTCCCCTTAAATTCCAAGGGTTTTCTAGACTACTGTCCAGCTTTCTAATTATATACCAACAATGAATGCTCTTATGGTGTGGCTCTAATGAATTTTTTTGGTCCTTTATGCAGCTCCTGGAATTTGAGAACTGACTACAAAAAGCCTGAGTTTAGGGAACTTAATACCGAGCTTGAGATTTTTACATGGAGTGCCTAAAACAAATATTAATCGTTGTTTGATCCCTGCATAGCGTTTCACTTAAGTGTAGCAATTTAACTGGCGTGCCCTGTTTCTTGTACTTAAGTGTAGCAATTTAACTGGCGTGCCCTGTTTCTTGAAACTAGTACAAAAATATGTAGGCCCTCGGCGTGCATTTCGGCTGTTACCTTTTGCCAGTCCTTGTCACTTGCAAACCTCTAAAAACGTGGTTTTTATTACTTGAGGCAGCCGCTTATATTAATGTCCCTTTTACTCTTTCCAGACACTTAGTTTTCAATCGCTCCAGCTTTATAGTCTTAGCGTATACTGCACATTGTCAGCATTATCAATGTGGTGTATCTTTAGGGAGCGTATACTGCACATTGTCAGCATTATCAATGTGGTGTATCTTTAGGGAGCGTATACTGCACATTGTCAGCATTATCAATGTGGTGTATCTTTAGGGATTGTTGTATAAGTAATATTATATAGACTTACGCCCGCAGCAGTAATTTTATTTACCGAACCAGCCCTGTTGCTTGAAGGCCTAGGAAAGTTGTTTAAGCAGATAAAACCTTTTTCAAATGTCACTGCAGTGGCTGTAGCAGCAAGTTACTTTGTAACGGGTTTGTAATAATATTCCAGTAGATTGGAGAGTCATAAGATTAAGAGCTGAAAATGTGATATTGCTCTTAAGCGATTTGAGATACAGGACAAACTTTGTAGACTAACAGAGGATTGATTTTTTTTGTTTAACTTAAACCTGTTCCCAAAATGGCACCTTTAAAACAACTAACGAGGATATTAAATCTCAGATAAAATGTTAATATATTTTAATTTACGTACTATATAAGGTTTCAGACGCTCACGTAAATACAGAAGACATGGCAACATTAACGTTTTCAGTTCCAACCGAGTAGAATTAAAAGGTTCTATTCCCCGAACAGGTGGACATGTTTTGAAGCTTTGCGGTGCAAGTGGCGATACAGCAACGGACAAGTCATACTTTTATAATGTCACTCACGATATTACGAGCGCCACCTATTGGGACAATACAAAGCACTTTTGAGATGCTGGAGGATACTTCAAGAGATACAAGGAAGGTACTTCGAAATGGAAGGTATTACAAGAAATAAGCGTAAGTACTTCGAAATACTTGAACTAGACATTCTAAAAAGAACTTCGAATTGCTGGAATAAGAAATTCAGATAAACTCGGAAAAGAACTCCGGATTGCTGTAACAAGAAATTCATAAAGGAACTTCGGATTGCTGGAACAAGAAATTCGAAAAGGAACTTCGGGATTGCTGGAACAAGAAATTCGAAAAGAAACTTCGGATTGCTGGAACAAGAAATTCAAAAAGTAACTTCTGATTGCTAATAGAACATGAAATTCAGATAAACTCAGAAAAGAACTTCAGATTGCTCGAACTTCAGGTTCGAGCTCTGATTGCTAATAGAACATGAAATTCAGATAAACTCAGAAAAGAACTTCAGATTGCTCGAACTTCAGATTGCTCGAACAAGAAATTCGAAAAGGAACTTTGGATTGCTGGAACAAGAAATTCGAAAAGGAACTTCGGATTGCTGGAACAAGAAATTCGAAAAGTAACTTCGGATTGCTGGAACAAGAAATTCGAAAAGTAACTTCGGATTGCTGGAACAAATTCGAAAAGTAACTACGGATTCCTGGAACAAGAAATTCAGATGAACTCAAAAGAAATCCGGATTGCTGGAACAAGAAATTCGAAAAGTAACTTCGGATTGCTGGAACAAATTCGAAAAGTAACTACGGATTCCTGGAACAAGAAATTCAGATACTCAGAAAAGAAATCCGGATTGCTGGAACAAGAAATTCAAAAAGGAACTTCGAATTACTAGAACAAAAAATTCAGACCAGAACTTCGAATTACTAGAACAAGAAACTCGGAAAAGAACTTCGAATTACTAGAACAAGAAATTCCGAACAGAAACGTTGAATTACTAGAACAAGAAATTCAGAAACAAGAAATTCGAATTACTAGAACAAGAAATTCAGACCAGAACTTCGAACTACTAGAACAAGAAATTCAAACCAGAACTAATTAACTACTAGGACAAAAGATTCCGAACAGAACTTCAAATTACTAGAACAAGAAACTCAGGACAGAACTTCGAATCACTAGAACAAGAAACTCAGAACAGAACTTCGAATCACTAGAACAAGAAATTCCGAACAGAACTTCGAATCACTAGAACAAGAATTTCAGAACAGAATTCCGAATTACTAGAATAAGAATTTCAGAACAGAATTTCGAATTACTAGAACAAGAATTTCAGAACAGAACTTCGAATCACTAGAACAAGAAACTCAGAACAGAACTTCGAATCACTAGAACAAGAAACTTAGAGCAGATCTTCGAATCATTAGAACAAGAAATTCCGAACAGAACTTCGAATCACTAGAACAAGAAAACTCGGAACAGAACTATGAATCATTAGAACAAGAAATTCCGAACAGAACTTCGAATCACTAGAACAAGAAAACTCAGAACAGAACTTCGAATCACTAGAACAAGTAACTCAGAACAGAACTTCGAATCACTAGAACAAGTAACTCAGAACAGAACTTAGAATCACTAGAACAAGTAACTCAGAACAGAAGTTAGAATCATTAGAACAAGTAATTCCGAACAGAACTTCGAATCATTAGAACAAGAAATTCCGAACACAACTTCGAATCCCTAGAACAAGAAACTCAGAACAGAACTTCGAATCACTAGAACAAGTAATTCCGAACAGAACTTCGAATCACTAGAACAAGTAATTCCGAACAGAACTTCGAATCATTAGAACAAGAAATTCCGAACAGAACTTCGAATCACTAGAACAAGAAACTTAGAACAGAACTTCGAATCACTTGATCAAGAAACTTAGAACAGAACTTCGAATCACTAGAACAAGAAAACTCAGAACAACTTCGAATCATTAGAACAAGAAATTCCGAACAGAACTTCGAATCACTAGAACAAATTCCGAACAGAACTTCGAATCACTAGAACAGAACTTCGAATCACTAGAACAAGAAACTCAGAACAGAACTTCGAATCACTAGAACAATAAATTCAGAACAGAACTTCGAATCACTAGAACAAGAAACTCAGAACAGAACTTCGAATCACTAGAACAAGAAACTCAGAGCAGATCTTCGAATCATTAGAACGAGAAATTCCGAACAGAACTTCGAATCACTAGAACAAAAAACTCAGGACAGAACTTCGAATCACTAGAACAAGAAACTCAGGACAGAACTTCGAATCACTAGAACAAGAAACTCAGGACAGAACTTCGAATCACTAGAACAAGAAACTCAGGACAGAACTTCGAATCACTAGAACAAGAAACTCAGGACAGAACTTCGAATCACTAGAACAAGAAACTCAGGACAGAACTTCGAATCACTAGAACAAGAAACTCAGAACAGAACTTCGAATCACTACAACAAGAAACTTAGAGCAGATCTTCGAATCATTAGAACAAGAAATTCCGAACAGAACTTCGAATCACTAGAACAAGAAAACTCGGAACAGAACTATGAATCATTAGAACAAGAAATTCCGAACAGAACTTCGAATCACTAGAACAAGAAAACTCAGAACAGAACTTCGAATCACTAGAACAAGTAATTCCGAACAGAACTTCGAATCATTAGAACAAGAAATTCCGAACAGAACTTCGAATCACTAGAACAAGAAAACTCAGAACAGAACTTCGAATCACTAGAACAAGTAATTCCGAACAGAACTTCGAATCATTAGAACAAGAAACTCAGAGCAGATCTTCGAATCATTAGAACAAGAAATTCCGAACAGAACTTCGAATCACTAGAACAAGAAATTCCGAACAGAACTTCGAATCATTAGAACAAGAAATTCCGAACAGAACTTCGAATCACTCACTAGAACAAGAAAACTCAGAACAGAACTTCGAATCACTCACTAGAACAAGAAAACTCGGAACAGAACTATGAATCATTAGAACAAGAAATTCCGAACAGAACTTCGAATCACTAGAACAAGAAAACTCAGAACAGAACTTCGAATCACTAGAACAAGTAACTCAGAACAGAACTTCGAATCACTAGAACAAGTAACTCAGAACAGAACTTAGAATCACTAGAACAAGTAACTCAGAACAGAAGTTAGAATCATTAGAACAAGTAATTCCGAACAGAACTTCGAATCATTAGAACAAGAAATTCCGAACAGAACTTCGAATCACTAGAACAAGTAATTCCGAACAGAACTTCGAATCATTAGAACAAGAAATTCCGAACAGAACTTCGAATCACTAGAACAAGAAAACTCAGAACAGAACTTCGAATCACTAGAACAAGTAATTCCGAACAGAACTTCGAATCATTAGAACAAGAAACTCAGAGCAGATCTTCGAATCATTAGAACAAGAAATTCCGAACAGAACTTCGAATCACTAGAACAAGAAATTCCGAACAGAACTTCGAATCATTAGAACAAGAAATTCCGAACAGAACTTCGAATCACTCACTAGAACAAGAAAACTCAGAACAGAACTTCGAATCACTCACTAGAACAAGAAAACTCGGAACAGAACTATGAATCATTAGAACAAGAAATTCCGAACAGAACTTCGAATCACTAGAACAAGAAAACTCAGAACAGAACTTCGAATCACTAGAACAAGTAACTCAGAACAGAACTTCGAATCACTAGAACAAGTAACTCAGAACAGAACTTAGAATCACTAGAACAAGTAATTCCGAACAGAACTTCGAATCATTAGAACAAGAAACTCAGAGCAGATCTTCGAATCATTAGAACAAGAAATTCCGAACAGAACTTCGAATCACTAGAACAAGAAATTCCGAACAGAACTTCGAATCATTAGAACAAGAAATTCCGAACAGAACTTCGAATCACTCACTAGAACAAGAAAACTCAGAACAGAACTTCGAATCACTCACTAGAACAAGAAAACTCGGAACAGAACTATGAATCATTAGAACAAGAAATTCCGAACAGAACTTCGAATCACTAGAACAAGAAAACTCAGAACAGAACTTCGAATCACTAGAACAAGTAACTCAGAACAGAACTTCGAATCACTAGAACAAGAAATTCCGAACAGAACTTCGAATCACTAGAACAAGTAATTCCGAACAGAACTTCGAATCATTAGAACAAGAAATTCCGAACAGAACTTCGAATCACTAGAACAAGAAAACTCAGAACAGAACTTCGAATCACTAGAACAAGTAATTCCGAACAGAACTTCGAATCATTAGAACAAGAAACTCAGAGCAGATCTTCGAATCATTAGAACAAGAAATTCCGAACAGAACTTCGAATCACTAGAACAAGAAATTCCGAACAGAACTTCGAATCATTAGAACAAGAAATTCCGAACAGAACTTCGAATCACTCACTAGAACAAGAAAACTCAGAACAGAACTTCGAATCACTCACTAGAACAAGAAAACTCGGAACAGAACTATGAATCATTAGAACAAGAAATTCCGAACAGAACTTCGAATCACTAGAACAAGAAAACTCAGAACAGAACTTCGAATCACTAGAACAAGTAACTCAGAACAGAACTTCGAATCACTAGAACAAGTAACTCAGAACAGAACTTAGAATCACTAGAACAAGAAATTCCGAACAGAACTTCGAATCACTAGAACAAGTAATTCCGAACAGAACTTCGAATCATTAGAACAAGAAATTCCGAACAGAACTTCGAATCACTAGAACAAGAAAACTCAGAACAGAACTTCGAATCACTAGAACAAGTAACTCAGAACAGAACTTCGAATCACTAGAACAAGTAACTCAGAACAGAACTTAGAATCACTAGAACAAGTAATTCCGAACAGAACTTCGAATCATTAGAACAAGAAACTCAGAGCAGATCTTCGAATCATTAGAACAAGAAATTCCGAACAGAACTTCGAATCACTAGAACAAGAAATTCCGAACAGAACTTCGAATCATTAGAACAAGAAATTCCGAACAGAACTTCGAATCACTCACTAGAACAAGAAAACTCAGAACAGAACTTCGAATCACTCACTAGAACAAGAAAACTCGGAACAGAACTATGAATCATTAGAACAAGAAATTCCGAACAGAACTTCGAATCACTAGAACAAGAAAACTCAGAACAGAACTTCGAATCACTAGAACAAGTAACTCAGAACAGAACTTCGAATCACTAGAACAAGAAAACTCAGAACAGAACTTCGAATCACTAGAACAAATTCCGAACAGAACTTCGAATCACTAGAACAAGAAACTCAGAACAGAACTTCGAATCACTAGAACAAGAAACTTAGAGCAGATCTTCGAATCATTAGAACAAGAAATTCCGAACAGAACTTCGAATCACTAGAACAAGAAAACTCGGAACAGAACTATGAATCATTAGAACAAGAAATTCCGAACAGAACTTCGAATCACTAGAACAAGAAAACTCAGAACAGAACTTCGAATCACTAGAACAAGAAAACTCAGAACAGAACTTCGAATCACTAGAACAAGAAACTCAGAACAGAACTTCGAATCACTAGAACAAGAAACTCAGAACAGAACTTCGAATCACTAGAACAAGAAACTCAGAACAGAACTTCGAATCACTAGAACAAGAAACTCAGAACAGAACTTCGAATCACTAGAACAAGAAATTCCGAACAGAACTTCGAATCGCTAGAACAAGAAGCTTAGAGCAGATCTTCGAATCATTAGAACAAGAAATTCCAAACAGAACTTCGAATCACTAGAACAAGAAAACTCAGAACAGAACTTCGAATCACTAGAACAAGAAAACTCAGAACAGAACTTCGAATCACTAGAACAAGAAACTCAGAACAGAACTTCGAATCACTAGAACAAGAAACTCAGAACAGAACTTCGAATCACTAGAACAAGAAACTCAGAACAGAACTTCGAATCACTAGAACAAGAAACTCAGAACAGAACTTCGAATCACTAGAACAAGAAATTCCGAACAGAACTTCGAATCGCTAGAACAAGAAGCTTAGAGCAGATCTTCGAATCATTAGAACAAGAAATTCCAAACAGAACTTCGAATCACTAGAACAAGAAATTCCGAACAGAACTTCGAATCACTAGAACAAGAAAACTCAGAACAGAACTTCGAATCATTAGAACAAGAAATTCCGAACAGAACTTCGAATCACTCACTAGAACAAGAAATTCCGAACAGAACTTCGAATCACTAGAACAAGAAAACTCAGAACAGAACTTCGAATCATTAGAACAAGAAATTCCGAACAGAACTTCGAATCACTAGAAACAAGAAATTCCGAACAGAACTTCGAATCACTAGAACAAGAAACTCAGAACAGAACTTCGAATCACTAGAACAAGAAATTCCGAACACAACTTCGAATCACTAGAACAAGAAAACTCAGAACAGAACTTCGAATCACTAGAAACAAGAAATTCCGAACAAAACTTCGAATCACTAGAACAAGAAACTCAGAGCAGATCTTCGAATCATTAGAACAAGAAATTCCGAACAGAACTTCGAATCACCAGAACAGAACTTCGAATCACTAGAACAAGAAACTCAGGACAGAACTTCGAATCACTAGAACAGAAACTCAGAACAGAACTTCGAATCACTAGAACAAGAAACTCAGAACAGAACTTTGAATCACTAGAACAAGAAACTCAGAACAAAACTTCGAATCACTAGAACAAGAAACTCAGAACAGAACTTCGAATCACTAGAACAAGAAACTCAGAACAGAACTTCGAATCACTAGAACAAGAAACTCAGAACAGAACTTCGAATCACTAGAACAAGAAACTCAGAACAGAACTTCGAATCACTAGAACAAGAAACTCAGAACAGAACTTCGAATCACTAGAACAAGAAACTCAGAGCAGATCTTCGAATCATTAGAACAAGAAATTCCGAACAGAACTTCGAATCACTAGAACAAGAAAACTCAGAACAGAACTATGAATCATTAGAACAAGAAATTCCGAACAGAACTTCGAATCACTAGGACAAGAAAACTCAGAACAGAACTTCGAATCACTAGAACAAGAAACTCAGAGCAGATCTTCGAATCATTAGAAAAAGAAATTCCGAACAGAACTTCGAATCACTAGAACAAGAAAACTCGGAACAGAACTTCGAATCATTAGAACGAGAAATTCCGAACAGAACTTCGAATCACTAGAAACAAGAAATTCCGAACAGAACTTCGAATCACTAGAACAAGAAACTCAGAACAGAACTTCGAATCACTAGAACAAGAAACTCAGAACAGAACTTCGAATCACTAGAACAAGAAATTCCGAACAGAACTTCGAATCACTAGAACAAGAAATTCCGAACAGAACTTCGAATCACTAGAAGGTTCAAGAAACTCAGAACAGAACTTCGAATCACTAGAACAAGAAATTCCGAACAGAACTTCGAATCACTAGAACAAGAAACTCAGAACAGAACTTCGAATCACTAGAACAATATCCGAACAGAACTTCGAATCACTAGAACAAGAAACTCAGAACAGAACTTCGAATGACTAGAACAAGATCCGAACAGAACTTCGAATCACTAGAACAAGAAATTCCGAACAGAACTTCGAATCACTAGAACAAGAAACTCAGAACAGAACTTCGAATCACTAGAACAAGAAACTCAGAACAGAACTTCGAATCACTAGAACAAGAAACTCAGAACAGAACTTCGAATCACTAGAACAAGAAACTCAGAACAGAACTTCGAATCATTAGAACAAGAAAACTCAGAACAGAACATCGAATCACTAGAACAAGAAACTCAGAACAGAACTTCGAATCACTAGAACAAGAAACTCAGAACAGAACTTCGAATCACTAGAACAAGAAACTCAGAACAGAACTTCGAATCACTAGAACAAGAAACTCAGAACAGAACTTCGAATCACTAGAACAAGAAATTCCGAACAGAACTTCGAATCACTAGAACAAGAAATTCCGAACAGAACTTCGAATCACTAGAACAAGAAACTCAATACAGAACTTCGAATCACTAGAACAAGAAACTCAGAACAGAACTTCGAATCACTAGAACAAGAAACTCAGAACAGAACTTCGAATCACTAGAACAAGAAACTCAGAACAGAACTTCGAATCACTAGAACAAGAAACTCAGAACAGAACTTCGAATCACTAGAAGAAGAAAACTCAGAACAGAACTTCGAATCACTAGAACAAGAAACTCAGAACAGAACTTCGAATGACTAGAACAAGATCCGAACAGAACTTCGAATCACTAGAACAAGAAATTCCGAACAGAACTTCGAATCACTAGAACAAGAAACTCAGAACAGAACTTCGAATCACTAGAACAAGAAACTCAGAACAGAACTTCGAATCACTAGAACAAGAAATTCCGAACAGAACTTCGAATCACTAGAACAAGAAACTCAGAACAGAACTTCGAATCACTAGAACAAGAAACTCAGAACAGAACTTCGAATCACTAGAACAAGAAACTCAGAACAGAACTTCGAATCACTAGAACAAGAAACTCAGAACAGAACTTCGAATCATTAGAACAAGAAAACTCAGAACAGAACATCGAATCACTAGAACAAGAAACTCAGAACAGAACTTCGAATCACTAGAACAAGAAACTCAGAACAGAACTTCGAATCACTAGAACAAGAAACTCAGAACAGAACTTCGAATCACTAGAACAAGAAACTCAGAACAGAACTTCGAATCACTAGAACAAGAAACTCAATACAGAACTTCGAATCACTAGAACAAGAAACTCAGAACAGAACTTCGAATCACTAGAACAAGAAACTCAGAACAGAACTTCGAATCACTAGAACAAGAAACTCAGAACAGAACTTCGAATCATTAGAACAAGAAAACTCAGAACAGAACATCGAATCACTAGAACAAGAAACTCAATACAGAACTTCGAATCACTAGAACAAGAAACTCAGAACAGAACTTCGAATCACTAGAACAAGAAACTCAGAACAGAACTTCGAATCACTAGAACAAGAAACTCAGAACAGAACTTCGAATCATTAGAACAAGAAAACTCAGAACAGAACATCGAATCACTAGAACAAGAAACTCAGAACAGAACTTCGAATCACTAGAACAAGAAACTCAGAACAGAACTTCGAATCACTAGAACAAGAAACTCAGAACAGAACTTCGAATCACTAGAACAAGAAATTCCGAACAGAACTTCGAATCGCTAGAACAAGAAACTCAGAACAGAACTTCGAATCATTAGAACAAGAAATTCCGAACAGAACTTCGAATCACTAGAACAAGAACAAGAAATTCCGAACAGAACTTCGAATCACTAGAACAAGAAATTCCGAACAGAACTTCGAATCACTAGAACAAGAAATTCCGAACAGAACTTAGAATCACTAGAACAAGAAATTCCGAACAGAACTTCGAATCACTAGAACAAGAAATTCCGAACAGAACTTCGAATCACTAGAACAAGAACAAGAAATTCCGAACAGAACTTCGAATCACTAGAACAAGAAACTCAGTACAGAACTTCGAATCACTAGAACAAGAAACTCAGAACAGAACTTCGAATCACTAGAACAAGAAACTCAGAACAGAACTTCGAATCACTAGAAGAAGAAAACTCAGAACAGAACTTCGAATCACTAGAACAAGAAACTCAGAACAGAACTTCGAATCACTAGAACAAGAAATTCCGAACAGAACTTCGAATCACTAGAACAAGAAATTCCGAACAGAACTTCGAATCACTAGAACAAGAAATTCCGAACAGAACTTCGAATCACTAGAACAAGAAATTCCGAACAGAACTTAGAATCACTAGAACAAGAAATTCCGAACAGAACTTCGAATCACTAGAACAAGAACAAGAAATTCCGAACAGAACTTCGAATCACTAGAACAAGAAACTCAGTACAGAACTTCGAATCACTAGAACAAGAAACTCAGAACAGAACTTCGAATCACTAGAACAAGAAACTCAGAACAGAACTTCGAATCACTAGAAGAAGAAAACTCAGAACAGAACTTCGAATCACTAGAACAAGAAACTCAGAACAGAACTTCGAATCACTAGAACAAGAAATTCCGAACAGAACTTCGAATCACTAGAACAAGAAATTCCGAACAGAACTTCGAATCACTAGAACAAGAAATTCCGAACAGAACTTCGAATCACTAGAACAAGAAATTCCGAACAGAACTTAGAATCACTAGAACAAGAAATTCCGAACAGAACTTCGAATCACTAGAACAAGAACAAGAAATTCCGAACAGAACTTCGAATCACTAGAACAAGAAACTCAGTACAGAACTTCGAATCACTAGAACAAGAAACTCAGAACAGAACTTCGAATCACTAGAACAAGAAACTCAGAACAGAACTTCGAATCACTAGAAGAAGAAAACTCAGAACAGAACTTCGAATCACTAGAACAAGAAACTCAGAACAGAACTTCGAATCACTAGAACAAGAAATTCCGAACAGAACTTCGAATCACTAGAACAAGAAATTCCGAACAGAACTTCGAATCACTAGAACAAGAAACTCAATACAGAACTTCGAATCACTAGAACAAGAAACTCAGAACAGAACTTCGAATCACTAGAACAAGAAACTCAGAACAGAACTTCGAATCACTAGAACAAGAAATTCCGAACAGAACTTCGAATCACTAGAACAAGAAATTCCGAACAGAACTTCGAATCACTAGAACAAGAAACTCAATACAGAACTTCGAATCACTAGAACAAGAAACTCAGAACAGAACTTCGAATCACTAGAACAAGAAACTCAGAACAGAACTTCGAATCACTAGAACAAGAAACTCAGAACAGAACTTCGAATCACTAGAACAAGAAACTCAGAACAGAACTTCGAATCACTAGAAGAAGAAAACTCAGAACAGAACTTCGAATCACTAGAACAAGAAACTCAGAACAGAACTTCGAATGACTAGAACAAGATCCGAACAGAACTTCGAATCACTAGAACAAGAAATTCCGAACAGAACTTCGAATGACTAGAACAAGATCCGAACAGATCTTCGAATCATTAGAACAAGAAATTCCGAACAGAACTTCGAATCACTAGAACAAGAAAACTCAGAACAGAACTTCGAATCACTAGAACAAGAAACTCAGAACAGAACTTCGAATCATTAGAACAAGAAATTCCGAACAGAACTTCGAATCACTAGAACAAGAAAACTCAGAACAGAACTTCGAATCATTAGAACAAGAAATTCCGAACAGAACTTCGAATCACTAGAAACAAGAAATTCCGAACAGAACTTCGAATCACTAGAACAAGAAATTCCGAACAGAACTTCGAATCACTAGAACAAGAAATTCCGAACAGAACTTCGAATCACTAGAACAAGAAATTCCGAACAGAACTTCGAATCACTAGAACAAGAAATTCCGAACAGAACTTCGAATCACTAGAACAAGAAATTCCGAACAGAACTTTGAATCACTAGAACAAGAAATTCCGAACAGAACTTCGAATCACTAGAACAAGAAATTCCGAACAGAACTTCGAATCACTAGAACAAGAAATTCCGAACAGAACTTCGAATCACTAGAACAAGAAATTCCGAACAGAACTTCGAATCACTAGAACAAGAAATTCCGAACAGAACTTAGAATCACTAGAACAAGAAATTCCGAACAGAACTTCGAATCACTAGAACAAGAACAAGAAATTCCGAACAGAACTTCGAATCACTAGAACAAGAAACTCAGTACAGAACTTCGAATCACTAGAACAAGAAACTCAGAACAGAACTTCGAATCACTAGAACAAGAAACTCAGAACAGAACTTCGAATCACTAGAAGAAGAAAACTCAGAACAGAACTTCGAATCACTAGAACAAGAAACTCAGAACAGAACTTCGAATCACTAGAACAAGAAATTCCGAACAGAACTTCGAATCACTAGAACAAGAAATTCCGAACAGAACTTCGAATCACTAGAACAAGAAACTCAATACAGAACTTCGAATCACTAGAACAAGAAACTCAGAACAGAACTTCGAATCACTAGAACAAGAAACTCAGAACAGAACTTCGAATCACTAGAACAAGAAACTCAGAACAGAACTTCGAATCACTAGAACAAGAAACTCAGAACAGAACTTCGAATCACTAGAAGAAGAAAACTCAGAACAGAACGTCGAATCACTAGAACAAGAAACTCAGAACAGAACTTCGAATGACTAGAACAAGATCCGAACAGAACTTCGAATCACTAGAACAAGAAATTCCGAACAGAACTTCGAATGACTAGAACAAGATCCGAACAGATCTTCGAATCATTAGAACAAGAAATTCCGAACAGAACTTCGAATCACTAGAACAAGAAAACTCAGAACAGAACTTCGAATCACTAGAACAAGAAACTCAGAACAGAACTTCGAATCATTAGAACAAGAAATTCCGAACAGAACTTCGAATCACTAGAACAAGAAAACTCAGAACAGAACTTCGAATCATTAGAACAAGAAATTCCGAACAGAACTTCGAATCACTAGAAACAAGAAATTCCGAACAGAACTTCGAATCACTAGAACAAGAAATTCCGAACAGAACTTCGAATCACTAGAACAAGAAATTCCGAACAGAACTTCGAATCACTAGAACAAGAAATTCCGAACAGAACTTCGAATCACTAGAACAAGAAATTCCGAACAGAACTTCGAATCACTAGAACAAGAAATTCCGAACAGAACTTCGAATCACTAGAACAAGAAATTCCGAACAGAACTTCGAATCACTAGAACAAGAAATTCCGAACAGAACTTCGAATCACTAGAACAAGAAATTCCGAACAGAACTTCGAATCACTAGAACAAGAAATTCCGAACAGAACTTCGAATCACTAGAACAAGAAATTCCGAACAGAACTTCGAATCACTAGAACAAGAAATTCCGAACAGAACTTAGAATCACTAGAACAAGAAATTCCGAACAGAACTTCGAATCACTAGAACAAGAACAAGAAATTCCGAACAGAACTTCGAATCACTAGAACAAGAAACTCAGTACAGAACTTCGAATCACTAGAACAAGAAACTCAGAACAGAACTTCGAATCACTAGAACAAGAAACTCAGAACAGAACTTCGAATCACTAGAACAAGAAACTCAGAACAGAACTTCGAATCACTAGAAGAAGAAAACTCAGAACAGAACTTCGAATCACTAGAACAAGAAACTCAGAACAGAACTTCGAATCACTAGAACAAGAAATTCCGAACAGAACTTCGAATCACTAGAACAAGAAATTCCGAACAGAACTTCGAATCACTAGAACAAGAAACTCAATACAGAACTTCGAATCACTAGAACAAGAAACTCAGAACAGAACTTCGAATCACTAGAACAAGAAACTCAGAACAGAACTTCGAATCACTAGAACAAGAAACTCAGAACAGAACTTCGAATCACTAGAACAAGAAACTCAGAACAGAACTTCGAATCACTAGAAGAAGAAAACTCAGAACAGAACTTCGAATCACTAGAACAAGAAACTCAGAACAGAACTTCGAATGACTAGAACAAGATCCGAACAGAACTTCGAATCACTAGAACAAGAAATTCCGAACAGAACTTCGAATCACTAGAACAAGAAACTCAGAACAGAACTTCGAATCACTAGAACAAGAAACTCAGAACAGAACTTCGAATCACTAGAACAAGAAATTCCGAACAGAACTTCGAATCACTAGAACAAGAAACTCAGAACAGAACTTCGAATCACTAGAACAAGAAACTCAGAACAGAACTTCGAATCACTAGAACAAGAAACTCAGAACAGAACTTCGAATCACTAGAACAAGAAACTCAGAACAGAACTTCGAATCATTAGAACAAGAAAACTCAGAACAGAACATCGAATCACTAGAACAAGAAACTCAGAACAGAACTTCGAATCACTAGAACAAGAAACTCAGAACAGAACTTCGAATCACTAGAACAAGAAACTCAGAACAGAACTTCGAATCACTAGAACAAGAAACTCAGAACAGAACTTCGAATCATTAGAACAAGAAAACTCAGAACAGAACATCGAATCACTAGAACAAGAAACTCAGAACAGAACTTCGAATCACTAGAACAAGAAACTCAGAACAGAACTTCGAATCACTAGAACAAGAAACTCAGAACAGAACTTCGAATCACTAGAACAAGAAATTCCGAACAGAACTTCGAATCGCTAGAACAAGAAACTCAGAACAGAACTTCGAATCATTAGAACAAGAAATTCCGAACAGAACTTCGAATCACTAGAACAAGAAATTCCGAACAGAACTTCGAATCACTAGAACAAGAAACTCAGAACAGAACTTCGAATCACTAGAACAAGAAACTCGGAACAGAACTTCGAATCACTAGAACAAGAAACTCAGAACAGAACTTCGAATCACTAGAACAAGAAACTCAGAACAGAACTTCGAATCACTAGAACAAGAAACTCAGAACAGAACTTCGAATCACTAGAACAAGAAACTCAGAACAGAACTTCGAATCATTAGAACAAGAAAACTCAGAACAGAACATCGAATCACTAGAACAAGAAACTCAGAACAGAACTTCGAATCACTAGAACAAGAAACTCAGAACAGAACTTCGAATCACTAGAACAAGAAACTCAGAACAGAACTTCGAATCACTAGAACAAGAAACTCAGAACAGAACTTCGAATCACTAGAACAAGAAACTCAGAACAGAACTTCGAATCACTAGAAGAAGAAAACTCAGAACAGAACTTCGAATCACTAGAACAAGAAACTCAGAACAGAACTTCGAATGACTAGAACAAGATCCGAACAGAACTTCGAATCACTAGAACAAGAAATTCCGAACAGAACTTCGAATCACTAGAACAAGAAACTCAGAACAGAACTTCGAATCACTAGAACAAGAAACTCAGAACAGAACTTCGAATCACTAGAACAAGAAACTCAGAACAGAACTTCGAATCATTAGAACAAGAAATTCCGAACAGAACTTCGAATCACTAGAACAAGAAACTCAGAACAGAACTTCGAATCACTAGAACAAGAAACTCGGAACAGATCTTCGAATCATTAGAACAAGAAATTCCGAACAGAACTTCGAATCACTAGAACAAGAAATTCCGAACAGAACTTCGAATCACTAGAACAAGAAATTCCGAACAGAACTTCGAATCACTAGAACAAGAAATTCCGAACAGAACTTAGAATCACTAGAACAAGAAACTCAGTACAGAACTTCGAATCACTAGAACAAGAAACTCAGAACAGAACTTCGAATCACTAGAACAAGAAACTCAGAACAGAACTTCGAATCACTAGAACAAGAAATTCCGAACAGAACTTCGAATCACTAGAACAAGAAATTCCGAACAGAACTTCGAATCACTAGAACAAGAAATTCCGAACAGAACTTCGAATCACTAGAACAAGAAACTCAGAACAGAACTTCGAATGACTAGAACAAGATCGGAACAGAACTTCGAATCACTAGAACAAGAAATTCCGAACAGAACTTCGAATCACTAGAAGAAGAAAACTCAGAACAGAACTTCGAATCACTAGAACAAGAAACTCGGAGCAGATCTTCGAATCGGAGCAGATCTTCGAATCATTAGAACAAGTAATTCCGAACAGAACTTCGAATCATTAGAACAAGAAATTCCGAACAGAACTTCGAATCACTAGGACAAGAAATTCCGAACAGAACTTCGAATCACTATTAGAAGAAAACTCAGAACAGAACTTCGAATCACTAGAACAAGAAACTCAGAACAGAACTTCGAATCATTAGAACAAGAAATTCCGAACAGAACTTCGAATCACTAGAACAACAAACTCAGAACAGAACTTCGAATAACTAGAACAAGAAACTCAGAACAGAACTTCGAATTATTAGAACAAGAAAACTCAGAACAGTGCATCGAATCACTAGAACAAGAAACTCAGAACAGAACTTCGAATCACTAGAACAAGAAACTCGGAACAGAACTTCGAATCATTAGAACAAGAAATTCCGAACAGAACATCGAATCACTAGAACAAGAAACTCAGAACAGAACTTCGAATCACTAGAACAAGAAACTCGGAACAGATCTTCGAATCATTAGAACAAGAAATTCCGAACAGAACTTCGAATCACTAGAACAAGAAAACTCAGAACAGAACTTCGAATCACTAGAACAAGAAACTCAGAACAGAACTTCGAATCATTAGAACAAGAAATTCCGAACAGAACTTCGAATCACTAGAACAAGAAAACTCAGAACAGAACTTCGAATCATTAGAACAAGAAATTCCGAACAGAACTTCGAATCACTAGAAACAAGAAATTCCGAACAGAACTTCGAATCACTAGAACAAGAAATTCCGAACAGAACTTCGAATCACTAGAACAAGAAATTCCGAACAGAACTTCGAATCACTAGAACAAGAAACTCAGAACATAACTTCGAATAACTAGAACAAGAAACTCAGAACAGAACTTCGAATTATTAGAACAAGAAAACTCAGAACAGTGCATCGAATCACTAGAACAAGAAACTCAGAACAGAACTTCGAATCACTAGAACAAGAAACTCGGAACAGAACTTTGAATCATTAGAACAAGAAATTCCGAACAGAACATCGAATCACTAGAACAAGAAACTCAGAACAGAACTTCGAATCACTAGAACAAGAAACTCGGAACAGATCTTCGAATCATTAGAACAAGAAATTCCGAACAAAACTTCGAATCACTAGAACAAGAAAACTCAGAACAGAACTTCGAATCACTAGAACAAGAAACTCAGAACAGAACTTCGAATCATTAGAACAAGAAATTCCGAACAGAACTTCGAATCACTAGAACAAGAAAACTCAGAACAGAACTTCGAATCATTAGAACAAGAAATTCCGAACAGAACTTCGAATCACTAGAAACAAGAAATTCCGAACAGAACTTCGAATCACTAGAACAAGAAATTCCGAACAGAACTTCGAATCACTAGAACAAGAAATTCCGAACAGAACTTCGAATCACTAGAACAAGAAATTCCGAACAGAACTTCGAATCACTAGAACAAGAAATTCCGAACAGAACTTCGAATCACTAGAACAAGAAATTCCGAACAGAACTTCGAATCACTAGAACAAGAAATTCCGAACAGAACTTCGAATCACTAGAACAAGAAATTCCGAACAGAACTTCGAATCACTAGAACAAGAAATTCCGAACAGAACTTCGAATCACTAGAACAAGAAATTCCGAACAGAACTTCGAATCACTAGAACAAGAAATTCCGAACAGAACTTAGAATCACTAGAACAAGAAATTCCGAACAGAACTTCGAATCACTAGAACAAGAACAAGAAATTCCGAACAGAACTTCGAATCACTAGAACAAGAAACTCAGTACAGAACTTCGAATCACTAGAACAAGAAACTCAGAACAGAACTTCGAATCACTAGAACAAGAAACTCAGAACAGAACTTCGAATCACTAGAAGAAGAAAACTCAGAACAGAACTTCGAATCACTAGAACAAGAAACTCAGAACAGAACTTCGAATCACTAGAACAAGAAATTCCGAACAGAACTTCGAATCACTAGAACAAGAAATTCCGAACAGAACTTCGAATCACTAGAACAAGAAACTCAATACAGAACTTCGAATCACTAGAACAAGAAACTCAGAACAGAACTTCGAATCACTAGAACAAGAAACTCAGAACAGAACTTCGAATCACTAGAACAAGAAACTCAGAACAGAACTTCGAATCACTAGAACAAGAAACTCAGAACAGAACTTCGAATCACTAGAAGAAGAAAACTCAGAACAGAACTTCGAATCACTAGAACAAGAAACTCAGAACAGAACTTCGAATGACTAGAACAAGATCCGAACAGAACTTCGAATCACTAGAACAAGAAATTCCGAACAGAACTTCGAATCACTAGAACAAGAAACTCAGAACAGAACTTCGAATCACTAGAACAAGAAACTCAGAACAGAACTTCGAATCACTAGAACAAGAAATTCCGAACAGAACTTCGAATCACTAGAACAAGAAACTCAGAACAGAACTTCGAATCACTAGAACAAGAAACTCAGAACAGAACTTCGAATCACTAGAACAAGAAACTCAGAACAGAACTTCGAATCACTAGAACAAGAAACTCAGAACAGAACTTCGAATCATTAGAACAAGAAAACTCAGAACAGAACATCGAATCACTAGAACAAGAAACTCAGAACAGAACTTCGAATCACTAGAACAAGAAACTCAGAACAGAACTTCGAATCACTAGAACAAGAAACTCAGAACAGAACTTCGAATCACTAGAACAAGAAACTCAGAACAGAACTTCGAATCATTAGAACAAGAAAACTCAGAACAGAACATCGAATCACTAGAACAAGAAACTCAGAACAGAACTTCGAATCACTAGAACAAGAAACTCAGAACAGAACTTCGAATCACTAGAACAAGAAACTCAGAACAGAACTTCGAATCACTAGAACAAGAAATTCCGAACAGAACTTCGAATCGCTAGAACAAGAAACTCAGAACAGAACTTCGAATCATTAGAACAAGAAATTCCGAACAGAACTTCGAATCACTAGAACAAGAAATTCCGAACAGAACTTCGAATCACTAGAACAAGAAACTCAGAACAGAACTTCGAATCACTAGAACAAGAAACTCAGAACAGAACTTCGAATCACTAGAACAAGAAACTCAGAACAGAACTTCGAATCACTAGAACAAGAAACTCAGAACAGAACTTCGAATCACTAGAACAAGAAACTCAGAACAGAACTTCGAATCACTAGAACAAGAAACTCAGAACAGAACTTCGAATCATTAGAACAAGAAAACTCAGAACAGAACATCGAATCACTAGAACAAGAAACTCAGAACAGAACTTCGAATCACTAGAACAAGAAACTCAGAACAGAACTTCGAATCACTAGAACAAGAAACTCAGAACAGAACTTCGAATCACTAGAACAAGAAACTCAGAACAGAACTTCGAATCACTAGAACAAGAAACTCAGAACAGAACTTCGAATCACTAGAAGAAGAAAACTCAGAACAGAACTTCGAATCACTAGAACAAGAAACTCAGAACAGAACTTCGAATGACTAGAACAAGATCCGAACAGAACTTCGAATCACTAGAACAAGAAATTCCGAACAGAACTTCGAATCACTAGAACAAGAAACTCAGAACAGAACTTCGAATCACTAGAACAAGAAACTCAGAACAGAACTTCGAATCACTAGAACAAGAAACTCAGAACAGAACTTCGAATCATTAGAACAAGAAATTCCGAACAGAACTTCGAATCACTAGAACAAGAAACTCAGAACAGAACTTCGAATCACTAGAACAAGAAACTCGGAACAGATCTTCGAATCATTAGAACAAGAAATTCCGAACAGAACTTCGAATCACTAGAACAAGAAATTCCGAACAGAACTTCGAATCACTAGAACAAGAAATTCCGAACAGAACTTCGAATCACTAGAACAAGAAATTCCGAACAGAACTTAGAATCACTAGAACAAGAAACTCAGTACAGAACTTCGAATCACTAGAACAAGAAACTCAGAACAGAACTTCGAATCACTAGAACAAGAAACTCAGAACAGAACTTCGAATCACTAGAACAAGAAATTCCGAACAGAACTTCGAATCACTAGAACAAGAAATTCCGAACAGAACTTCGAATCACTAGAACAAGAAATTCCGAACAGAACTTCGAATCACTAGAACAAGAAACTCAGAACAGAACTTCGAATGACTAGAACAAGATCGGAACAGAACTTCGAATCACTAGAACAAGAAATTCCGAACAGAACTTCGAATCACTAGAAGAAGAAAACTCAGAACAGAACTTCGAATCACTAGAACAAGAAACTCGGAGCAGATCTTCGAATCGGA
The DNA here is from genome assembly GCA_039081455.1 of Macrobrachium rosenbergii. Lineage (NCBI taxonomy): Eukaryota > Metazoa > Arthropoda > Malacostraca > Decapoda > Palaemonidae > Macrobrachium > Macrobrachium rosenbergii. The sequence continues at coordinate 72,580,504 of JANJGK010000003.1, read as the reverse complement.
GCAGATCTTCGAATCATTAGAACAAGTAATTCCGAACAGAACTTCGAATCATTAGAACAAGAAATTCCGAACAGAACTTCGAATCACTAGGACAAGAAATTCCGAACAGAACTTCGAATCACTATTAGAAGAAAACTCAGAACAGAACTTCGAATCACTAGAACAAGAAACTCAGAACAGAACTTCGAATCATTAGAACAAGAAATTCCGAACAGAACTTCGAATCACTAGAACAACAAACTCAGAACAGAACTTCGAATAACTAGAACAAGAAACTCAGAACAGAACTTCGAATTATTAGAACAAGAAAACTCAGAACAGTGCATCGAATCACTAGAACAAGAAACTCAGAACAGAACTTCGAATCACTAGAACAAGAAACTCGGAACAGAACTTCGAATCATTAGAACAAGAAATTCCGAACAGAACATCGAATCACTAGAACAAGAAACTCAGAACAGAACTTCGAATCACTAGAACAAGAAACTCGGAACAGATCTTCGAATCATTAGAACAAGAAATTCCGAACAGAACTTCGAATCACTAGAACAAGAAAACTCAGAACAGAACTTCGAATCACTAGAACAAGAAACTCAGAACAGAACTTCGAATCATTAGAACAAGAAATTCCGAACAGAACTTCGAATCACTAGAACAAGAAAACTCAGAACAGAACTTCGAATCATTAGAACAAGAAATTCCGAACAGAACTTCGAATCACTAGAAACAAGAAATTCCGAACAGAACTTCGAATCACTAGAACAAGAAATTCCGAACAGAACTTCGAATCACTAGAACAAGAAATTCCGAACAGAACTTCGAATCACTAGAACAAGAAACTCAGAACATAACTTCGAATAACTAGAACAAGAAACTCAGAACAGAACTTCGAATTATTAGAACAAGAAAACTCAGAACAGTGCATCGAATCACTAGAACAAGAAACTCAGAACAGAACTTCGAATCACTAGAACAAGAAACTCGGAACAGAACTTTGAATCATTAGAACAAGAAATTCCGAACAGAACATCGAATCACTAGAACAAGAAACTCAGAACAGAACTTCGAATCACTAGAACAAGAAACTCGGAACAGATCTTCGAATCATTAGAACAAGAAATTCCGAACAGAACTTCGAATCACTAGAACAAGAAAACTCAGAACAGAACTTCGAATCACTAGAACAAGAAACTCAGAACAGAACTTCGAATCATTAGAACAAGAAATTCCGAACAGAACTTCGAATCACTAGAACAAGAAAACTCAGAACAGAACTTCGAATCATTAGAACAAGAAATTCCGAACAGAACTTCGAATCACTAGAAACAAGAAATTCCGAACAGAACTTCGAATCACTAGAACAAGAAATTCCGAACAGAACTTCGAATCACTAGAACAAGAAATTCCGAACAGAACTTCGAATCACTAGAACAAGAAATTCCGAACAGAACTTCGAATCACTAGAACAAGAAATTCCGAACAGAACTTCGAATCACTAGAACAAGAAATTCCGAACAGAACTTCGAATCACTAGAACAAGAAATTCCGAACAGAACTTCGAATCACTAGAACAAGAAATTCCGAACAGAACTTCGAATCACTAGAACAAGAAATTCCGAACAGAACTTCGAATCACTAGAACAAGAAATTCCGAACAGAACTTCGAATCACTAGAACAAGAAATTCCGAACAGAACTTAGAATCACTAGAACAAGAAATTCCGAACAGAACTTCGAATCACTAGAACAAGAACAAGAAATTCCGAACAGAACTTCGAATCACTAGAACAAGAAACTCAGTACAGAACTTCGAATCACTAGAACAAGAAACTCAGAACAGAACTTCGAATCACTAGAACAAGAAACTCAGAACAGAACTTCGAATCACTAGAAGAAGAAAACTCAGAACAGAACTTCGAATCACTAGAACAAGAAACTCAGAACAGAACTTCGAATCACTAGAACAAGAAATTCCGAACAGAACTTCGAATCACTAGAACAAGAAATTCCGAACAGAACTTCGAATCACTAGAACAAGAAACTCAATACAGAACTTCGAATCACTAGAACAAGAAACTCAGAACAGAACTTCGAATCACTAGAACAAGAAACTCAGAACAGAACTTCGAATCACTAGAACAAGAAACTCAGAACAGAACTTCGAATCACTAGAACAAGAAACTCAGAACAGAACTTCGAATCACTAGAAGAAGAAAACTCAGAACAGAACTTCGAATCACTAGAACAAGAAACTCAGAACAGAACTTCGAATGACTAGAACAAGATCCGAACAAAACTTCGAATCACTAGAACAAGAAATTCCGAACAGAACTTCGAATCACTAGAACAAGAAACTCAGAACAGAACTTCGAATCACTAGAACAAGAAACTCAGAACAGAACTTCGAATCACTAGAACAAGAAATTCCGAACAGAACTTCGAATCACTAGAACAAGAAACTCAGAACAGAACTTCGAATCACTAGAACAAGAAACTCAGAACAGAACTTCGAATCACTAGAACAAGAAACTCAGAACAGAACTTCGAATCACTAGAACAAGAAACTCAGAACAGAACTTCGAATCATTAGAACAAGAAAACTCAGAACAGAACATCGAATCACTAGAACAAGAAACTCAGAACAGAACTTCGAATCACTAGAACAAGAAACTCAGAACAGAACTTCGAATCACTAGAACAAGAAACTCAGAACAGAACTTCGAATCACTAGAACAAGAAACTCAGAACAGAACTTCGAATCATTAGAACAAGAAAACTCAGAACAGAACATCGAATCACTAGAACAAGAAACTCAGAACAGAACTTCGAATCACTAGAACAAGAAACTCAGAACAGAACTTCGAATCACTAGAACAAGAAACTCAGAACAGAACTTCGAATCACTAGAACAAGAAATTCCGAACAGAACTTCGAATCGCTAGAACAAGAAACTCAGAACAGAACTTCGAATCATTAGAACAAGAAATTCCGAACAGAACTTCGAATCACTAGAACAAGAAATTCCGAACAGAACTTCGAATCACTAGAACAAGAAACTCAGAACAGAACTTCGAATCACTAGAACAAGAAACTCAGAACAGAACTTCGAATCACTAGAACAAGAAACTCAGAACAGAACTTCGAATCACTAGAACAAGAAACTCAGAACAGAACTTCGAATCACTAGAACAAGAAACTCAGAACAGAACTTCGAATCACTAGAACAAGAAACTCAGAACAGAACTTCGAATCATTAGAACAAGAAAACTCAGAACAGAACATCGAATCACTAGAACAAGAAACTCAGAACAGAACTTCGAATCACTAGAACAAGAAACTCAGAACAGAACTTCGAATCACTAGAACAAGAAACTCAGAACAGAACTTCGAATCACTAGAACAAGAAACTCAGAACAGAACTTCGAATCACTAGAACAAGAAACTCAGAACAGAACTTCGAATCACTAGAAGAAGAAAACTCAGAACAGAACTTCGAATCACTAGAACAAGAAACTCAGAACAGAACTTCGAATGACTAGAACAAGATCCGAACAGAACTTCGAATCACTAGAACAAGAAATTCCGAACAGAACTTCGAATCACTAGAACAAGAAACTCAGAACAGAACTTCGAATCACTAGAACAAGAAACTCAGAACAGAACTTCGAATCACTAGAACAAGAAACTCAGAACAGAACTTCGAATCATTAGAACAAGAAATTCCGAACAGAACTTCGAATCACTAGAACAAGAAACTCAGAACAGAACTTCGAATCACTAGAACAAGAAACTCGGAACAGATCTTCGAATCATTAGAACAAGAAATTCCGAACAGAACTTCGAATCACTAGAACAAGAAATTCCGAACAGAACTTCGAATCACTAGAACAAGAAATTCCGAACAGAACTTCGAATCACTAGAACAAGAAATTCCGAACAGAACTTAGAATCACTAGAACAAGAAACTCAGTACAGAACTTCGAATCACTAGAACAAGAAACTCAGAACAGAACTTCGAATCACTAGAACAAGAAACTCAGAACAGAACTTCGAATCACTAGAACAAGAAATTCCGAACAGAACTTCGAATCACTAGAACAAGAAATTCCGAACAGAACTTCGAATCACTAGAACAAGAAATTCCGAACAGAACTTCGAATCACTAGAACAAGAAACTCAGAACAGAACTTCGAATGACTAGAACAAGATCGGAACAGAACTTCGAATCACTAGAACAAGAAATTCCGAACAGAACTTCGAATCACTAGAAGAAGAAAACTCAGAACAGAACTTCGAATCACTAGAACAAGAAACTCGGAGCAGATCTTCGAATCGGAGCAGATCTTCGAATCATTAGAACAAGTAATTCCGAACAGAACTTCGAATCATTAGAACAAGAAATTCCGAACAGAACTTCGAATCACTAGGACAAGAAATTCCGAACAGAACTTCGAATCACTATTAGAAGAAAACTCAGAACAGAACTTCGAATCACTAGAACAAGAAATCAGAACAGAACTTCGAATCATTAGAACAAGAAATTCCGAACAGAACTTCGAATCACTAGAACAACAAACTCAGAACAGAACTTCGAATAACTAGAACAAGAAACTCAGAACAGAACTTCGAATTATTAGAACAAGAAAACTCAGAACAGTGCATCGAATCACTAGAACAAGAAACTCAGAACAGAACTTCGAATCACTAGAACAAGAAACTCGGAACAGAACTTCGAATCATTAGAACAAGAAATTCCGAACAGAACATCGAATCACTAGAACAAGAAACTCAGAACAGAACTTCGAATCACTAGAACAAGAAACTCGGAACAGATCTTCGAATCATTAGAACAAGAAATTCCGAACAGAACTTCGAATCACTAGAACAAGAAAACTCAGAACAGAACTTCGAATCACTAGAACAAGAAACTCAGAACAGAACTTCGAATCATTAGAACAAGAAATTCCGAACAGAACTTCGAATCACTAGAACAAGAAAACTCAGAACAGAACTTCGAATCATTAGAACAAGAAATTCCGAACAGAACTTCGAATCACTAGAAACAAGAAATTCCGAACAGAACTTCGAATCACTAGAACAAGAAATTCCGAACAGAACTTCGAATCACTAGAACAAGAAATTCCGAACAGAACTTCGAATCACTAGAACAAGAAACTCAGAACATAACTTCGAATAACTAGAACAAGAAACTCAGAACAGAACTTCGAATTATTAGAACAAGAAAACTCAGAACAGTGCATCGAATCACTAGAACAAGAAACTCAGAACAGAACTTCGAATCACTAGAACAAGAAACTCGGAACAGAACTTTGAATCATTAGAACAAGAAATTCCGAACAGAACATCGAATCACTAGAACAAGAAACTCAGAACAGAACTTCGAATCACTAGAACAAGAAACTCGGAACAGATCTTCGAATCATTAGAACAAGAAATTCCGAACAGAACTTCGAATCACTAGAACAAGAAAACTCAGAACAGAACTTCGAATCACTAGAACAAGAAACTCAGAACAGAACTTCGAATCATTAGAACAAGAAATTCCGAACAGAACTTCGAATCACTAGAACAAGAAAACTCAGAACAGAACTTCGAATCATTAGAACAAGAAATTCCGAACAGAACTTCGAATCACTAGAAACAAGAAATTCCGAACAGAACTTCGAATCACTAGAACAAGAAATTCCGAACAGAACTTCGAATCACTAGAACAAGAAATTCCGAACAGAACTTCGAATCACTAGAACAAGAAATTCCGAACAGAACTTCGAATCACTAGAACAAGAAATTCCGAACAGAACTTCGAATCACTAGAACAAGAAATTCCGAACAGAACTTCGAATCACTAGAACAAGAAATTCCGAACAGAACTTCGAATCACTAGAACAAGAAATTCCGAACAGAACTTCGAATCACTAGAACAAGAAATTCCGAACAGAACTTCGAATCACTAGAACAAGAAATTCCGAACAGAACTTCGAATCACTAGAACAAGAAATTCCGAACAGAACTTAGAATCACTAGAACAAGAAATTCCGAAAAGAACTTCGAATCACTAGAACAAGAACAAGAAATTCCGAACAGAACTTCGAATCACTAGAACAAGAAACTCAGTACAGAACTTCGAATCACTAGAACAAGAAACTCAGAACAGAACTTCGAATCACTAGAACAAGAAACTCAGAACAGAACTTCGAATCACTAGAAGAAGAAAACTCAGAACAGAACTTCGAATCACTAGAACAAGAAACTCAGAACAGAACTTCGAATCACTAGAACAAGAAATTCCGAACAGAACTTCGAATCACTAGAACAAGAAATTCCGAACAGAACTTCGAATCACTAGAACAAGAAACTCAATACAGAACTTCGAATCACTAGAACAAGAAACTCAGAACAGAACTTCGAATCACTAGAACAAGAAACTCAGAACAGAACTTCGAATCACTAGAACAAGAAACTCAGAACAGAACTTCGAATCACTAGAACAAGAAACTCAGAACAGAACTTCGAATCACTAGAACAAGAAACTCAGAACAGAACTTCGAATCACTAGAACAAGAAACTCAGAACAGAACTTCGAATCACTAGAAGAAGAAAACTCAGAACAGAACTTCGAATCACTAGAACAAGAAACTCAGAACAGAACTTCGAATGACTAGAACAAGAAATTCCGAACAGAACTTCGAATCACTAGAACAAGAAATTCCGAACAGAACTTCGAATCACTAGAACAAGAAACTCAGAACAGAACTTCGAATCACTAGAACAAGAAACTCAGAACAGAACTTCGAATCACTAGAACAAGAAATTCCGAACAGAACTTCGAATCACTAGAACAAGAAACTCAGAACAGAACTTCGAATCACTAGAACAAGAAACTCAGAACAGAACTTCGAATCACTAGAACAAGAAACTCAGAACAGAACTTCGAATCATTAGAACAAGAAAACTCAGAACAGAACATCGAATCACTAGAACAAGAAACTCAGAACAGAACTTCGAATCACTAGAACAAGAAACTCAGAACAGAACTTCGAATCACTAGAACAAGAAACTCAGAACAGAACTTCGAATCACTAGAACAAGAAACTCAGAACAGAACTTCGAATCACTAGAACAAGAAACTCAGAACAGAACTTCGAATCATTAGAACAAGAAAACTCAGAACAGAACATCGAATCACTAGAACAAGAAACTCAGAACAGAACTTCGAATCACTAGAACAAGAAACTCAGAACAGAACTTCGAATCACTAGAACAAGAAACTCAGAACAGAACTTCGAATCACTAGAACAAGAAATTCCGAACAGAACTTCGAATCGCTAGAACAAGAAACTCAGAACAGAACTTCGAATCATTAGAACAAGAAATTCCGAACAGAACTTCGAATCACTAGAACAAGAAATTCCGAACAGAACTTCGAATCACTAGAACAAGAAACTCAGAACAGAACTTCGAATCACTAGAACAAGAAACTCGGAACAGAACTTCGAATCACTAGAACAAGAAACTCAGAACAGAACTTCGAATCACTAGAACAAGAAACTCAGAACAGAACTTCGAATCACTAGAACAAGAAACTCAGAACAGAACTTCGAATCACTAGAACAAGAAACTCAGAACAGAACTTCGAATCATTAGAACAAGAAAACTCAGAACAGAACATCGAATCACTAGAACAAGAAACTCAGAACAGAACTTCGAATCACTAGAACAAGAAACTCAGAACAGAACTTCGAATCACTAGAACAAGAAACTCAGAACAGAACTTCGAATCACTAGAACAAGAAACTCAGAACAGAACTTCGAATCACTAGAACAAGAAACTCAGAACAGAACTTCGAATCACTAGAAGAAGAAAACTCAGAACAGAACTTCGAATCACTAGAACAAGAAACTCAGAACAGAACTTCGAATGACTAGAACAAGATCCGAACAGAACTTCGAATCACTAGAACAAGAAATTCCGAACAGAACTTCGAATCACTAGAACAAGAAACTCAGAACAGAACTTCGAATCACTAGAACAAGAAACTCAGAACAGAACTTCGAATCACTAGAACAAGAAAATCAGAACAGAACTTCGAATCATTAGAACAAGAAATTCCGAACAGAACTTCGAATCACTAGAACAAGAAACTCAGAACAGAACTTCGAATCACTAGAACAAGAAACTCGGAACAGATCTTCGAATCATTAGAACAAGAAATTCCGAACAGAACTTCGAATCACTAGAACAAGAAATTCCGAACAGAACTTCGAATCACTAGAACAAGAAATTCCGAACAGAACTTCGAATCACTAGAACAAGAAATTCCGAACAGAACTTAGAATCACTAGAACAAGAAACTCAGTACAGAACTTCGAATCACTAGAACAAGAAACTCAGAACAGAACTTCGAATCACTAGAACAAGAAACTCAGAACAGAACTTCGAATCACTAGAACAAGAAATTCCGAACAGAACTTCGAATCACTAGAACAAGAAATTCCGAACAGAACTTCGAATCACTAGAACAAGAAATTCCGAACAGAACTTCGAATCACTAGAACAAGAAACTCAGAACAGAACTTCGAATGACTAGAACAAGATCGGAACAGAACTTCGAATCACTAGAACAAGAAATTCCGAACAGAACTTCGAATCACTAGAAGAAGAAAACTCAGAACAGAACTTCGAATCACTAGAACAAGAAACTCGGAGCAGATCTTCGAATCGGAGCAGATCTTCGAATCATTAGAACAAGTAATTCCGAACAGAACTTCGAATCATTAGAACAAGAAATTCCGAACAGAACTTCGAATCACTAGGACAAGAAATTCCGAACAGAACTTCGAATCACTATTAGAAGAAAACTCAGAACAGAACTTCGAATCACTAGAACAAGAAACTCAGAACAGAACTTCGAATCATTAGAACAAGAAATTCCGAACAGAACTTCGAATCACTAGAACAACAAACTCAGAACAGAACTTCGAATAACTAGAACAAGAAACTCAGAACAGAACTTCGAATTATTAGAACAAGAAAACTCAGAACAGTGCATCGAATCACTAGAACAAGAAACTCAGAACAGAACTTCGAATCACTAGAACAAGAAACTCGGAACAGAACTTCGAATCATTAGAACAAGAAATTCCGAACAGAACATCGAATCACTAGAACAAGAAACTCAGAACAGAACTTCGAATCACTAGAACAAGAAACTCGGAACAGATCTTCGAATCATTAGAACAAGAAATTCCGAACAGAACTTCGAATCACTAGAACAAGAAAACTCAGAACAGAACTTCGAATCACTAGAACAAGAAACTCAGAACAGAACTTCGAATCATTAGAACAAGAAATTCCGAACAGAACTTCGAATCACTAGAACAAGAAAACTCAGAACAGAACTTCGAATCATTAGAACAAGAAATTCCGAACAGAACTTCGAATCACTAGAAACAAGAAATTCCGAACAGAACTTCGAATCACTAGAACAAGAAATTCCGAACAGAACTTCGAATCACTAGAACAAGAAATTCCGAACAGAACTTCGAATCACTAGAACAAGAAACTCAGAACATAACTTCGAATAACTAGAACAAGAAACTCAGAACAGAACTTCGAATTATTAGAACAAGAAAACTCAGAACAGTGCATCGAATCACTAGAACAAGAAACTCAGAACAGAACTTCGAATCACTAGAACAAGAAACTCGGAACAGAACTTTGAATCATTAGAACAAGAAATTCCGAACAGAACATCGAATCACTAGAACAAGAAACTCAGAACAGAACTTCGAATCACTAGAACAAGAAACTCGGAACAGATCTTCGAATCATTAGAACAAGAAATTCCGAACAGAACTTCGAATCACTAGAACAAGAAAACTCAGAACAGAACTTCGAATCACTAGAACAAGAAACTCAGAACAGAACTTCGAATCATTAGAACAAGAAATTCCGAACAGAACTTCGAATCACTAGAACAAGAAAACTCAGAACAGAACTTCGAATCATTAGAACAAGAAATTCCGAACAGAACTTCGAATCACTAGAAACAAGAAATTCCGAACAGAACTTCGAATCACTAGAACAAGAAATTCCGAACAGAACTTCGAATCACTAGAACAAGAAATTCCGAACAGAACTTCGAATCACTAGAACAAGAAATTCCGAACAGAACTTCGAATCACTAGAACAAGAAATTCCGAACAGAACTTCGAATCACTAGAACAAGAAATTCCGAACAGAACTTCGAATCACTAGAACAAGAAATTCCGAACAGAACTTCGAATCACTAGAACAAGAAATTCCGAACAGAACTTCGAATCACTAGAACAAGAAATTCCGAACAGAACTTCGAATCACTAGAACAAGAAATTCCGAACAGAACTTCGAATCACTAGAACAAGAAATTCCGAACAGAACTTAGAATCACTAGAACAAGAAATTCCGAACAGAACTTCGAATCACTAGAACAAGAAATTCCGAACAGAACTTCGAATCACTAGAACAAGAACAAGAAATTCCGAACAGAACTTCGAATCACTAGAACAAGAAACTCAGTACAGAACTTCGAATCACTAGAACAAGAAACTCAGAACAGAACTTCGAATCACTAGAACAAGAAACTCAGAACAGAACTTCGAATCACTAGAAGAAGAAAACTCAGAACAGAACTTCGAATCACTAGAACAAGAAACTCAGAACAGAACTTCGAATCACTAGAACAAGAAATTCCGAACAGAACTTCGAATCACTAGAACAAGAAATTCCGAACAGAACTTCGAATCACTAGAACAAGAAACTCAATACAGAACTTCGAATCACTAGAACAAGAAACTCAGAACAGAACTTCGAATCACTAGAACAAGAAACTCAGAACAGAACTTCGAATCACTAGAACAAGAAACTCAGAACAGAACTTCGAATCACTAGAACAAGAAACTCAGAACAGAACTTCGAATCACTAGAAGAAGAAAACTCAGAACAGAACTTCGAATCACTAGAACAAGAAACTCAGAACAGAACTTCGAATGACTAGAACAAGATCCGAACAGAACTTCGAATCACTAGAACAAGAAATTCCGAACAGAACTTCGAATCACTAGAACAAGAAACTCAGAACAGAACTTCGAATCACTAGAACAAGAAACTCAGAACAGAACTTCGAATCACTAGAACAAGAAACTCAGAACAGAACTTCGAATCATTAGAACAAGAAATTCCGAACAGAACTTCGAATCACTAGAACAAGAAATTCCGAACAGAACTTCGAATCACTAGAACAAGTAACTCAGAACAGAACTTCGAATCATTAGAACAAGAAATTCCGAACAGATCTTCGAATCACTAGAACAAGAAACTCAGAACAGAACTTCGAATTACTAGAAGAAGAAACTCAGAACAGAACTTCGAATCGTTAGAACAAGAAATTCAAAACAGAACTTCGAATCACTAGAACAAGAAATTTTGAACAGAACTTCGAATCACTAGAACAAGAAACTCAGAACAGAACTTCGAATCATTAGAACAAGAAATTCCGAACAGAACTTCGAATCACTCACTAGAACAAGAAATTCCGAACAGAACTTCGAATCACTCACTAGAACAAGAAATTCCGAACAGAACTTCGAATCACTAGAACAAGAAAACTCAGAACAGAACTTCGAATCACTAGAACAAGAAAACTCAGAACAGAACTTCGAATCATTAGAACAAGAAATTCCGAACAGAACTTCGAATCACTAGAAACAAGAAATTCCGAACAGAACTTCGAATCACTAGAACAAGAAATTCCGAACAGAACTTCGAATCACTAGAACAAGAAAACTCAGAATAGAACTTCGAATCATTAGAACAAGAAATTCCGAACAGAACTTCGAATCACTCACTAGAACAAGAAATTCCGAACAGAACTTCGAATCACTAGAACAAGAAAACTCAGAACAGAACTTCGAATCATTAGAACAAGAAATTCCGAACAGAACTTCGAATCATTAGAACAAGAAATTCTGAACAGAACTTCGAATCACTAGAACAAGAAAACTCAGAACAGAACCTCGAATCATTAGAACAAGAAATTCCGAACAGAACTTCGAATCACTAGAAACAAGAAATTCCGAACAGAACTTCGAATCACTAGAACAAGAAATTCCGAACAGAACTTTGAATCACTAGAACAAGAAAACTCAGAACAGAACTTCGAATCACTAGAACAAGAAGCTCAGAGCAGATCTTCGAAAGAGCAGATCTTCGAATCATTAGAAAAAGAAATTCCGAACAGAACTTCGAATCACTAGAACAAGAAAACTCAGAACAGAACTTCGAATCACTAGAACAAGAAATTCCGAACAGAACTTCGAATCACTAGAACAAGAAACTCAGTACAGAACTTCGAATCACTAGAACAAGAAACTCAGAACAGAACTTCGAATCACTAGAACAAGAAACTCAGAACAGAACTTCGAATCACTAGAACAAGAAATTCCGAACAGAACTTCGAATCACTAGAACAAGAAACTTAGAACAGAACTTCGAATCACTAGAACAAGAAACTCAGAACAGAACTTCGAATCACTAGAACAAGAAACTCAGAACAGAACTTCGAATCATTAGAACAAGAAATTCCGAACAGAACTTCGAATCACTAGAACAAGAAATTCCGAACAGAACTTCGAATCACTAGAACAAGTAACTCAGAACAGAACTTCGAATCATTAGAACAAGAAATTCCGAACAGATCTTCGAATCACTAGAACAAGAAACTCAGAACAGAACTTCGAATTACTAGAAGAAGAAACTCAGAACAGAACTTCGAATCGTTAGAACAAGAAATTCAAAACAGAACTTCGAATCACTAGAACAAGAAATTTTGAACAGAACTTCGAATCACTAGAACAAGAAACTCAGAACAGAACTTCGAATCATTAGAACAAGAAATTCCGAACAGAACTTCGAATCACTCACTAGAACAAGAAATTCCGAACAGAACTTCGAATCACTCACTAGAACAAGAAATTCCGAACAGAACTTCGAATCACTAGAACAAGAAAACTCAGAACAGAACTTCGAATCATTAGAACAAGAAATTCCGAACAGAACTTCGAATCACTAGAAACAAGAAATTCCGAACAGAACTTCGAATCACTAGAACAAGAAATTCCGAACAGAACTTCGAATCACTAGAACAAGAAAACTCAGAATAGAACTTCGAATCATTAGAACAAGAAATTCCGAACAGAACTTCGAATCACTCACTAGAACAAGAAATTCCGAACAGAACTTCGAATCACTAGAACAAGAAAACTCAGAACAGGACTTCGAATCATTAGAACAAGAAATTCCGAACAGAACTTCGAATCATTAGAACAAGAAATTCTGAACAGAACTTCGAATCACTAGAACAAGAAAACTCAGAACAGAACCTCGAATCATTAGAACAAGAAATTCCGAACAGAACTTCGAATCACTAGAAACAAGAAATTCCGAACAGAACTTCGAATCACTAGAACAAGAAATTCCGAACAGAACTTTGAATCACTAGAACAAGAAAACTCAGAACAGAACTTCGAATCACTAGAACAAGAAGCTCAGAGCAGATCTTCGAAAGAGCAGATCTTCGAATCATTAGAAAAAGAAATTCCGAACAGAACTTCGACTCACTAGAACAAGAAATTCCGAACAGAACTTCGAATCACTAGAACAAGAAAACTCAGAACAGAACTTCGAATCACTAGAACAAGAAATTCCGAACAGAACTTAGAATCACTAGAACAAGAAACTCAGTACAGAACTTCGAATCACTAGAACAAGAAACTCAGAACAGAACTTCGAATCACTAGAACAAGAAACTCAGAACAGAACTTCGAATCACTAGAACAAGAAATTCCGAACAGAACTTCGAATCACTAGAACAAGAAATTCCGAACAGAACTTCGAATCGCTAGAACAAGAAACTCAGAACAGAACTTCGAATCATTAGAACAAGAAATTCCGAACAGAACTTCGAATCACTAGAACAAGAAATTCCGAACAGAACTTCGAATCACTAGAACAAGAAACTCAGAACAGAACTTCCAATCACTAGAACAAGAAACTCAGAACAGAACTTCGAATCACTAGAACAAGAAACTCAGAACAGAACTTCGAATCACTAGAACAAGAAACTCAGAACAGAACTTCGAATCACTAGAACAAGAAACTCAGAACAGAACTTCGAATCACTAGAACAAGAAACTCAGAACAGAACTTCGAATCATTAGAACAAGAAAACTCAGAACAGAACATCGAATCACTAGAACAAGAAATTCCGAACAGAACTTCGAATCACTAGAACAAGAAACTCAGAGCAGAACTTCGAATCACTAGAACAAGAAATTCCGAACAGAACTTCGAATCACTAGAACAAGAAACTCAGAGCAGATCTTCGAATCATTAGAACAAATTCCGAACAGAACTTCGAATCACTAGAACAAGAAACTCAGAACAGAACTTCGAATCACTAGAACAAGAAACTCAGAACAGAACTTCGAATCATTAGAACAAGAAATTCCGAACAGAACTTCGAATCACTAGAACAAGAAAACTCAGAACAGAACTTCGAATCATTAGAACAAGAAATTCCGAACAGAACTTCGAATCACTAGAAACAAGAAATTCCGAACAGAACTTCGAATCACTAGAACAAGAAATTCCGAACAGAACTTCGAATCACTAGAACAAGAAACTCAGAACAGAACTTCGAATCACTAGAACAAGAAACTCAGAACAGAACTTCGAATCACTAGAACAAGAAACTCAGAACAGAACTTCGAATCACTAGAACAAGAAACTCAGAACAGAACTTCGAATCACTAGAACAAGAAACTCAGAACAGAACTTCGAATCATTAGAACAAGAAAACTCAGAACAGAACATCGAATCACTAGAACAAGAAACTCAGAACAGAACTTCGAATCACTAGAACAAGAAACTCAGAGCAGAACTTCGAATCACTAGAACAAGAAATTCCGAACAGAACTTCGAATCACTAGAACAAGAAACTCAGAGCAGATCTTCGAATCATTAGAACAAATTCCGAACAGAACTTCGAATCACTAGAACAAGAAACTCAGAACAGAACTTCGAATCACTAGAACAAGAAACTCAGAACAGAACTTCGAATCATTAGAACAAGAAATTCCGAACAGAACTTCGAATCACTAGAACAAGAAAACTCAGAACAGAACTTCGAATCATTAGAAGAAGAAATTCCGAACAGAACTTCGAATCACTAGAAACAAGAAATTCCGAACAGAACTTCGAATCACTAGAACAAGAAATTCCGAACAGAACTTCGAATCACTAGAACAAGAAATTCCGAACAGAACTTCGAATCACTAGAACAAGAAATTCCGAACAGAACTTCGAATCACTAGAACAAGAAATTCCGAACAGAACTTCGAATCACTAGAACAAGATACTCAGAACAGAACTTCGAATCACTAGAACAAGAAACTCAGAGCAGATCTTCGAATCATTAGAACAAGAAATTCCGAACAGAACTTCGAATCACTAGAACAAGAAGTTCCGAACAGAACTTCGAATCACTAGAACAAGATACTCAGAACAGAACTTCGAATCACTAGAACAAGAAACTCAGAACAGAACTTCGAATCACTAGAACAAGAAATTCCGAACAGAACTTCGAATCACTAGAACAAGAAATTCCGAACAGAACTTCGAATCACTAGAACAAGAAACTCAGAGCAGATCTTCGAATCATTAGAACAAATTCCGAACAGAACTTCGAATCACTAGAACAAGAAACTCAGAACAGAACTTCGAATCACTAGAACAAGAAACTCTGAACAGAACTTCGAATCACTAGAACAAGAAATTCCGAACAGAACTTCGAATCACTAAAACAAGAAAACTCAGAACAGAACTTCGAATCATTAGAACAAGAAATTCCGAACAGAACTTCGAATCACTAGAAACAAGAAATTCCGAACAGAACTTCGAATCACTAGAACAAGAAATTCCGAACAGAACTTCGAATCACTAGAACAAGAAATTCCGAACAGAACTTCGAATCACTAGAACAAGAAATTCCGAACAGAACTTCGAATCACTAGAACAAGAAATTCCGAACAGAACTTCGAATCACTAGAACAAGAAATTCCGAACAGAACTTCGAATCACTAGAACAAGAAATTCCGAACAGAACTTCGAATCACTAGAACAAGAAATTCCGAACAGAACTTCGAATCACTAGAACAAGAAATTCCGAACAGAACTTCGAATCACTAGAACAAGAAATTCCGAACAGAACTTCGAATCACTAGAACAAGAAATTCCGAACAGAACTTCGAATCACTAGAACAAGAAATTCCGAACAGAACTTCGAATCACTAGAACAAGAAATTCCGAACAGAACTTCGAATCACTAGAACAAGAAACTCAGTACAGAACTTCGAATCACTAGAACAAGAAACTCAGAACAGAACTTCGAATCACTAGAACAAGAAACTCAGAACAGAACTTCGAATCACTAGAAGAAGAAAACTCAGAACAGAACTTCGAATCACTAGAACAAGAAACTCAGAACAGAACTTCGAATGACTAGAACAAGATCCGAACAGAACTTCGAATCACTAGAACAAGAAATTCCGAACAGAACTTCGAATCACTAGAACAAGAAACTCAGAACAGAACTTCGAATCACTAGAACAAGAAACTCAGAACAGAACTTCGAATCACTAGAACAAGAAACTCAGAACAGAACTTCGAATCATTAGAACAAGAAATTCCGAACAGAACTTCGAATCACTAGAACAAGAAATTCCGAACAGAACTTCGAATCACTAGAACAAGTAACTCAGAAGAGAACTTCGAATCATTAGAACAAGAAATTCCGAACAGATCTTCGAATCACTAGAACAAGAAACTCAGAACAGAACTTCGAATTACTAGAAGAAGAAACTCAGAACAGAACTTCGAATCGTTAGAACAAGAAATTCAAAACAGAACTTCGAATCACTAGAACAAGAAATTTTGAACAGAACTTCGAATCACTAGAACAAGAAACTCAGAACAGAACTTCGAATCACTAGAACAAGAAACTCAGAACAGAACTTCGAATCACTAGAACAAGAAACTCAGAACAGAACTTCGAATCACTAGAACAAGAAACTCAGAACAGAACTTCGAATCACTAGAACAAGAAACTCAGAGCAGATCTTCGAATCATTAGAACAAGAAATTCCGAACAGAACTTCGAATCACTAGAACAAGAAAACTCAGAACAGAACTATGAATCATTAGAACAAGAAATTCCGAACAGAACTTCGAATCACTAGAACAAGAAAACTCAGAACAGAACTTCGAATCACTAGAACAAGAAACTCAGAGCAGATCTTCGAATCATTAGAAAAAGAAATTCCGAACGGAACTTCGAATCACTAGAACAAGAAAACTCAGAACTGAACTTCGAATCATTAGAACAAGAAATTCCGAACAGAACTTCGAATCACTAGAAACAAGAAATTCCGAACAGAACTTCGAATCACTAGAACAAGAAACTCAGAACAGAACTTCGAATCACTAGAACAAGAAACTCAGAACAGAACTTCGAATCACTAGAACAAGAAATTCCGAACAGAACTTCGAATCACTAGAAAAAGAAATTCCGAACAGAACTTCGAATCACTAGAACGTTCAAGAAACTCAGAGCAGATCTTCGAATCATTAGAACAAGAAATTCCGAACAGAACTTCGAATCACTAGAACAAGAAACTCAGAACAGAACTTCGAATCACTAGAACAATATCCGAACAGAACTTCGAATCACTAGAACAAGAAATTCCGAACAGAACTTCGAATCACTAGAACAAGAAACTCAGAACAGAACTTCGAATGACTAGAACAAGATCCGAACAGAACTTCGAATCACTAGAACAAGAAATTCCGAACAGAACTTCGAATCACTAGAAGAAGAAAACTCAGAACAGAACTTCGAATCACTAGAACAAGAAACTCGGAGCAGATCTTCGAATCGGAGCAGATCTTCGAATCAACAGAACAAGTAATTCCGAACAGAACTTCGAATCACTAGAACAAGAAAACTCAGAACAGAACTTCGAATCACTAGAACAAGAAACTCGGAGCAGATCTTCGAATCGGAGCAGATCTTCGAATCATTAGAACGAGAAACTCAGAACAGAACTTCGAATCACTAGAACAAGAAATTCCGAACAGAACTTCGAATCACTAGAACAAGAAATTCCGAACAGAACTTCGAATCACTAGAACAAGAAACTCAGAACAGAACTTCGAATCACTAGAACAAGAAACTCAGAACAGAACTTCGAATCACTAGAACAAGAAACTCAGAACAGAACTTCGAATCACTAGAACAAGAAACTCAGAACAGAACTTCGAATCACTAGAACAAGAAACTCAGAACAGAACTTCGAATCACTAGAACAAGAAAACTCAGAACAGGACTTCGAATCATTAGAACAAGAAATTCCGAAC
The DNA here is from genome assembly GCA_039081455.1 of Macrobrachium rosenbergii. NCBI lineage: Eukaryota > Metazoa > Arthropoda > Malacostraca > Decapoda > Palaemonidae > Macrobrachium > Macrobrachium rosenbergii. The sequence goes on along the minus strand of JANJGK010000003.1, from coordinate 72,561,973 downwards.
AGAACTTCGAATCATTAGAACAAGAAATTCTGAACAGAACTTCGAATCACTAGAACAAGAAAACTCAGAACAGAACCTCGAATCATTAGAACAAGAAATTCCGAACAGAACTTCGAATCACTAGAAACAAGAAATTCCGAACAGAACTTCGAATCACTAGAACAAGAAATTCCGAACAGAACTTTGAATCACTAGAACAAGAAAACTCAGAACAGAACTTCGAATCACTAGAACAAGAAGCTCAGAGCAGATCTTCGAAAGAGCAGATCTTCGAATCATTAGAAAAAGAAATTCCGAACAGAACTTCGACTCACTAGAACAAGAAATTCCGAACAGAACTTCGAATCACTAGAACAAGAAAACTCAGAACAGAACTTCGAATCACTAGAACAAGAAATTCCGAACAGAACTTCGAATCACTAGAACAAGAAATTCCGAACAGAACTTAGAATCACTAGAACAAGAAACTCAGTACAGAACTTCGAATCACTAGAACAAGAAACTCAGAACAGAACTTCGAATCACTAGAACAAGAAACTCAGAACAGAACTTCGAATCACTAGAACAAGAAATTCCGAACAGAACTTCGAATCACTAGAACAAGAAATTCCGAACAGAACTTCGAATCGCTAGAACAAGAAACTCAGAACAGAACTTCGAATCATTAGAACAAGAAATTCCGAACAGAACTTCGAATCACTAGAACAAGAAATTCCGAACAGAACTTCGAATCACTAGAACAAGAAACTCGGAACAGAACTTCGAATCACTAGAACAAGAAACTCAGAACAGAACTTCGAATCACTAGAACAAGAAACTCAGAACAGAACTTCGAATCACTAGAACAAGAAACTCAGAACAGAACTTCGAATCACTAGAACAAGAAACTCAGAACAGAACTTCGAATCACTAGAACAAGAAACTCAGAACAGAACTTCGAATCATTAGAACAAGAAAACTCAGAACAGAACATCGAATCACTAGAACAAGAAATTCCGAACAGAACTTCGAATCACTAGAACAAGAAACTCAGAGCAGAACTTCGAATCACTAGAACAAGAAATTCCGAACAGAACTTCGAATCACTAGAACAAGAAACTCAGAGCAGATCTTCGAATCATTAGAACAAATTCCGAACAGAACTTCGAATCACTAGAACAAGAAACTCAGAACAGAACTTCGAATCACTAGAACAAGAAACTCAGAACAGAACTTCGAATCATTAGAACAAGAAATTCCGAACAGAACTTCGAATCACTAGAACAAGAAAACTCAGAACAGAACTTCGAATCATTAGAACAAGAAATTCCGAACAGAACTTCGAATCACTAGAAACAAGAAATTCCGAACAGAACTTCGAATCACTAGAACAAGAAATTCCGAACAGAACTTCGAATCACTAGAACAAGAAACTCAGAACAGAACTTCGAATCACTAGAACAAGAAACTCAGAACAGAACTTCGAATCACTAGAACAAGAAACTCAGAACAGAACTTCGAATCACTAGAACAAGAAACTCAGAACAGAACTTCGAATCACTAGAACAAGAAACTCAGAACAGAACTTCGAATCATTAGAACAAGAAAACTCAGAACAGAACATCGAATCACTAGAACAAGAAACTCAGAACAGAACTTCGAATCACTAGAACAAGAAACTCAGAGCAGAACTTCGAATCACTAGAACAAGAAATTCCGAACAGAACTTCGAATCACTAGAACAAGAAACTCAGAGCAGATCTTCGAATCATTAGAACAAATTCCGAACAGAACTTCGAATCACTAGAACAAGAAACTCAGAACAGAACTTCGAATCACTAGAACAAGAAACTCAGAACAGAACTTCGAATCATTAGAACAAGAAATTCCGAACAGAACTTCGAATCACTAGAACAAGAAAACTCAGAACAGAACTTCGAATCATTAGAAGAAGAAATTCCGAACAGAACTTCGAATCACTAGAAACAAGAAATTCCGAACAGAACTTCGAATCACTAGAACAAGAAATTCCGAACAGAACTTCGAATCACTAGAACAAGAAATTCCGAACAGAACTTCGAATCACTAGAACAAGAAATTCCGAACAGAACTTCGAATCACTAGAACAAGAAATTCCGAACAGAACTTCGAATCACTAGAACAAGGTACTCAGAACAGAACTTCGAATCACTAGAACAAGAAACTCAGAGCAGATCTTCGAATCATTAGAACAAGAAATTCCGAACAGAACTTCGAATCACTAGAACAAGAAGTTCCGAACAGAACTTCGAATCACTAGAACAAGATACTCAGAACAGAACTTCGAATCACTAGAACAAGAAACTCAGAACAGAACTTCGAATCACTAGAACAAGAAATTCCGAACAGAACTTCGAATCACTAGAACAAGAAATTCCGAACAGAACTTCGAATCACTAGAACAAGAAACTCAGAGCAGATCTTCGAATCATTAGAACAAATTCCGAACAGAACTTCGAATCACTAGAACAAGAAACTCAGAACAGAACTTCGAATCACTAGAACAAGAAACTCTGAACAGAACTTCGAATCATTAGAACAAGAAATTCCGAACAGAACTTCGAATCACTAAAACAAGAAAACTCAGAACAGAACTTCGAATCATTAGAACAAGAAATTCCGAACAGAACTTCGAATCACTAGAAACAAGAAATTCCGAACAGAACTTCGAATCACTAGAACAAGAAATTCCGAACAGAACTTCGAATCACTAGAACAAGAAATTCCGAACAGAACTTCGAATCACTAGAACAAGAAATTCCGAACAGAACTTCGAATCACTAGAACAAGAAATTCCGAACAGAACTTCGAATCACTAGAACAAGAAATTCCGAACAGAACTTCGAATCACTAGAACAAGAAATTCCGAACAGAACTTCGAATCACTAGAACAAGAAATTCCGAACAGAACTTCGAATCACTAGAACAAGAAATTCCGAACAGAACTTCGAATCACTAGAACAAGAAATTCCGAACAGAACTTCGAATCACTAGAACAAGAAATTCCGAACAGAACTTCGAATCACTAGAACAAGAAATTCCGAACAGAACTTCGAATCACTAGAACAAGAAATTCCGAACAGAACTTCGAATCACTAGAACAAGAAACTCAGTACAGAACTTCGAATCACTAGAACAAGAAACTCAGAACAGAACTTCGAATCACTAGAACAAGAAACTCAGAACAGAACTTCGAATCACTAGAAGAAGAAAACTCAGAACAGAACTTCGAATCACTAGAACAAGAAACTCAGAACAGAACTTCGAATGACTAGAACAAGATCCGAACAGAACTTCGAATCACTAGAACAAGAAATTCCGAACAGAACTTCGAATCACTAGAACAAGAAACTCAGAACAGAACTTCGAATCACTAGAACAAGAAACTCAGAACAGAACTTCGAATCACTAGAACAAGAAATTCCGAACAGAACTTCGAATCACTAGAACAAGAAATTCCGAACAGAACTTCGAATCACTAGAACAAGAAACTCAATACAGAACTTCGAATCACTAGAACAAGAAACTCAGAACAGAACTTCGAATCACTAGAACAAGAAACTCAGAACAGAACTTCGAATCACTAGAACAAGAAACTCAGAACAGAACTTCGAATCACTAGAACAAGAAACTCAGAACAGAACTTCGAATCACTAGAAGAAGAAAACTCAGAACAGAACTTCGAATCACTAGAACAAGAAACTCAGAACAGAACTTCGAATGACTAGAACAAGATCCGAACAGAACTTCGAATCACTAGAACAAGAAATTCCGAACAGAACTTCGAATCACTAGAACAAGAAACTCAGAACAGAACTTCGAATCACTAGAACAAGAAACTCAGAACAGAACTTCGAATCACTAGAACAAGAAACTCAGAACAGAACTTCGAATCATTAGAACAAGAAATTCCGAACAGAACTTCGAATCACTAGAACAAGAAATTCCGAACAGAACTTCGAATCACTAGAACAAGTAACTCAGAACAGAACTTCGAATCATTAGAACAAGAAATTCCGAACAGATCTTCGAATCACTAGAACAAGAAACTCAGAACAGAACTTCGAATTACTAGAAGAAGAAACTCAGAACAGAACTTCGAATCGTTAGAACAAGAAATTCAAAACAGAACTTCGAATCACTAGAACAAGAAATTTTGAACAGAACTTCGAATCACTAGAACAAGAAACTCAGAACAGAACTTCGAATCATTAGAACAAGAAATTCCGAACAGAACTTCGAATCACTCACTAGAACAAGAAATTCCGAACAGAACTTCGAATCACTCACTAGAACAAGAAATTCCGAACAGAACTTCGAATCACTAGAACAAGAAAACTCAGAACAGAACTTCGAATCACTAGAACAAGAAAACTCAGAACAGAACTTCGAATCATTAGAACAAGAAATTCCGAACAGAACTTCGAATCACTAGAAACAAGAAATTCCGAACAGAACTTCGAATCACTAGAACAAGAAATTCCGAACAGAACTTCGAATCACTAGAACAAGAAAACTCAGAATAGAACTTCGAATCATTAGAACAAGAAATTCCGAACAGAACTTCGAATCACTCACTAGAACAAGAAATTCCGAACAGAACTTCGAATCACTAGAACAAGAAAACTCAGAACAGAACTTCGAATCATTAGAACAAGAAATTCCGAACAGAACTTCGAATCATTAGAACAAGAAATTCTGAACAGAACTTCGAATCACTAGAACAAGAAAACTCAGAACAGAACCTCGAATCATTAGAACAAGAAATTCCGAACAGAACTTCGAATCACTAGAAACAAGAAATTCCGAACAGAACTTCGAATCACTAGAACAAGAAATTCCGAACAGAACTTTGAATCACTAGAACAAGAAAACTCAGAACAGAACTTCGAATCACTAGAACAAGAAGCTCAGAGCAGATCTTCGAAAGAGCAGATCTTCGAATCATTAGAAAAAGAAATTCCGAACAGAACTTCGAATCACTAGAACAAGAAAACTCAGAACAGAACTTCGAATCACTAGAACAAGAAATTCCGAACAGAACTTCGAATCACTAGAACAAGAAACTCAGTACAGAACTTCGAATCACTAGAACAAGAAACTCAGAACAGAACTTCGAATCACTAGAACAAGAAACTCAGAACAGAACTTCGAATCACTAGAACAAGAAATTCCGAACAGAACTTCGAATCACTAGAACAAGAAACTTAGAACAGAACTTCGAATCACTAGAACAAGAAACTCAGAACAGAACTTCGAATCACTAGAACAAGAAACTCAGAACAGAACTTCGAATCATTAGAACAAGAAATTCCGAACAGAACTTCGAATCACTAGAACAAGAAATTCCGAACAGAACTTCGAATCACTAGAACAAGTAACTCAGAACAGAACTTCGAATCATTAGAACAAGAAATTCCGAACAGATCTTCGAATCACTAGAACAAGAAACTCAGAACAGAACTTCGAATTACTAGAAGAAGAAACTCAGAACAGAACTTCGAATCGTTAGAACAAGAAATTCAAAACAGAACTTCGAATCACTAGAACAAGAAATTTTGAACAGAACTTCGAATCACTAGAACAAGAAACTCAGAACAGAACTTCGAATCATTAGAACAAGAAATTCCGAACAGAACTTCGAATCACTCACTAGAACAAGAAATTCCGAACAGAACTTCGAATCACTCACTAGAACAAGAAATTCCGAACAGAACTTCGAATCACTAGAACAAGAAAACTCAGAACAGAACTTCGAATCATTAGAACAAGAAATTCCGAACAGAACTTCGAATCACTAGAAACAAGAAATTCCGAACAGAACTTCGAATCACTAGAACAAGAAATTCCGAACAGAACTTCGAATCACTAGAACAAGAAAACTCAGAATAGAACTTCGAATCATTAGAACAAGAAATTCCGAACAGAACTTCGAATCACTCACTAGAACAAGAAATTCCGAACAGAACTTCGAATCACTAGAACAAGAAAACTCAGAACAGGACTTCGAATCATTAGAACAAGAAATTCCGAACAGAACTTCGAATCATTAGAACAAGAAATTCTGAACAGAACTTCGAATCACTAGAACAAGAAAACTCAGAACAGAACCTCGAATCATTAGAACAAGAAATTCCGAACAGAACTTCGAATCACTAGAAACAAGAAATTCCGAACAGAACTTCGAATCACTAGAACAAGAAATTCCGAACAGAACTTTGAATCACTAGAACAAGAAAACTCAGAACAGAACTTCGAATCACTAGAACAAGAAGCTCAGAGCAGATCTTCGAAAGAGCAGATCTTCGAATCATTAGAAAAAGAAATTCCGAACAGAACTTCGACTCACTAGAACAAGAAATTCCGAACAGAACTTCGAATCACTAGAACAAGAAAACTCAGAACAGAACTTCGAATCACTAGAACAAGAAATTCCGAACAGAACTTAGAATCACTAGAACAAGAAACTCAGTACAGAACTTCGAATCACTAGAACAAGAAACTCAGAACAGAACTTCGAATCACTAGAACAAGAAACTCAGAACAGAACTTCGAATCACTAGAACAAGAAATTCCGAACAGAACTTCGAATCACTAGAACAAGAAATTCCGAACAGAACTTCGAATCGCTAGAACAAGAAACTCAGAACAGAACTTCGAATCATTAGAACAAGAAATTCCGAACAGAACTTCGAATCACTAGAACAAGAAATTCCGAACAGAACTTCGAATCACTAGAACAAGAAACTCAGAACAGAACTTCCAATCACTAGAACAAGAAACTCAGAACAGAACTTCGAATCACTAGAACAAGAAACTCAGAACAGAACTTCGAATCACTAGAACAAGAAACTCAGAACAGAACTTCGAATCACTAGAACAAGAAACTCAGAACAGAACTTCGAATCACTAGAACAAGAAACTCAGAACAGAACTTCGAATCATTAGAACAAGAAAACTCAGAACAGAACATCGAATCACTAGAACAAGAAATTCCGAACAGAACTTCGAATCACTAGAACAAGAAACTCAGAGCAGAACTTCGAATCACTAGAACAAGAAATTCCGAACAGAACTTCGAATCACTAGAACAAGAAACTCAGAGCAGATCTTCGAATCATTAGAACAAATTCCGAACAGAACTTCGAATCACTAGAACAAGAAACTCAGAACAGAACTTCGAATCACTAGAACAAGAAACTCAGAACAGAACTTCGAATCATTAGAACAAGAAATTCCGAACAGAACTTCGAATCACTAGAACAAGAAAACTCAGAACAGAACTTCGAATCATTAGAACAAGAAATTCCGAACAGAACTTCGAATCACAAGAAACAAGAAATTCCGAACAGAACTTCGAATCACTAGAACAAGAAATTCCGAACAGAACTTCGAATCACTAGAACAAGAAACTCAGAACAGAACTTCGAATCACTAGAACAAGAAACTCAGAACAGAACTTCGAATCACTAGAACAAGAAACTCAGAACAGAACTTCGAATCACTAGAACAAGAAACTCAGAACAGAACTTCGAATCACTAGAACAAGAAACTCAGAACAGAACTTCGAATCATTAGAACAAGAAAACTCAGAACAGAACATCGAATCACTAGAACAAGAAACTCAGAACAGAACTTCGAATCACTAGAACAAGAAACTCAGAGCAGAACTTCGAATCACTAGAACAAGAAATTCCGAACAGAACTTCGAATCACTAGAACAAGAAACTCAGAGCAGATCTTCGAATCATTAGAACAAATTCCGAACAGAACTTCGAATCACTAGAACAAGAAACTCAGAACAGAACTTCGAATCACTAGAACAAGAAACTCAGAACAGAACTTCGAATCATTAGAACAAGAAATTCCGAACAGAACTTCGAATCACTAGAACAAGAAAACTCAGAACAGAACTTCGAATCATTAGAAGAAGAAATTCCGAACAGAACTTCGAATCACTAGAAACAAGTAATTCCGAACAGAACTTCGAATCACTAGAACAAGAAATTCCGAACAGAACTTCGAATCACTAGAACAAGAAATTCCGAACAGAACTTCGAATCACTAGAACAAGAAATTCCGAACAGAACTTCGAATCACTAGAACAAGAAATTCCGAACAGAACTTCGAATCACTAGAACAAGATACTCAGAACAGAACTTCGAATCACTAGAACAAGAAACTCAGAGCAGATCTTCGAATCATTAGAACAAGAAATTCCGAACAGAACTTCGAATCACTAGAACAAGAAGTTCCGAACAGAACTTCGAATCACTAGAACAAGATACTCAGAACAGAACTTCGAATCACTAGAACAAGAAACTCAGAACAGAACTTCGAATCACTAGAACAAGAAATTCCGAACAGAACTTCGAATCACTAGAACAAGAAATTCCGAACAGAACTTCGAATCACTAGAACAAGAAACTCAGAGCAGATCTTCGAATCATTAGAACAAATTCCGAACAGAACTTCGAATCACTAGAACAAGAAACTCAGAACAGAACTTCGAATCACTAGAACAAGAAACTCTGAACAGAACTTCGAATCATTAGAACAAGAAAATCCGAACAGAACTTCGAATCACTAAAACAAGAAAACTCAGAACAGAACTTCGAATCATTAGAACAAGAAATTCCGAACAGAACTTCGAATCACTAGAAACAAGAAATTCCGAACAGAACTTCGAATCACTAGAACAAGAAATTCCGAACAGAACTTCGAATCACTAGAACAAGAAATTCCGAACAGAACTTCGAATCACTAGAACAAGAAATTCCGAACAGAACTTCGAATCACTAGAACAAGAAATTCCGAACAGAACTTCGAATCACTAGAACAAGAAATTCCGAACAGAACTTCGAATCACTAGAACAAGAAATTCCGAACAGAACTTCGAATCACTAGAACAAGAAATTCCGAACAGAACTTCGAATCACTAGAACAAGAAATTCCGAACAGAACTTCGAATCACTAGAACAAGAAATTCCGAACAGAACTTCGAATCACTAGAACAAGAAATTCCGAACAGAACTTCGAATCACTAGAACAAGAAATTCCGAACAGAACTTCGAATCACTAGAACAAGAAATTCCGAACAGAACTTCGAATCACTAGAACAAGAAACTCAGTACAGAACTTCGAATCACTAGAACAAGAAACTCAGAACAGAACTTCGAATCACTAGAACAAGAAACTCAGAACAGAACTTCGAATCACTAGAAGAAGAAAACTCAGAACAGAACTTCGAATCACTAGAACAAGAAACTCAGAACAGAACTTCGAATGACTAGAACAAGATCCGAACAGAACTTCGAATCACTAGAACAAGAAATTCCGAACAGAACTTCGAATCACTAGAACAAGAAACTCAGAACAGAACTTCGAATCACTAGAACAAGAAACTCAGAACAGAACTTCGAATCACTAGAACAAGAAACTCAGAACAGAACTTCGAATCATTAGAACAAGAAATTCCGAACAGAACTTCGAATCACTAGAACAAGAAATTCCGAACAGAACTTCGAATCACTAGAACAAGTAACTCAGAAGAGAACTTCGAATCATTAGAACAAGAAATTCCGAACAGATCTTCGAATCACTAGAACAAGAAACTCAGAACAGAACTTCGAATTACTAGAAGAAGAAACTCAGAACAGAACTTCGAATCGTTAGAACAAGAAATTCAAAACAGAACTTCGAATCACTAGAACAAGAAATTTTGAACAGAACTTCGAATCACTAGAACAAGAAACTCAGAACAGAACTTCGAATCACTAGAACAAGAAACTCAGAACAGAACTTCGAATCACTAGAACAAGAAACTCAGAACAGAACTTCGAATCACTAGAACAAGAAACTCAGAACAGAACTTCGAATCACTAGAACAAGAAACTCAGAGCAGATCTTCGAATCATTAGAACAAGAAATTCCGAACAGAACTTCGAATCACTAGAACAAGAAAACTCAGAACAGAACTATGAATCATTAGAACAAGAAATTCCGAACAGAACTTCGAATCACTAGAACAAGAAAACTCAGAACAGAACTTCGAATCACTAGAACAAGAAACTCAGAGCAGATCTTCGAATCATTAGAAAAAGAAATTCCGAACGGAACTTCGAATCACTAGAACAAGAAAACTCAGAACTGAACTTCGAATCATTAGAACAAGAAATTCCGAACAGAACTTCGAATCACTAGAAACAAGAAATTCCGAACAGAACTTCGAATCACTAGAACAAGAAACTCAGAACAGAACTTCGAATCACTAGAACAAGAAACTCAGAACAGAACTTCGAATCACTAGAACAAGAAATTCCGAACAGAACTTCGAATCACTAGAAAAAGAAATTCCGAACAGAACTTCGAATCACTAGAACGTTCAAGAAACTCAGAGCAGATCTTCGAATCATTAGAACAAGAAATTCCGAACAGAACTTCGAATCACTAGAACAAGAAACTCAGAACAGAACTTCGAATCACTAGAACAATATCCGAACAGAACTTCGAATCACTAGAACAAGAAATTCCGAACAGAACTTCGAATCACTAGAACAAGAAACTCAGAACAGAACTTCGAATGACTAGAACAAGATCCGAACAGAACTTCGAATCACTAGAACAAGAAATTCCGAACAGAACTTCGAATCACTAGAAGAAGAAAACTCAGAACAGAACTTCGAATCACTAGAACAAGAAACTCGGAGCAGATCTTCGAATCGGAGCAGATCTTCGAATCAACAGAACAAGTAATTCCGAACAGAACTTCGAATCACTAGAACAAGAAAACTCAGAACAGAACTTCGAATCACTAGAACAAGAAACTCGGAGCAGATCTTCGAATCGGAGCAGATCTTCGAATCATTAGAACGAGAAACTCAGAACAGAACTTCGAATCACTAGAACAAGAAATTCCGAACAGAACTTCGAATCACTAGAACAAGAAATTCCGAACAGAACTTCGAATCACTAGAACAAGAAACTCAGAACAGAACTTCGAATCACTAGAACAAGAAACTCAGAACAGAACTTCGAATCACTAGAACAAGAAACTCAGAACAGAACTTCGAATCACTAGAACAAGAAACTCAGAACAGAACTTCGAATCACTAGAACAAGAAACTCAGAACAGAACTTCGAATCACTAGAACAAGAAACTCAGAACAGAACTTCGAATCACTAGAACAAGAAAACTCAGAACAGGACTTCGAATCATTAGAACAAGAAATTCCGAACAGAACTTCGAATCATTAGAACAAGAAATTCTGAACAGAACTTCGAATCACTAGAACAAGAAAACTCAGAACAGAACCTCGAATCATTAGAACAAGAAATTCCGAACAGAACTTCGAATCACTAGAAACAAGAAATTCCGAACAGAACTTCGAATCACTAGAACAAGAAATTCCGAACAGAACTTTGAATCACTAGAACAAGAAAACTCAGAACAGAACTTCGAATCACTAGAACAAGAAGCTCAGAGCAGATCTTCGAAAGAGCAGATCTTCGAATCATTAGAAAAAGAAATTCCGAACAGAACTTCGACTCACTAGAACAAGAAATTCCGAACAGAACTTCGAATCACTAGAACAAGAAAACTCAGAACAGAACTTCGAATCACTAGAACAAGAAATTCCGAACAGAACTTAGAATCACTAGAACAAGAAACTCAGTACAGAACTTCGAATCACTAGAACAAGAAACTCAGAACAGAACTTCGAATCACTAGAACAAGAAACTCAGAACAGAACTTCGAATCACTAGAACAAGAAATTCCGAACAGAACTTCGAATCACTAGAACAAGAAATTCCGAACAGAACTTCGAATCGCTAGAACAAGAAACTCAGAACAGAACTTCGAATCATTAGAACAAGAAATTCCGAACAGAACTTCGAATCACTAGAACAAGAAATTCCGAACAGAACTTCGAATCACTAGAACAAGAAACTCAGAACAGAACTTCGAATCACTAGAACAAGAAACTCAGAACAGAACTTCGAATCACTAGAACAAGAAACTCAGAACAGAACTTCGAATCACTAGAACAAGAAACTCAGAACAGAACTTCGAATCACTAGAACAAGAAACTCAGAACAGAACTTCGAATCACTAGAACAAGAAACTCAGAACAGAACTTCGAATCATTAGAACAAGAAAACTCAGAACAGAACATCGAATCACTAGAACAAGAAATTCCGAACAGAACTTCGAATCACTAGAACAAGAAACTCAGAGCAGAACTTCGAATCACTAGAACAAGAAATTCCGAACAGAACTTCGAATCACTAGAACAAGAAACTCAGAGCAGATCTTCGAATCATTAGAACAAATTCCGAACAGAACTTCGAATCACTAGAACAAGAAACTCAGAACAGAACTTCGAATCACTAGAACAAGAAACTCAGAACAGAACTTCGAATCATTAGAACAAGAAATTCCGAACAGAACTTCGAATCACTAGAACAAGAAAACTCAGAACAGAACTTCGAATCATTAGAACAAGAAATTCCGAACAGAACTTCGAATCACTAGAAACAAGAAATTCCGAACAGAACTTCGAATCACTAGAACAAGAAATTCCGAACAGAACTTCGAATCACTAGAACAAGAAACTCAGAACAGAACTTCGAATCACTAGAACAAGAAACTCAGAACAGAACTTCGAATCACTAGAACAAGAAACTCAGAACAGAACTTCGAATCACTAGAACAAGAAACTCAGAACAGAACTTCGAATCACTAGAACAAGAAACTCAGAACAGAACTTCGAATCATTAGAACAAGAAAACTCAGAACAGAACATCGAATCACTAGAACAAGAAACTCAGAACAGAACTTCGAATCACTAGAACAAGAAACTCAGAGCAGAACTTCGAATCACTAGAACAAGAAATTCCGAACAGAACTTCGAATCACTAGAACAAGAAACTCAGAGCAGATCTTCGAATCATTAGAACAAATTCCGAACAGAACTTCGAATCACTAGAACAAGAAACTCAGAACAGAACTTCGAATCACTAGAACAAGAAACTCAGAACAGAACTTCGAATCATTAGAACAAGAAATTCCGAACAGAACTTCGAATCACTAGAACAAGAAAACTCAGAACAGAACTTCGAATCATTAGAAGAAGAAATTCCGAACAGAACTTCGAATCACTAGAAACAAGAAATTCCGAACAGAACTTCGAATCACTAGAACAAGAAATTCCGAACAGAACTTCGAATCACTAGAACAAGAAATTCCGAACAGAACTTCGAATCACTAGAACAAGAAATTCCGAACAGAACTTCGAATCACTAGAACAAGAAATTCCGAACAGAACTTCGAATCACTAGAACAAGATACTCAGAACAGAACTTCGAATCACTAGAACAAGAAACTCAGAGCAGATCTTCGAATCATTAGAACAAGAAATTCCGAACAGAACTTCGAATCACTAGAACAAGAAGTTCCGAACAGAACTTCGAATCACTAGAACAAGATACTCAGAACAGAACTTCGAATCACTAGAACAAGAAACTCAGAACAGAACTTCGAATCACTAGAACAAGAAATTCCGAACAGAACTTCGAATCACTAGAACAAGAAATTCCGAACAGAACTTCGAATCACTAGAACAAGAAACTCAGAGCAGATCTTCGAATCATTAGAACAAATTCCGAACAGAACTTCGAATCACTAGAACAAGAAACTCAGAACAGAACTTCGAATCACTAGAACAAGAAACTCTGAACAGAACTTCGAATCATTAGAACAAGAAATTCCGAACAGAACTTCGAATCACTAAAACAAGAAAACTCAGAACAGAACTTCGAATCATTAGAACAAGAAATTCCGAACAGAACTTCGAATCACTAGAAACAAGAAATTCCGAACAGAACTTCGAATCACTAGAACAAGAAATTCCGAACAGAACTTCGAATCACTAGAACAAGAAATTCCGAACAGAACTTCGAATCACTAGAACAAGAAATTCCGAACAGAACTTCGAATCACTAGAACAAGAAATTCCGAACAGAACTTCGAATCACTAGAACAAGAAATTCCGAACAGAACTTCGAATCACTAGAACAAGAAATTCCGAACAGAACTTCGAATCACTAGAACAAGAAATTCCGAACAGAACTTCGAATCACTAGAACAAGAAATTCCGAACAGAACTTCGAATCACTAGAACAAGAAATTCCGAACAGAACTTCGAATCACTAGAACAAGAAATTCCGAACAGAACTTCGAATCACTAGAACAAGAAATTCCGAACAGAACTTCGAATCACTAGAACAAGAAATTCCGAACAGAACTTCGAATCACTAGAACAAGAAACTCAGTACAGAACTCCGAATCACTAGAACAAGAAACTCAGAACAGAACTTCGAATCACTAGAACAAGAAACTCAGAACAGAACTTCGAATCACTAGAAGAAGAAAACTCAGAACAGAACTTCGAATCACTAGAACAAGAAACTCAGAACAGAACTTCGAATGACTAGAACAAGATCCGAACAGAACTTCGAATCACTAGAACAAGAAATTCCGAACAGAACTTCGAATCACTAGAACAAGAAACTCAGAACAGAACTTCGAATCACTAGAACAAGAAACTCAGAACAGAACTTCGAATCACTAGAACAAGAAACTCAGAACAGAACTTCGAATCATTAGAACAAGAAATTCCGAACAGAACTTCGAATCACTAGAACAAGAAATTCCGAACAGAACTTCGAATCACTAGAACAAGTAACTCAGAAGAGAACTTCGAATCATTAGAACAAGAAATTCCGAACAGATCTTCGAATCACTAGAACAAGAAACTCAGAACAGAACTTCGAATTACTAGAAGAAGAAACTCAGAACAGAACTTCGAATCGTTAGAACAAGAAATTCAAAACAGAACTTCGAATCACTAGAACAAGAAATTTTGAACAGAACTTCGAATCACTAGAACAAGAAACTCAGAACAGAACTTCGAATCACTAGAACAAGAAACTCAGAACAGAACTTCGAATCACTAGAACAAGAAACTCAGAACAGAACTTCGAATCACTAGAACAAGAAACTCAGAACAGAACTTCGAATCACTAGAACAAGAAACTCAGAACAGAACTTCGAATCACTAGAACAAGAAACTCAGAGCAGATCTTCGAATCATTAGAACAAGAAATTCCGAACAGAACTTCGAATCACTAGAACAAGAAAACTCAGAACAGAACTATGAATCATTAGAACAAGAAATTCCGAACAGAACTTCGAATCACTAGAACAAGAAAACTCAGAACAGAACTTCGAATCACTAGAACAAGAAACTCAGAGCAGATCTTCGAATCATTAGAAAAAGAAATTCCGAACGGAACTTCGAATCACTAGAACAAGAAAACTCAGAACTGAACTTCGAATCATTAGAACAAGAAATTCCGAACAGAACTTCGAATCACTAGAAACAAGAAATTCCGAACAGAACTTCGAATCACTAGAAACAAGAAATTCCGAACAGAACTTCGAATCACTAGAACAAGAAACTCAGAACAGAACTTCGAATCACTAGAACAAGAAACTCAGAACAGAACTTCGAATCACTAGAACAAGAAATTCCGAACAGAACTTCGAATCACTAGAAAAAGAAATTCCGAACAGAACTTCGAATCACTAGAACGTTCAAGAAACTCAGAGCAGATCTTCGAATCATTAGAACAAGAAATTCCGAACAGAACTTCGAATCACTAGAACAAGAAACTCAGAACAGAACTTCGAATCACTAGAACAATATCCGAACAGAACTTCGAATCACTAGAACAAGAAATTCCGAACAGAACTTCGAATCACTAGAACAAGAAACTCAGAACAGAACTTCGAATGACTAGAACAAGATCCGAACAGAACTTCGAATCACTAGAACAAGAAATTCCGAACAGAACTTCGAATCACTAGAAGAAGAAAACTCAGAACAGAACTTCGAATCACTAGAACAAGAAACTCGGAGCAGATCTTCGAATCGGAGCAGATCTTCGAATCAACAGAACAAGTAATTCCGAACAGAACTTCGAATCACTAGAACAAGAAAACTCAGAACAGAACTTCGAATCACTAGAACAAGAAACTCGGAGCAGATCTTCGAATCGGAGCAGATCTTCGAATCATTAGAACGAGAAACTCAGAACAGAACTTCGAATCACTAGAACAAGAAATTCCGAACAGAACTTCGAATCACTAGAACAAGAAATTCCGAACAGAACTTCGAATCACTAGAACAAGAAACTCAGAACAGAACTTCGAATCACTAGAACAAGAAACTCAGAACAGAACTTCGAATCACTAGAACAAGAAACTCAGAACAGAACTTCGAATCACTAGAACAAGAAACTCGGAACAGAACTTCGAATCACTAGAACAAGAAACTCAGAACAGAACTTCGAATTATTAGAACAAGAAAACTCAGAACAGTACATCGAATCACTAGAAGAAGAAACTCAGAACAGAACTTCGAATCACTAGAACAAGAAACTCAGAACAGAACTTCGAATCACTAGAACAAGAAACTCAGAACAGAACTTTGAATCATTAGAACAAGAAATTCCGAACAGAACTTCGAATCACTAGAACAAGAAACTCAGAATAGAACTTCGAATCACTAGAACAAGAAACTCAGAACAGAACTTCGAATCACTAGAACAAGAAACTCAGAGCAGATATTCGAATCATTGAACAAGAAATTCCGAACAGAGCTTCGAATCACTAGAACAAGAAGTTCCGAACAGAACTTCGAATCACTAGAACAAGATACTCAGAACAGAACTTCGAATCACTAGAACAAGAAACTCAGAACAGAACTTCGAATCACTAGAAACAAGAAATTCCGAACAGAACTTCAAATCACTAGAACAAGAAACTCAGAGCAGATCTTCGAATCATTAGAACAAATTCCGAACAGAACTTCGAATCACTAGAACAAGACACTCAGAACAGAACTTCGAATCACTAGAACAAGATCCGAACAGAACTTCGAATCACTAGAACAAGAAATTCCGAACAGAACTTCGAATCACTACAACAAGAAAACTCAGAACAGAACTTCGAATCACTAGAACAAGAAACTCAGAGCAGATCTTCGAAAGAGCAGATCTTCGAATCATTAGAACAAGAAATTCCGAACAGAACTTCGAATCACTAGAACAAGAAAACTCAGAACAGAACTTCGAATCATTAGAACAAGAAATTCCGAACAGAACTTCGAATCACTAGAAACAAGAAATTCCGAACAGAACTTCGAATCACTAGAACAAGAAATTCCGAACAGAACTTCGAATCACTAGAACAAGAAATTCCGAACAGAACTTCGAATCACTAGAACAAGAAATTCCGAACAGAACTTCGAATCACTAGAACAAGAAATTCCGAACAGAACTTCGAATCACTAGAACAAGAAATTCCGAACAGAACTTCGAATCACTAGAACAAGAAATTCCGAACAGAACTTCGAATCACTAGAACAAGAAATTCCGAACAGAACTTCGAATCACTAGAACAAGAAATTCCGAACAGAACTTCGAATCACTAGAACAAGAAATTCCGAACAGAACTTCGAATCACTAGAACAAGAAATTCCGAACAGAACTTCGAATCACTAGAACAAGAAATTCCGAACAGAACTTCGAATCACTAGAACAAGAAATTCCGAACAGAACTTCGAATCACTAGAACAAGAAATTCCGAACAGAACTTCGAATCACTAGAACAAGAAATTCCGAACAGAACTTCGAATCACTAGAACAAGAAATTCCGAACAGAACTTCGAATCACTAGAACAAGAAACTCAGTACAGAACTTCGAATCACTAGAACAAGAAACTCAGAACAGAACTTCGAATCACTAGAACAAGAAACTCAGAACAGAACTTCGAATCACTAGAAGAAGAAAACTCAGAACAGAACTTCGAATCACTAGAGCAAGAAACTCAGAACAGAACTTCGAATGACTAGAACAAGATCCGAACAGAACTTCGAATCACTAGAACAAGAAATTCCGAACAGAACTTCGAATCACTAGAACAAGAAACTCATAACAGAACTTCGAATCACTAGAACAAGAAACTCATAACAGAACTTCGAATCACTAGAACAAGAAACTCATAACAGAACTTCGAATCACTAGAACAAGAAATTCCGAACAGAACTTCGAATCACTAGAACAAGAAATTCCGAACAGAACTTCGAATCACTAGAACAAGAAATTCCGAACAGAACTTCGAATCACTAGAAACAAGAAATTCCGAACAGAACTTCGAATCACTAGTACTAGAAACTCAGAACAGAACTTCGAATCATTAGAACAAGAAATTCCGAACAGAACTTCGAATCACTAGAACAAGAAACTCAGAACAGAACTTCGAATCATTAGAACAAGAAATTCCGAACAGATCTTCGAATCACTAGAACAAGAAACTCTGAACAGAACTTCGAATTACTAGAAGAAGAAACTCAGAACAGAACTTCGAATCGTTAGAACAAGAAATTCAGAACAGAACTATGAATCATTAGAACAAGAAATTCCGAACAGAACTTCGAATCACTAGAACAAGAAAACTCAGAACAGAACTTCGAATCACTAGAACAAGAAAACTCAGAACAGAACTTCGAATCACTAGAACAAGAAACTCAGAGCAGATCTTCGAATCATTAGAAAAAGAAATTCCGAACAGAACTTCGAATCACTAGAACAAGAAAACTCAGAACAGAACTTCGAATCATTAGAACAAGAAATTCCGAACAGAACTTCGAATCACTAGAAACAAGAAATTCCGAACAGAACTTCGAATCACTAGAAACAAGAAATTCCGAACAGAACTTCGAATCACTAGAACAAGAAACTCAGAACAGAACTTCGAATCACTAGAACAAGAAACTCAGAACAGAACTTCGAATCACTAGAACAAGAAATTCCGAACAGAACTTCGAATCACTAGAAAAAAATTCCGAACAGAACTTCGAATCACTAGAACGTTCAAGAAACTCAGAACAGAACTTCGAATCACTAGAACAAGAAACTCAGAACAGAACTTCGAATCACTAGAACAATATCCGAACAGAACTTCGAATCACTAGAACAAGAAATTCCGAACAGAACTTCGAATCACTAGAACAAGAAATTCCGAACAGAACTTCGAATCACTAGAACAAGAAACTCAGAACAGAACTTCGAATGACTAGAACAAGATCCGAACAGAACTTCGAATCACTAGAACAAGAAATTCCGAACAGAACTTCGAATCACTAGAAGAAGAAAACTCAGAACAGAACTTCGAATCACTAGAACAAGAAACTCGGAGCAGATCTTCGAATCGGAGCAGATCTTCGAATCAATAGAACAAGTAATTCCGAACAGAACTTCGAATCATTAGAACAAGAAATTCCGAACAGAACTTCGAATCACTAGAACAAGAAATTCCGAACAGAACTTCGAATCACTAGAAGAAGAAAACTGAGAACAGAACTTCGAATCACTAGAACAAGAAACTCGGCGCAGATCTTCGAATCGGAGGAGATCTTCGAATCATTAGAACAAGAAACTCAGAACAGAACTTCGAATCATTAGAACAAGAAATTCCGAACAGAACTTCGAATCACTAGACCAAGAAATTCCGAACAGAACTTCGAATCACTAGAACAAGAAACTCAGAACAGAACTTCGAATCACTAGAACAAGAAACTCAGAACAGAACTTCGAATCACTAGAACAAGAAACTCAGAACAGAACTTCGAATCACTAGAACAAGAAACTCAGAACAGAACTTCGAATCACTAGAACAAGAAACTCAGAACAGAACTTCTAATTATTAGAACAAGAAAACTCAGAACAGTACATCGAATCACTAGAAGAAGAAACTCAGAACAGAACTTCGAATCACTAGAACAAGAAACTCAGAACAGAACTTCAAATCATTAGAACAAGAAATTCCGAACAGAACATCGAATCACTAGAACAAGAAACTCAGAACAGAACTTCGAATCACTAGAACAAGAAACTCAGAACAGAACTTCGAATCACTAGAACAAGAAACTCAGAACAGAACTTCGAATCACTAGAACAAGAAACTCAGAGCAGATCTTCGAATCATTAGAACAAGAAATTCCGAACAGAACTTCGAATCACTAGAACAAGAAGTTCCGAACAGAACTTCGAATCACTAGAACAAGAAGTTCCGAACAGAACTTCGAATCATTAGAACAAGAAATTCCGAACAGAACTTCGAATCACTCACTAGAACAAGAAATTCCGAACAGAACTTCGAATCACTAGAACAAGAAAACTCAGAACAGAACTTCGAATCACTAGAAACAAGAAATTCCGAACAGAACTTCGAATCACTAGAACAAGAAATTCCGAACAGAACTTCGAATCACTAGAACAAGAAATTCCGAACAGAACTTCGAATCACTAGAACAAGAAAACTCAGAATAGAACTTCGAATCATTAGAACAAGAAATTCCTAACAGAACTTCGAATCACTCACTAGAACAAGAAATTCCGAACAGAACTTCGAATCACTAGAACAAGAAAACTCACAAAACAGAACTTCGAATCATTAGAACGAGAAATTCCGAACAGAACTTCGAATCATTAGAACAAGAAATTCTGAACAGAACTTCGAATCACTAGAAGAAGAAAACTCAGAACAGAACTTCGAATCATTAGAACAAGAAATTCCGAACAGAACATCGAATCACTAGAAAAAAGAAATTCCGAACAGAACTTCGAATCACTAGAACAAGAAATTCCTAACAGAACTTCGAATCACTAGAACAAGAAAACTCAGAACAGAACTTCGAATCACTAGAACAAGAAGCTCAGAGCAGATCTTCGAAAGAGCAGATCTTCGAATCATTAGAAAAAGAAATTCCGAACAGAACTTCGAATCACTAGAACAAGAAATTCCGAACAGAACTTCGAATCACTAGAACAAGAAAACTCAGAACAGAACTTCGAATCACTAGAACAAGAAATTCCGAACAGAACTTCGAATCACTAGAACAAGAAACTCAGAACAGAACTTCGAATCACTAGAAACAAGAAATTCCGAACAGAACTTCGAATCACTAGAACAAGAAATTCCGAACAGAACTTCGAATTACTAGAACAAGAAACTCAGAACAGAACTTCGAATCACTAGAACAAGAAACTCAGAACAGAACTTCGAATCACTAGAACAAGAAATTCCGAACAGAACTTCGAATCGCTAGAACAAGAAACTCAGAACAGAACTTCGAATCGCTAGAACAAGAAACTCAGAACAGAACTTCGAATCACTAGAACAAGAAATTCCGAACAGAACTTCGAATCACTAGAACAAGAAACTCAGAACAGAACTTCGAATCACTAGAACAAGAAACTCAGAACAGAACTTCGAATCACTAGAACAAGAAACTCAGAACAGAACTTCGAATCACTAGAACAAGAAACTCAGAACAGAACTTCGAATCACTAGAACAAGAAACTCAGAACAGAACTTCGAATCATTAGAACAAGAAAACTCAGAACAGAACATCGAATCGCTAGAACAAGAAACTCAGAACAGAACTTCGAATCACTAGAACAAGAAACTCAGAGCAGATCTTCGAATCATTAGAACAAGAAGTTCCGAACAGAACTTCGAATCACTAGAACAAGAAGTTCCGAACAGAACTTCGAATCACTAAACAAGATACTCAGAACAGAACTTCGAATCACTAGAACAAGAAACTCAGAACAGAACTTCGAATCACTAGAACAAGAAATTCCGAACAGAACTTCGAATCACTACAACAAGAAACTCAGAGCAGATCTTCGAATCATTAGAACAAATTCCGAACAGAACTTCGAATCACTAGAACAAGATCCGAACAGAACTTCGAATCACTAGAACAAGAAATTCCGAACAGAACTTCGAATCACTACAACAAGAAAACTCAGAACAGAACTTCGAATCACTAGAACAAGAAACTCAGAGCAGATCTTCGAAAGAGCAGATCTTCGAATCATTAGAACAAGAAATTCCGAACAGAACTTCGAATCACTAGAACAAGAAAACTCAGAACAGAACTTCGAATCATTAGAACAAGAAATTCCGAACAGAACTTCGAATCACTAGAAACAAATTCCGAACAGAACTTCGAATCACTAGAACAAGAAATTCCGAACAGAACTTCGAATCACTAGAACAAGAAATTCCGAACAGAACTTCGAATCACTAGAGCAAGAAATTCCGAACAGAACTTCGAATCACTAGAACAAGAAATTCCGAACAGAACTTCGAATCACTAGAACAAGAAATTCCGAACAGAACTTCGAATCACTAGAACAAGAAATTCCGAACAGAACTTCGAATCACTACAACAAGAAACTCAGAACAGAACTTCGAATCACTACAACAAGAAATTCCGAACAGAACTTCGAATTATTAGAACAAGAAGTTCCGAACAGAACTTCGAATCACTAGAAACAAGAAATTCCGAACAGAACTTCGAATCACTAGAACAAGAAATTCCGAACAAAACTTCGAATCACTAGAACAAGAAATTCCGAACAGAACTTCGAATCACTAGAACAAGAAATTCCGAACAGAACTTCGAATCACTAGAACAAGAAATTCCGAACAGAACTTCGAATCACTAGAACAAGAAATTCCGAACAGAACTTCGAATCACTAGAACAAGAAACTCAGTACAGAACTTCGAATCACTAGAACAAGAAACTCAGAACAGAACTTCGAATCACTAGAACAAGAAACTCTGAACAGAACTTCGAATCACTAGAACAAGAAACTCTGAACAGAACTTCGAATCACTAGAACAAGAAACTCAGAACAGAACTTCGAATCACTAGAACAAGAAATTCCGAACAGAACTTCGAATCACTAGAACAAGAAATTCCGAACAGAACTTCGAATCACTAGAACAAGAAATTCCGAACAGAACTTCGAATCACTAGAACAAGAAATTCCGAACAGAACTTCGAATCACTAGAACAAGTAACTCAGAACAGAACTTCGAATCACTAGTGCTAGAAACTCAGAACAGAACTTCGAATCATTAGAACAAGAAATTCCGAACAGAACTTCGAATCACTAGAACAAGAAACTCAGAACAGAACTTCGAATCATTAGAACAAGAAATTCCGAACAGATCTTCGAATCACTAGAACAAGAAACTCAGAACAGAACTTCGAATTACTAGAAGAAGAAACTCAGAACAGAACTTCGAATCGTTAGAACAAGAAATTCAAAACAGAACTTCGAATCACTAGAACAAGAAATTTTGAACAGAACTTCGAATCACTAGAACAAGAAACTCAGAACAGAACTTCGAATCACTAGAACAAGAAATTCAGAACAGAACTTCGAATTACTAGAACAAGAAATTCAGAACAGAACTTCGAATAACTAGAACAAGAAATTCAGAAAAGGACTTCTAATTACTAGAACAAGAAATTCATTAAAAAACTTGTAAGAACAAGAGGTTCATAAACGAACTTCGAATTACTGGAACAAGAAATTCATTAAAGAACTAGTAAGAACAAGAAGTTCATAAAAGAACTTCGAATTACTGGAACAAGAAATTCATCAAAGAACTGGTAAGAACAAGAAGTTCATAAACGAACTTCGAATTACTAGAACAAGAAATTCAGAAAAAAAGAACTTCGAAATGCTGGAATAAGAAATTCAGAAAATGTCGAAATACTGGAACAAGAAATTCAGAAAAAAAGAACTTCGAAATGCTGGAATAAGAAATTCAGAAAATGTCGAAATGCTGGAACAAGAAATTCAGAAAAGTATTTTAAAAACTGCTGGAACAAAAGATTCAGAAAAATATTCAGAAATGCTGGAACAAGAGAATCAGAAAAGTTCTTCAAACAGAAAATTACTTCGAAACGCTGGAACAAAAGATTCAGAAACGTACTTTGGAATGCTGGGAGGTACTAACTAGAGATGAAGTCAAGTACTTCGAAAAGCTGGAACAAGTGATGCATAAAAGTACTTCGAAAGCTGAAAGTACTTCAAGAGATGTAGTCAAGTACTTCAAAATGCTGTAATGTACTTCAAGAGATGCAGGAAAGTACTTCGAGCAGCTGGAAGACATTTCCAAAGAAGCGGGAAAATACTAATCAGGATGCATGAAACTACTTCGAGAAGCTGAAAGATATTCTAATATGCTGGAAACTACCGTACTTCACGAGATACAGGAAGATACTTCGAAATGCTGGAAGGTACTTCAAGAGATTCTAGAAAGAACTTAGGAAAAAGCTATAAACAAAATATAAACAAAAACAATATTTTAACAAATCTCTTAAGAGGCGACAAGGGAAGTTGTACGATACATACAGCAGTTGATACATTTCGATGTGTAGTATATGTGGACAAGAGACTACCAGAGACTACCACGAAAGAGAAAATTCTCAAGCAACAAAAAGCAACACTACTTCCCTTAATCAAGCAAAGACCAACAGCGAGACAGGGACTCCGTAACTTTGAGTTCCAATTAAGGTAACAGTTCGAAACAAAACTTTGAGTAAACAAAGTACTTCGGCAATAAGAGATATTTTCAAGCCCAAAAAGAGGAGCCATCATAACAGATGACAGCATTAAGCCCAATAAGGGGAACTAGCTTAACAGAGGACAGCATGAGCATCGGACATAAGTAATGAATTCACTAACTCTCAGAATGGAGAACAAGTTACAGCACTAATCAACAATAGAAGCAACAAGGCGAAAGGATTATTAAACGAAGAACCAAAGATTAGCTATTCCTATGAAGGCAGCAAGATCAAATATCGTCACAAACGACCTAAAATGTTTTATTAAAAGGGGCGATATTAAAAAGAAAGCCAAAGCCCCCTGAAAGGTGACGACACTCAAAAATTTTTCACTGACAAGAAAGTGAACTGCTGTGAATGCTCAACTGTCAAGATAAAGCATAATAGAGGCAAATAATGAGGACAAGAATAGTGTCATGCAACATCGAATTGGCAAACATCAAAATGAGTAACAAAAAGATAAACGAACATGTAACCACAGTGACAACGCCAAGTTGAGTAATAAAGTTAAAAGAACAATTAAAGCGACTGAACACCAACATGGGTTATAAAAAAAAGAAGTGGGGGGGAGGAGGAAAAAGAATGGCTGAACCCAGAAAACTACTACTCTCTAAAACAACCATAATCGATATTTGAGGGAACGGATTTCTGCAACAACTCAAATTTTGCTCCACCCATCTAAGCATCACCACAGTAGGAAAGGGACCACAAAAAATGAAGTGACAATTCGAAGAGAAGCAGCTAGCAATGTGAGAAACTAAATCAACAGCAACAACGTGTCCTGTCAAGATGTTCCAACAAACCAGCAGCTACTTGAGAATATCAGTGATAAATGTTTTTTTTTAGACGAGTCCGAAAGAACATCGACCCAGAAACCCGAGAACATCAGATGGTAGTAAACTTTTCTGTTGGGATCGAAAGGATACTGACCCAGAAACACTATTATTGCCTAGTTAAGTTTTATAAATATAGTAAGAGAAGGCAGTAGGAAATCCACGATACAGATCAACCTCAGTGACCCAAGTCACAGGCAGAGAAAGAGTTCCAGAAAGCAGTACCTTAAAGTGTCCCTTGCAAATTGCCAGAGACAGAGTGAAAGCAGCCTGCTACTTATAGATACTTATAAGTAGCATTTGATGGGAACTGAGGAGGACAGGGAACATTGCCCTTTTAGGGGGCCTTGGTAGGGACACATAGGAACCTAAGCCTCTTGGTCAATGATTATCCACTGATTATCTTCTATTATATGATTATGGTTTGTTGTAACTGATATTTAGGGTCAAACTGGAATGTTTAAAGGTGATATACAGGTGAAACAGGGAGGTTTGAGGTGAAATTGAAAAGTTTAATAAATATTTAGCCCGGACTATGAGGCTTAAGAAAAACATGACACATCTGTACACCAAGAACAGCAACCTGATCGAAGACTCCATGAATAACCTAACCACTCCAACGATAGCGGCAAAACGAAGGTCGACAAGAGAGATTGCAACGATAATGACGATGCAATGTTTTTAAAACCTCACAGGAAAGTAGGAGGACGACTTCATGACCTTCATTTTTTTGTGTCTTCCTTGCTTTTCAGTATACTTGTACTATTCATTGGCCGTTTTGCTGTTTACTTAAATCCTTCATGTAGAGCTTTCAATGGACTCCTTTTCTTGTTCACATTGAATGGCGCTGAAAATCAACCTGAAAGAAATAATGTGACTTAATATTTAGACAACTTGGCTTGATCGACTAGATTGTGTTCTTCCTAAATTGAGGGAAAACCTAAAATTTGAGTTAAACTGAAACTGCAAGCATAAACGAGCTTTCTATTATCAGATAAGAGGTAGCATACAACCTTCCCGTATTCATGAACCAAGTAGACAATGAAACTATTTCATACTTTGATATCAATAACTTTCTAGTTTCCGATTTTTCCCCCCAGTTTAAATGTGCACAAAAGATCAATCTAAAACGAAATAATTAAGGCGGCTACTAGAAGTCACGTTTACTTTTAGATGGGCCATTACTGAGCACCCGTTAAATTGTATTCAATATTTTGAACTGCATAAGCATCTCTCTCCCTTCCTTGTATCCAAAATATCAATTGTCCAAAACATTAAATTAAGCAAACAACCCTTAAGTGATTAAGAATAGATTTCAATATAATCAACAAAAAATCCTTAAGTCACCAAGAGAGAGAGAGCTTAAATATATTACACACACAATCCTTATATGATCAAGAAAAAAATCCAGTGTATTGAACCAATAATCAAGTGATCAAGAAAACAAGCTTACATTTAACATAGTCAGCCACCAAATAAATAGGTATACATATCAATGGCTTTCCATCTGCCAGATATGCTAATGGACTTCATTTCCCTTCACGCAGTCTGTCTCTGAAAAATAATATAAAATCAGCTTCATGTTTTGAAGTAAAACAGTCAAGTTAGAAAGTATATCCGTTTTAAGGTCTTCTAAGCATCCCATAAAACTAATAGGCATCAATAATGACTTATTTAAAAATAACCTACGTAAGTGACGAAGAGAAACTTGTAAATAGACTGACACACAAGTAAGGAAAAATTCGAGACGACAACCACAACTAGAGAGAGAGAGAGAGAGAGAGAGAGAACCTTGCTTATTTCCTTATAAATTTCATCAGCACAAATTCGTTGACAAACCACATTTATAAGACAAATGTTACTAAATCAATATCGAACACTATACATGCCATCTGTCACATAAGTAACCATGTTACCAGCTTACCTTTCCATATTCTGAAATCTGAACCGCTAATTCATTAAACATTTTTCCTTCAGTTCCAGTGAAGTTGAATCCAACACGAGTGGTAATCGGTGCTGCCTATAACCGGTGTTATCTTAATAGCAACTCGAGTGGGCTCATTGGCTGAAGTCGAAGGAACAAAACTTGTGTCCAATTCTGTCCTAAACTTCCCTTTCTTTTACCTTTTTTCTGAATCTTGTAAAATGTCAAAAATGCCTCAAATGCCTCTTCTTACAGGCCTAGGTTCTCAATCCTTCATTTACGGCCATCATCCTAAAATGAGAAGGGAAATTAGTAGGACAAACGCTGGCTAATTATACCTCAGAATTTAAGGAAGCATTTCTAATGCACTTAGGAAGATGTACAGGACTTTGCATTTTATAGATTTTCCTAATGGGTGACTGACACAGGAAAAGCAATTGTACAAAGTCCGTTGCATGGAAATTTGTCATTTTTGTTATTCATTGGCAATGCAAAATTAACGCTGATGCTCATAAATTATACTCAGTGCCTTCAAATTCTATACCAACAAGCCAATATGTTGAAACAAGCAGACGTTTAGTAACTTTTCATGATACCAAATACGACACTAGCAATTTCAAAAGGGCAATGCATTTAATAAGCAGAAAACCTATAAACTCAAGCACATGGCAGCTTGACATTATGGCAACTTTAAGTCAATGCTTAAACAAAATGGACATATGCCTTACTTAGAACCGAAACATTTATTTCTAATTATATTCTACCAAGCGTTCCTTATCGCAAGGCAATGACCGGCTCCATCTTACCTTCAGGTTTTATAAGCAAGAGTTATGTTTATACGTGTCTTTGGTAACGATGCAGATTTCATTCGGCAAAATTTAACTATTAATAGTTACCCTCGTTCATTTTCTCAACTCCTGAACAGTAACGAGACTTTAAATGTCCACCTGATCAATAATAATATAGTAAGAAAATATAGACGTATTGTTGACAGTCAGATGGGCTATTTGAAATCTATACAAAAATCTATACAACTGTTAACTGACACTGTATATCTCGATCTATACAATCATCTCGATCCTCTGTGCCAAAAACACTACACAAATAATGCCAGTGAAAACTTACATTTAAGATCATCATCATCCAAAACTAAAGGACTGGGTAGGTCGATGGATATACATCTGCCCGAGTTTCCAGTCGAGTTACTTCCCTTCATGCTTTTTAGTCTCTGAAAAATATAGGCTATATGAAATTAATTCCGTGTCTCACTGTACATTTGAAACTACAAAAATTTAAAGCAAGCCAGTGGGTATGTTGCAACAGTGCAATAAAGTGCCAAAAACAAATTACCATTTAAATTTACCGTATGACAAAAAAATGACACTTTATAGGAATTGTACTAGTGCGTAACTGATGGCAAAATGGTTTTGTTAAGCGTTGCTAAACATTCCAAAAGCATCCCCAACGTACTTGAGGATATAAGATTCTGAACAGAAACTCTTGTTTTGATAGGCCAGACCCACAATTCATCTTCTCATATTTTCATTTGTATTTCCCTTTTACTCCAGATATAAAAACTTCAAGTTTTTCTTGAAGACTGCAGATCAGTAGTAAACTGTATAAATCTGTGTTTTTATTAATCTTTTGAAAAATGTAAATCCTATTTGCCAAGAAACCTCACTATTACTGTATATGAACAAGAAGTGTTCCAGATATGCCACACCAACGAAGTTACTAAACTTTACAAAAAGTAATCAAACTCTAAAAATTTCAAGCTTTCACTCACCAGAGTTTAATAAAAGCTCTCGGCTGTTAACAAGTTACTTTCATTTTAAACCTAGACCCACTGTATACAATAAAAATTAAAACAAAATGTTTTGTAATCCATTAATACCCCACTGTCCTAACAATGCCACACAACGGAAAGTGTGAAGGAAGGAGTGCAGAGAGCTCAGCCTGACCTAGACTGATGTACTATATATAACCACCCTAACTATATTATAAACTAAAATGGTTAACAGGACAAAGCAAAACACTAAAGCCAAAACAATTCTACAGCTCTAAGGCAAACCATATATATATTCTGTGCAAGGTAAATTACTCACTGTTTGCAAGTCCTAAGTAAAGGCAGTACGTTATATGAAAAGGATCATGCATAAAACGTCAGTGAAATCCGCAAAGTAGTAGTAATCCAAGCTAGCTAAAGTCTGTAGTCTTTGTTTTGCAAGCTAGCCCAAGTCTGCAGTCTATAGCAAGCAGACCAAGTCTGCAGTCTATTTGTTTTGCAAGCTGGTCCAAGTCTTAAGAATATATTTGTACAGCAAGCTAGCCCAAGTCTTAAGTCTATATTTGTACAGCAAGCTAGCCCAAGTCTTAAGTCTATATTTGTACAGCAAGCTAGCCCAAGTCTTAAGTCTATATTTGTACAGCAAGCTAGCCCAAGTCTTAAGTCTATATTTGTACAGCAAGCTAGCCCAAGTCTTAAGTCTATATTTGTACAGCAAGCTAGCCCAAGTCTTAAGTCTATATTTGTACAGCAAGCTAGCCCAAGTCTTAAGTCTACATTTATTCAGCAAGCTAGCCCAAGTCTGTAGACTGTATTTGTAAGCCCAAATCTGTTGCAAAGTACTACAATTGGGTATCAAAGCTAAGAGGAAATATCTTAATAGACTGCTTGCCTAAGCCTATGGCCTGTAATAGCCGAGTGCAATAAAGATGTTGAAAATAGCCTTGAGAAAAGTTTCTTTAGCTAAAATTGGGTATTCATGTATCTAGATTAAGAGTGGGTATTACAGCTAATATTGCTTTTGTGTATGGGGTACTTTGGCTTTACATTTCCTACTGATGTCAAGAACTCTGGCACCAAATTGTTTTAAGTCAATCAATGCACAAGCATTTGACAAGAATACTGATCATCATAAATTAAAATTTAAGGACCGTATGGGATCCGGCAATATCCAAAAGCTTTCTAGTTTAAAAAAGCGATTCCCATAACTGCGGAGAAATTGCAAAATTCAAAATTAATACACGCCTAAAAATCACCTATTCCATACTTCAAACCATATAACATTTGTGAAAAAAAAGGACCAAATCATATTGATGGCAAAGCAAATCATACTGATAAAGTGGCTTATAAGTTACTATTATCAACACCAGACTAATACTGGATTAAAACCTCTTCTCAGTGTAAGAGTATACACTTATCAGCATTTTAAGCCAAGAAGTGTCAGGTGTTACTAATTAAACCTACCTACTATATAGTAGTACTAAACGGGCAAAAGATCACCACTGAAGCAGAGTTCTCTGACCTATAACCACCTTCACCCAAAGCTAAGATACATTTAAAGAACAACTTAAGGAACCATTTCAGGGCCTGAAGCACTTTACAGTACTCAACCCTACTAAACTGTATGCGGTGGGGACAGTAACAAAATCCATCTACATCAGATAACTCTATACAGTTACAAATGTAGATGGGAGATTTTCTTGTCTGTGGGAATAAAAGAATAGTGCATACTGCTCGCAGTTTTTTTATTTTACCTACACTGTTGTGGTAAATTACTTCATCAAAATGATTATAGTTGTATGAAATAAGATGCTCTGGGCTTATATCGAAAAAATGCTTCACAAAAATTTCCGAAAAGGGATATTATATACATTTATATAAGATTTGTTGCAGCACCAATTCAACCTAAGGTAGGCAGCATATTTTGCCCTTACTTTTTGATAATGGGTTGTAGGGTTACTTTAATTTCCCTCAAGCATAAATTCCCCAAAAGAGTAGGCCTGCAGTTTCTTCCTCAATTAGTCCAACTCTAGACTTTGTGCCTAAGGGTGCAATTCCATTGTTGAGCCTAAGGATGCAATTCCATTGTTGAGCCTAAGGCGGCAATTCCATTGTTGAGCCTAAGGCGGCAATTCCATTGTTGAGCCTAAGGCGGCAATTCCATTGTTGAGCCTAAGGCGGCAATTCCATTGTTGAGCCTAAGGAGGCAATTCCATTGTTGAGCCTAAGGAGGCAATTCCATTGTTGAGCCTAATGATGAAATTGCCTTATTAAGCGAGCCTAAGACTGCAACTGCCTTATTGAGCGAGCCTAAGACTGCAATTGCCTTATTAAGCGAGCCTAAGACTGCAATTGCCTTATTGAGCGAGCCTAAGGATGATGCAATTCCATTATTGAGCGAGCCTAAGGATGATGCAATTCCATTATTGAGCGAGCCTAAGGATGATGCAATTCCATTATTGAGCGAGCCTAAGGATGATGCAATTCCATTATTGAGCGAGCCTAAGGATGATGCAATTCCATTATTGAGCGAGCCTAAGGATGATGCAATTCCATTATTGAGCGAGCCTAAGGATGATGCAATTCCATTATTGAGCGAGCCTAAGGATGATGCAAGTCCATTATTGTGCCTAAGGATGATGCAAGTCCATTACCGTGCCTAAGGATGATGCAAGTCCATTACCGTGCCTAAGGATGATGCAAGTCCATTACCGTGCCTAAGGATGATGCAAGTCCATTATTGTGCCTAAGGATGATGCAAGTCCATTATTGTGCCTAAGGATGATGCAAGTCCATTATTGTGCCTAAGGATGATGCAAGTCCATTATTGTGCCTAAGGATGATGCAAGTCCATTACCGTGCCTAAGGATGATGCAAGTCCATTACCGTGCCTAAGGATGATGCAAGTCCATTATTGTGCCTAAGGATGATGCAAGTCCATTATTGTGCCTAAGGATGATGCAAGTCCATTACCGTGCCTAAGGATGATGCAAGTCCATTACCGTGCCTAAGGATGATGCAAGTCCATTACCGTGCCTAAGGATGATGCAAGTCCATTACCGTGCCTAAGGATGATGCAAGTCCATTATTGAGCCTAAGGATGATGCAAGTCCATTATTGAGCCTAAGGATGATGCAAGTCCATTACCGTGCCTAAGGATGATGCAAGTCCATTACCGTGCCTAAGGATGATGCAAGTCCATTACCGTGCCTAAGGATGATGCAAGTCCATTACCGTGCCTAAGGATGATGCAAGTCCATTACCGTGCCTAAGGATGATGCAAGTCCATTACCGTGCCTAAGGATGATGCAAGTCCATTACCGTGCCTAAGGATGATGCAAGTCCATTACCGTGCCTAAGGATGATGCAAGTCCATTACCGAGCCTAAGGATGATGCAAGTCCATTACCGAGCCTAAGGATGATGCAAGTCCATTACCGAGCCTAAGGATGATGCAAGTCCATTATTGAGCCTAAGGATGATGCAAGTCCATTATTGAGCCTAAGGATGATGCAAGTCCATTATTGAGCCTAAGGATGATGCAAGTCCATTATTGAGCCTAAGGATGATGCAAGTCCATTATTGAGCCTAAGGATGATGCAAGTCCATTATTGAGCCTAAGGATGATGCAAGTCCATTATTGAGCCTAAGGATGATGCAAGACCATTATTGAGCCTAAGGATGATGCAAGTCCATTATTGAGCCTAAGGATGATGCAAGTCCATTATTGAGCCTAAGGATGATGCAAGTCCATTATTGAGCCTAAGGATGATGCAAGTCCATTATTGAGCCTAAGGATGCAAGTCCATTATTGAGCCTAAGGATGCAAGTCCATTATTGAGCCTAAGGATGCAATTCCATTATTGAGCCTAAGGATGCAATTCCATTATTGAGCCTAAGGATGCAATTCCATTACATAAAAAAATATACAAAAGGAGAATTGAAATGTAACGAATGGGGTGAAATACGGGTGAAAAAGCACTAATTTCCCATGATATCCAGCTTGATGCACCTGTACTTCTAACTTCAGAATAATCCTCTGGGTCAAGTAAGGTGTCGTCGCTTAAAGAAAGTGAAGTTAGGTTAGCATATATCCTTGTAAATACTAATGCCCCAAATGCAAAAACCAACAATATTGCATTCAGTGTTTTTAAAAAACAGTTCATGGAAACTGGGTCAGTTTTAGATATTACCTATGTTAAGGTTACCTCCCTTTACTGCTCAAACAATTAACCAACAAAATTTGGGGAGTTTGCCTAGTAAAACGGCAATGTCAGTGCAACCAGGGTTATTTTTTTCTGAACAAATATGCACTGACACTGAAAGCCAATTGTAGTTTGTCAATGCACACTGTAACAAATGTTACCATGATCTTGAAAATAGCCTATGCTAGTCCTCTTGAAAGGCACAACACATGACAGCGCATTTAGTCCAAGTCAATGGACAACCCATTCATTCCAAGTTAATTAAGTTTGCATAGAAACTTGAATTAGGCAGGTAAGTGCAAGAAAAGTTAAGTTGGTGGTAACCTAGTTGGCTGCAACCCTAGTTTTGGTTTTGTTAGTTTTGGTTCAGCAAGGTTAGGTTTGGATGTTAAAGCAAGTATTTCTGGCACAATTTTCAGGGTAGGAGGGACATTCATGAGAATGGGGGAGAGCACCCAGGTCAGGTAGATTGCTATAGCCTAGGTTAAGTTAGGCCAAGTTATTTGATTTCTACTGGGGGCATGGCTTGCTTTAAGTGTTTTTATCTTTTAATTTTTTTGTGATTACACACAACCATATATTTTTATGCTAAGGCTTTCCTTATGGCCTGAGCGTATTTCAGCATACTATTAGTGGTGCTAATCACCCCATCCCCAGCCCCACACAAATACCTTTCTTTACCCTCTCTGGTATACCATAATTATTCGATTTAGGGACTCGGCAAGGTACGTTAAGGAATACGTATACTGTGCACCGTAAGTACAATTGCGGTTGGCTACTCAAACTATTATAAATTCCAAATGATGGACAGGCCTACCGACCATTAAGCTGGTCAACAGTGACTGCTTAGCCATGTTTCATCACTCATTTGAACGGTTCAGGGAGGAGCACAGAATTATACCGACATCCTTATATCACGTTAATGTTCTCAAAATGACCCAATTCAGATTCCGCAAGCTGCAGACAGCACAGCTGCCTGACAAAAACAGAAAATACTGAGAATTTTCGAGTCCTTGCCTAATAGTCTACCTGACTGGGGGCTACGTACACAGGAAATTTTCGGTATCTTGGTCCAAATCAACAAGCCGTTGGTATTCACGTTATTCGGTCAAGGTCAAACCTACTACAGATCTTTAAATGCTCACAATTCATCCTCATTCTTCAAGTTACGACCAGAAACCAGCCGTTTAATATCAAACACGTTGCAAGCACTGGCCCCATGGTACTCTTCAAACCTGTTATCAATTAACACTAAATTTCCATAACTTCTTAAAGCTCTTTAATTTACTCACCAGTTTAAATGAAGTACCCATAAATTGAATCTAATATCACAAATCAACTTTCCAATGCACACAAAGATATGAAAACTCCAACGAATTCCAAGTGACTAACACCCTCAAGCAATTCCAAACAGACTGAGGTCTGCCTGCTCTGCTCTGCTCAGTTGACTGACGCCCGAAATCAAGGACCGCAAAGCGCAAAATGCAGCCGCCGTTAACCTTCCAGCAAATTTAGCTACTTTAGAAAAATAGCATGATTTTATGATCCAAGTAAGAAAATACCATCAAATACAATAAGTTTCGTCTAAAAAACAGCCATTAAACGATTGTGTGTATATGCTGATCTAGAATAATTCAATGGAGAGTGTGAAAACATTTTGATCGCTGCGAAGAAATTTCCGAGAACCAAAGTTTCCATTCTGTAATAAAGATATTTGAGCAATGCTGAAATTACAGGGATATTTTCAGTGTCTCCCCATCCCATAAAATGTTCTTCCTGCTGTGATTTTCATCGAAGCGTTTTTATCTCATTTTAAAAGTTACAGTGTAGGAAACTATAGTTCATGTGCCCTCGCGTCTTTAAAAAATGAAATTTTTTTTTCAATGCCTCGGATATTTACACACAGGCCTATATATGACCTGATATTTGCTCTAGGTCGGAAATAAAGGCTCAAAATACGACTGGAATGCTTCCCAGCGTTCAACATTAGTTAGCGGAAGTAAACTATATTATTATTATTATTATTATTATTATTATTATTGACCGTTCAAAAATTACGTAACACTTTTTTTGGTAATTTTGACCCCCACTTCCCTCCTTGTCACGCCTCATGGCGTGTCCACACACCCCACCCCCGCCTAGAAAATTATGTAACATCAGCTAGTAGCCCCCACCCCAATTAGTATGTTTCCTTTTTTTAATGCAATAATATATTAAAGTCTAGCCTAATACCTGGAAACTATTACCTTTAAGTTTTTCTTAATACTTATATGTTATAATAAAATAATCACAAATTTTAAATTAAAATGTTCTTAAAAGTCATATTTATGCATAAAATAGAGAATGTCGGAGCTTAGAAAAGGGGTGAGCTTGTGATATTCTATGTTATGCAATATCTATAGTACAAAATGTTTGAGTACAAACAAGGGTAGGCAAAAAAAAAAATACCATATTCTCAATATTACTAAAATACAATAAAAGTCTATTGCAGAATCCTTACTGTCTCATTTGTCCTTCTGTAGTTACATTTTTTCCAAAAGAAACAAAGGGAAATAAATCTGGAAATGTTATGTAACCTATGACTTCACACCGGCCCCCCCTCCCCCCACTGCCACACCCATAACACTTCATCATACCAACCCACCCACCCACCCTCCTTCCCATGGTGTTAATTTTTGAACGGCCCATTATTATTATTTATTATCTACTATTTATTATTTATTATCTATTATCTTTATTTTTATTATTTTTATGATTTTATTTATATTTTTATTATTTTTATCATTTATATTTTTATTCAAAACGCATACCTACAGAATGATGTGTACGTATTTAAAACAATGAAACAAATTAAGAACTTCATAAATAAGTTAAACCAGCAGGCAGACACATTCCCACACCAACAACAATTAGTAGCCTAAAATAATATGGCGCTTGAAGTTGGACGAGAGAGTAACTTAAGACCTTGTTCCAAATATCCTAAGCAGAGCAGCAAGATTAGCGAAGGGTATCGCTCCTCAGGGTACGATTACCCCTATATTGTCTGAGCTCCACTGGCAGCTTTTTAGATCTTATTGGATCTAGAATAATGATTAAGTTATATACTATGACCCATTTGTCTAACAAGACTAGTTGTCAAAAGAATTTGAGAGATTTTCCGTCTGGAAGCCATAGCCATTTTAACCTTTTATCAGATCATTTGGCTTTCAATTCTCGACTCTGTTTTTCTGCATCATCTTTGGCATTATCTCAGTGCTGGAAAATTTTATTCAGTTTCACCGGTTGTCATGTTTATTTCAACTCTTTATTTTTATAGAAATCAGGTTTTTTCCTATGGAAATTGCCTGGAAACCACCATAGTCAAACATTATCCCACAACTGTTGAATTTGTATAGTCCCCGCTCAATGGGTTTTCTATAGTGAACCTCCCGTTTTCTACGGTGCCTTTCCCATGAACTTGGGTCACGATAGCCATATTTTATCTATGTAAAATTGTATCCGTTACTTATTCATTTGTGCCTGTTTACGTTGTACTTGTCAGAACATTATTGTGTCCATGCTTGTAATTTTATTTTTACATATTTGTATTTACTTGTCCTGTTTCACATTGAGAACAATGGACCTCGGGTCACCTGTATCCTATTGCATGTCTTTGTATGGCGTCCGCGCGCCGCTTATAAGCGGCCTGCTCTCTCAATAAACTATTACTGGCTGCTCTCAGAGCAAGAGCCCGTGCTGGCACAAGGCCAGCTAAATCTAAAACAACATCAATAAGCTAGCAGTATATGTCCACCTGCTCTCTTTTTTAGCACCTCTCACAAATTTACTGTTGTTGTTCGAGTCTCAGTAACAGATAATTACTATTCCAAATCACTGAAACATTCGTAATTCTGTAATAGGTAACAGTTTTGATTACCATCTTAATTACTTACTAGTTTTATTTTGTAAAATGTGTTAAACCAACGAAAGAAACAATTAAAAGTACTGATAGACTTTCCGAGCAAAGCTGCAGCAACTCGGCCAGTTTTACTGTTACCCATAACACTTTACATTTTCTTTAAAGGTAATTATGACCTCTATAAGAACACTTATTTACATTTTCTTTAAAGGTAATTATGACCTCTATAAGAACACTTATTTAGATTTTCTTTAAAGGTAATTATGACCTCTGTAAGCACACTTATTTACTTTTTCTTTAAAGGTAATTATGACCTCTGTAAGCACACTTATTTACTTTTTCTTTAAAGGTAATTATGACCTCTATAAGAACCCTTTAAGTTTTCTTTAAAGGTCATTATGAGCTCTATAAGAACCTTTATTTACATTTTCTTTAAAGGTAATTATGACCTCTATAAGAACCCTTTACATTTTCTTTAAAGGTCATTATGAGCTCTATAAGAACCTTTATTTACATTTTCTTTAAAGGTAATTATGACCTCTATAAGAACCCTTTACATTTTCTTTAAAGGTAATTATGACCTCTATAAGAACCCTTTACATTTTCTTTAAAGGCAATTATGACCTCTATAAGAACCTTTATTTACATTTTCTTTAAAGGTAATTATGACCTCTGTAAGAACCCTTTACATTTTCTTTAAAGGTAATTATGACCTCTATAAGAACCTTTATTTACATTTTCTTTAAAGGTAATTATGACCTCTATAAGAACCTTTATTTACATTTTCTTTAAAGGTAATTATGACCTCTATAAGAACCTTTATTTACATTTTCTTTAAAGGTAATTATGACCTCTATAAGAAAATGTAGTTGCCATGCTAACGATAAAAATTTTAAGCCGAGCCTTGAAATTACAAACAACATTCCTATGCAAGTGGTGCATTTATCTATTTAAAGTTTAAACATAAGAATTTAATACGCTACTGCATAAATAGATTTAACTTTACAAATACTGGAGAAAGAATGAAAAATAGGAATAAAACTGGATTCCGCAGATTCGAAACTAAAGACAATACATATTCCGTATGTTTACACATGTGAATGGATACTTTAATATTTGTATGGATAAACAAAGAACTCATCATTCTATAACAGCAACTACAAAGACAACGTTTTTCACAGAATCATCCAAACAGCAAAACCTGGTTTTCTGAACTTGCGATGAAGATCATGCTTATTGAGTAACCTTTTAGACTAAGTTTGCTCACATATATATAATAATGGATTGTTTTCTAAAAAAAAAAAAAAAAAAAAAAAAAAAAAAAAAAAAAAAAAAGCGTTATCTAGTGCATTTGCAATATTACCGTTTCGGAACGTAACTCGGCAACTTTTAAATATCTTACCCGTGATATTGCATCAGCAAGTGAATTGTCGTAATGAGCAGGCACCTCTGAGATAAGTCATCGCCTACGTAGTTACCCAAGGTGGGAGGCGACTCCACCCCACTGGGTAGACCTTGTATCTCTTGGCCTTGGTGTTTAGTACCAACCCCTTGGGGATGTGCGTAAAACAAAAAAATGACGGTAAATACCTTAAACAACGTCTTACGTTGTTTTGGATGTTACGGCCTAAATGACTTATACCTGAAACGACCAGGACCGGTGAACTTCAACTGCCGATACTCTAATATACTGTAATTATAAAGCCTTCCGTATCAGTGTCGTCATAAAATCATTACCTTATAATCAACAGCATGCAACGATTGAAAGTGTTACGTTTAATCCTTAAATTGATGTCAGCACCCCAATTTCACTTAAATGTCAAAATAAGGAAATAATTTATATTGTTATACTATAAATTTTCATAAGTAATGCACCTCTGTAATATTAGTTACCTAAAGTTGTCGTTAACTATCACCGTAACCCAGGCGTCAAGATTCATGTGGCAAAAACTAAGCACAATATACTGACCCGTATACTTAAACATTTACTATAAAAAAAGGGTGTATTGTAGAAGTACGACACCATAAAATCTATCATTCAAACTATATTATTTCGGTTACAACTGTAAGCAAAGCGTGGACAAAGAAAGACCCTGAGAAATGCGTTGAAATACGTTGGTGTCTGAATTCAGATCTACTTACTTATAACTCGGGTCATATTTATCTCATTGCTTCACTTTATCCACTCCAGTAACGAAATCTTCGGATAGTTTTAATTTATCTTGCCTCATGAACGATAAATATAAGTTTTCCTTATCAAAGTTTGGTAATCTTGTTATGGACTAACTTGTCAAAAGCCTAGGAAAAAATTTATTTCATTCTTTTTTTCGGGTCCCTCCACCGAAGGCGGCTAGCAACCACAGTTGTAGACTTTAAACCTGTTCTCATTACTTGAGCAACTTAACGCTTGATCGATGCAACTTTTTATTGTTGGGCAAACAAGTGTTTTTAATAAGTTAGTGGTTCTCACTACATTCAACACCACTGTGTCGGTTAATTCAACTTTGTTCTTGATACCTTTAATTGCCCCCAAGAACTAGCAACAATTTTTTTAAATCACCATTAAATTCAGGAGTTTAATTCTAATGATTGTTTACATTGCTCTTCTCGTACCTTGGAAGATAAGGCCTCAACGCATTGCTTTGCCAGGGGCTTGCGATGCTGATAAGATTGTCCTGTTTATGACATGGATGGACAAATTACTCTATAAAGCTGTCAACTGCAACACAAACAGTTAGGACCCGCCGTATGGACCAACCAATGACAGAAAAATCTTTCGAGAACAATCAAGGATGATAATGATGTACTTTCCTCCAGTCCTAATGATCAATAACCTATAAATAACGAGGACAACTCATTTTACTTACCCAAAATCAGGTTTCGTCACTTCTGCCCTTGAGAACCCTAGCAGCGACCAAGAGGAAAGGACACAACGTTAGGCCACACAAGTCGATTACTGAACACTAAATTGGGAAAATTCTACAGCTTACCATTTTGACCATAAAGCCGCAAAAGTTCAACAGCCGAACTTCCAAACTGCCTTTAATAAGCTACGACCAAAGTATTTTGTTGGCAAATACGACCCTAAACGATTAAGTAAAAAGACACTTGCTGAAATTTGGAGAAATTTAATTTTCTTTGTTCTCCATTTCAAGTTCCATTTTCTGTAACCGACTGGGTAAATTTATGCATTCGTTGCCAACTACAGCAACTCTTGTTAAAATTACGTTTTACCCAGTGTGAATAATGAAAAACAAGCAAGGCGAGAGGGGACAGGTAAAGAAGAAGTTAATGATGATAAAATCTATTAAGAAACATTTATTTTCCTTAGCAAGTACCCGGATAAATAGTTAACATTTGTGCTCGTTCACTTGGCTCGTCAAGTCTTATCAGTTGCACACTTCAGTGCACACTACAAACTAAATGCCTTATAATTTCTACTTACATCTACCCTATCCTATGTCATAATAATAAAGATCTCCTAAGATAGAAGACTCTATTACACAGTAAAATCACAGAGAAGTTAATGTAAGATAATCGTGTAAAGTTTCCGCACAACATTCTTGTTTAAAACTTTGCATAATTCGAAATACATTTTTCCCATGTATATCTCACGTTGTGACAGATCCCAGTGCCGATGAAAACACAAAGATGAATGATAATGATGATGAATGATGAATAGTTATCTTACATAAGCACCATGTTTGCAAAACCTTCCCTTCAAGAAATATGGATGTCATGAATGTTGGAGTATTTTTGTGAAATCTTTTGTCAAATCAGCTGTGACTTGGCAAGGATTGTTGGAAGGTTCCTTGGAAGGCAGTCAGCTTTCAGCAAGATCCTATAGGATTCCGGTTCCTGCCTTCTTTCAGGTGGTCAGCGGAGAGGAAAATCCGAAGTATTGCCATCGTCAACTAGCGCAGAAGTCACGAACTGGAAAGGAAAGAAATGTAAGTAAATAATTGTTTTGCTTCTAAGAATAATGTCATATATATGAAGTACATTTTCTCACAGCAGTAATTTGTTCCTTCGTAGGAAAGTGTTTTATGAGACATCAGAGGTTGCCATGAAGAATATGCATGTCATATGTATATACTGTAACGTAGATGCCTAAAAATACCACTTACTTCTGTATACCACTATTCAGATCAAAGAAACTGAAACTTATAGATGGAAATATTCCACTTACAAACTTCAACTTATAAAAAATACTTCAGTTTTTTTAAAATGACGTAACTGAAGTAACAGAGGTACGAAAGTTGTTATGAATAACAGCTGTATCTCTGTAAAATTTCAGTGTTATCAGAATACAACAGGTGGGTTACAATGCTCACGCCGTTAGTCGGAAGAGTATCGCCTCTGTTTAAAAATGAAGTACTTTTTT
This sequence comes from Macrobrachium rosenbergii, assembly GCA_039081455.1. Classification (NCBI taxonomy): domain Eukaryota; kingdom Metazoa; phylum Arthropoda; class Malacostraca; order Decapoda; family Palaemonidae; genus Macrobrachium; species Macrobrachium rosenbergii. Next base: position 72,520,361 of record JANJGK010000003.1, on the reverse strand, counting down.
TTTCCATATCAAAGAATGCGCTTTTGAATATGTTCAGGTTCCATATCAGATGAATGTAGCAGCCACAGATAAAAAAGAATTATCTCTTTTTTTCAGACTTTTCTGTAAGCTGCTATAAATAAAGGCAAACGATGTTTATCGTTAACCCAAGGTTGCAAGCGATAAAGTCACTGCCACGTAAACACAATGTAATCCAAAGATAGCAGTTATTTTTGTTTTTTAACTTGAAGTAAATACCGGCTTTGTCACAGTGAGGCACCATTTCCTGTTCTGTCTTTTTTCAAGAAAAAAATCTAGAGTTTTAAGAGACTTTTAATCATGACATTTATCGACGAAAAAAATCAGTTTTCCGGTTTAATTAAAATCCTCTGTTTTTTCTCATATCGAATGAGAAGGCTGGCATAAGGATGACCAACTAAACACTTTTATCTAAACCAATACCTGAAAAGACAAGAAATTCAAAAGAAAAACCTTCAGAGTAATCAGTTAAGAATTTTAAAAATCGGGAAACATAGAAGCATTACAAGACTATCAAGGCTTTGAAGTATGATTCTGACAATGTGTATTCTGTGTGGTGCGTTCAATGGATCCCTCGTCACATGCACATTTATTGCTCATCAACTGTTCAATGTCTGGTTAATTAAATAATTGCGATAAGATTTCTCGATTTTAGGTGGCCCCGGGTATTATCAACTTTGAAGTGACCTTATACACTCAATAAGTCATTTTGATCAATTACGACTGACGAGATTTCTAACTTTTTTGGTGGTTTTTTGACCACGCGACTCCTTGCAGTGACGTTGTATCTGAGCTAATCACCAACCGAAATCTTGACGTCAAAGATATTACCATTCTGTGAACTCAAGCCTGAAACTGTTGATAACAAATATTCACACGGATTTAAAGACCCGAAGAATAATCGTTCAAAGTATTCAGGAAAATAACACGAAATCTAGCGGATTATGACATTTACAATCGTATATAACATCCGCATGTAAAAACTCTCTCTCTCTCTCTCTCTCTCTCTCTCTCTCTCTCTCTCTCTCTCTCTCTCTCTCTCTCTCTCTCTCTCTCTCTCTTCGGATTTCTTAACTTTCACCAAGAAAGGAGGATGCTGATAAACTTCAAAACTGCATTCTTCGCCTCTTTCCTCGCATGACAACGAAACGGCGAACCTTGAACACGAAACGGGCATTACTTAAGTTTCTTTGCAGCGTCAATTCGGCCCCTAGCGGCAACCCCTTTCATTCCTTTTACTGTGCCTCCGTTCTTATTCTCTTTCTTGCTGTCCACCACACAATTATATCGTAGTGCAACTGCAAGGATTTCCTCCTGTTACACCTTTCAAACCTCCTTTACTCTCAATTTCCCCTTCAGAGCTGAATGACCTCATAGGTCCCAGTGCTTGGCCTTTGGCCTAAACTCTGTATTCCATTCCATTCCATTGAACATGAAACTAAGAAAACAAGGGTTGACCCTCTTATAAATTTTTACACGGTATGTGTAGGACGCCAAATCTTTTGACGTGAGACTAGCAACTTAAGGAATGCATTTAAGTTAGTCAGTAAAACATTATCCAAAGGAGTCTCTGCAGCAGAAGCATTGGGAAGCAATTTCGTGACACAGATGAGAGGAGACTAAGTTGCCAACATGAATCACTCACTTTATTGTGAAATGAAAAGCTGTAGATTCAAGCCAATAGAGAAGAACAATGATACGAGAAATTTACCAGAACTGGAATGAGTTTTCACCCAGGGAATTATAATTCGCACGGGTATCTGAAGCAGATTGTGAGGAGAGTATCTAGACCTTTCAAAGCACAAATTAGCTATGGTCTTAAAATGATCGTTCCAAGACGAGCTACAATTTAATCTTTGTGGAAGATGAGGGAGATTTGATTTTTACGCTTTCATGTGTTATATATGACTCTGAAGGAGTAAGAAACGAAGAAGCAGGAAAGGAATTCATCTCGAAAAAAATTGGAGTGCATCAGACATCGCGTACCCTAGCTTGGAAAATTAAGCAAGTCCGCAGTGCTGACAGACTGGATTAAAGAAAACTGTAAACAAGTTTCAGAGGAAACTCATGAAGAAATGGGAATTGAAGGAGGTACAGACAAAAACAGACTATAGAAAGTCGCCTTTAGATACCACGAAAGAGACAAAAAGGGCCAAGTTATGAGGTAGAATTGAAACAAAACAGACCAACAATAGACAAAAGACTATTCCACCGAAAGGAATAGGGTCACGCACTAGGATGTGGTTGAAAGGACCTCGTGCAAGACGTTACTAAAAATTTTGGAATGTTTGGTTATGAAGCAGGTTTTTCTAAAGACTCTGTCAGAGAAAAACCTGATACGAACGACATCGATAGTTCAGATTATCAGGCAATGATGATCAGATAACAAAAACTCGAGATGTTTTAGATAAGAGCACACAAACATAGCAAGGCATACACTTCTCATATGCATACACACACACACACACACACACACACACACATATATATATATATATATATATATATATATATATATATATATATATATATATATATATATATATTAACTTTATCACATACACAGTTGTTCTGTGCAATAGTAGAATTACTAAAAGGACCTCATTCAAACTGGATGGTATCTAATGGAGTATTTATTCAGAAAAGGTTACAAGCTCTCTTGGACAAACAGTCCACATTATCAGGGTTGGTGAAAGACTCGAACCCATGGCCACGCCATTTTTTCGTATATAATGGTTTTCATCCCACTTGAAAACATTAATTCTGAAGGCCGCTGTTAGCAGTTTTATTAAAACGTCATGATCTATGTCGCATGTGTAAACCCCTTCCTCCATATTATTTTTTACTTCTATCATCGTCTGGTACGTTACTGAACAGGGAAGTTACATCCAAACTTACAAATTTACAGTCTTTTACGTTGATTTTAGATAATTCATCTATAAGGTTCATGTTATGTTTTAAATGCCCTTCAGATACTGAGCCCACCCATTTTCCCACTATGTTGGAAAGAATTCTAGCCTCTCCTGCGGTGATCTCGTCAATGCCACGATCGGTCTTAGCGGGCACCCTTCCTTGTGGATCTTAGGTCTACCATAAATATATGGGATCTCTGGACTTTCCACTGATTTTACTCTATGTTTTAATTCTTTTCTCTTAGTTTTGTCGTGGATTTTTTTCAACGTTTCCCTTACTTTTTTGTTAAAATTGCATTGTACCCTCCTAATGTCCGGTTTTTTTTGTTGCAAGCTTCGTATGCGTTTTCATCATTTAGCAATTGTTCTAACTTTTTCTCGTAGTCTATGGCATCCATTACTATAACCGACCCTCCTTTGCCTGCCTTACAAATCTTTATATCCTTTTATTTTCCTAATCTATCAAGGGCCTTACGTAAACTCTCCGGAAACACGAATCTGTTCAACCTAATCCCCGCTCACATACCCACCCTACAAAAAGATGCTTCATCCCAATTTTTGTTCTAATCTAGTTCCCTTAAGCTTCTTCTACACATTTCAATGAAATCGTGACTTTCGTTCCCCATGCAAAAATTAAGACCATATCCCAACACTAGCACTTCATCCTTACTTAGGAGTCTCTTGGAAATGTTCTTGACTAAATCAAAGTTCCCTTTTCTTTACCAACCCCGACCTATCGAAAATGGCAACGAGTCAGTATCTGAATGGCGTTTAAAACATACCATGAACCTTATAGATGAATTATCTAAAATTAACGTAAAAGACTGTAAATTTGCAAGTTTGGATGTAACTTCCCTGTTCACTAACGTTCCAGTGAAGACGACGATGGAAGTAATAAAAAAGAATATGGAGGAGGGGGTCTATACATGCGACATAGATCATGACGTTTTAATAAAACTGCTGACAGCGGCCCTCAGCGTTAATGTGCTCAAGCGGGGCGAAAACCATTATATACAAAAAAAATGGCGTGGCCATGGGTTCGAGTCTTTCACCAATCCTTGCTAATATCTTTCTGGAATGGTTTGAAAAGGAAGAGGTGGGCAAAGTAAATAAAGGGAACTTAAATATCGTAAAATGGGTAAGATACGTGGGTGACATCTTGATTATTTACAAGGGAGAAAGGGAAGATCTACAAAAGTTCCTAGAAAACATAAATAAACTAAATGAACACATCAGATTCACAATAGAAGAAGAGAAGGAGGGAGAAATTCCTTTCTTGGATGTCCTGGTCAAGAGGGAAGGGGAAAATTTAAAATTCAAGGTATACAGGAAGAAGACACACACCAATTCATACATACATAGGTTCTCTAGTCATAGGAAAGAGTAAAAATAGGAGTAATGACAGGGTTGGCCATTAGGGCCTATAGGATTTGCAGTCCCGAATTTTTAGACGAAGAGCTGGATTACCTGAGGGAGAGTTTTAGGAGATTAGGTTACCCTAAGTATTGGTGGGAGTGGGCACACGTCAAGGCAAGGAAAAACTATTTTGGGGAGAGGGAAAGGATAGAAAAGGAACATTTGGTAAGGAAGAAAATGATCACAGTCCCGGACAACAACTCTATTGCACCCATCAACAGGAAGCTAGATAATTTCATATTGATAGGCAGCTACAAAAACACCATTAGGAATAAAATAGTTAGAAACAAAAAGTCGGTAGAGGGGGAAGAGGTTAGAGGAGGGGGGGGGGTTATGCATGGCAGCGTGTCTAGACTGTGAAGATGGGTACTATGGCGAAACTGGCAAATCATGTACAGAGCGAAGCAAACAACACCTGCAGAACATAAGGCATTATAATCAGACGTCGGCGGTTGCCAAACACTGTTGGGAAAATGACCATAAAATAGACTGGGAAAATAAGAGTTTTCTGTACAGGAACACCAACAAAACGGCCAGACTGGTTGTAGAGAACGCCTTCATAACATGCGCCAACAACACAATGGCAGGGAACACCGGAAACGGCTTTGAAGACAGCATATCTAGAAAAATCGTGTACTCCACAATAGCAAGGAAACGAAGGAAAAACGCAAGAGAACGCACGGAAAACGGACACCTGGAAGAAGAAGGGGGCAGAGAAAGGCCAAGGTCACGAGGGGGTGGGGGTCACACAGGAGCAGCAAGGCGATTATAGGATTAAAAGTACCCAGCACACAGATATAAATACAGCTGGACTACGCGTCTGGTCACTGTACGCATACTTGATAATGTGGACTGTCCGTCCAAGAAAGCTTGAAACTTTTTCTGAATAAATACTCCATTAGATACCATCCAGTTTGAATGAGGTCCTTTTAGTTATATATATATATATATATATATATATATATATTTATATATATATATATATATATATATATATATATATATATATATATATATATATATATATATAGTATGTATATGTGATAATACATAAATATATTTGAATATGCATGGACGTCAAAACTGAAGGGGTGTTCTCTCTCTCTCTCTCTCTCTCTCTCTCTCTCTCTCTCTCTCTCTCTCTCTCTCTCTCTCTCTCTCTCTCACATACACACACACATATTCTGCCTCCTCTCCCTCTCTCTCTCCCAAGTAGTCTACGAGCACGAGGTGCCAAAGAAACAAAAGACTTACGGCTACATTACCTGGAGGAGCAACTTTCGTTATGCAAATGCCAGCTGGCAATGTGTGCAGATGTTTTCTCTAAGTAGGAAGCATAGAATGATGCCGAACGGGAAGAAGAAGAGGGCGAATAAAAGGCCGCACAAGGTGAACTGAGGCTCCAGGATTCCCATCTGGAATTCCGTAAGACACAATTAAAAGGTAGTTCGCCATTTTGAGATTAGCGGTTAAGGTGTTCGTATAATAATAATAATAATAATAATAATAATAATAATAATAATAATAATAATAATAATAATAATAACAAGGCTAAAATATCGAGAATTAAAAGCTACAGTAGTGTTAAAAATATTTATGTGCAGAGTTAATAACGTTTTTAACTTTGTACATAAATATTTTTAACACTACTGTGGCTTTTAATTCCCAGAAATAATAATAATAATAATAATAATAATAATAATAATAATAATAATAATAATAATAATAATAATAATAATAAGAAGAAGAAGAAGAAGAAGAAGAAGGATATAGGGTATGCCAGGGGAAATTGTACCCACAGTCATAGGAACACTAGGCACGATCCCAAGATCCCTGAAAAGGAACCTGGAAAAACTAGATGCCGAAGTAGCTCCAGGACTCATGCGGAAGAGTGTGCTACTAGAAACAGCGCACTTAGTGAGAAAAGTGATGGACTCCTAAGGAGGCAGGATGCAACAAGGAAGCAAATTCCTGAGATGTATGTTAATATTGCACCAGCCCCGTTTTTTTTTTTTTTTTTTTTGCCATGCCCCTAGGTTAGGTTAGGTAGATATTAAGTAAAGGAGTAATTTGGGTGTGGGAAACATAATGAGATTATTTTCAAGAAAATTCTGTGGCTACTTTTTAAGATATGGCGTCCCCCTTTTTTCCGGGAAGGGTCTCGTACTCGGTTACATCTCGGGAAAATGCAACCCGGAACCCCACTCTAGAAAAACCACCCAGTCGAAAAGGATGACTGTGATAGACCAAAAAACAAAAAACAAATAATAATAATAATAATAATAATAATAATAATAATAATAATAATAATGACGAAAATGACGATAGACTCGCCCTTGTTCCCTCTTCTCCAAAGTTAAATATTGTAACTCTGCTACTCACACCACAATAAGGGCACCGCGGTCCGTTTAACACTACAGGTTGTACTATGGGGCGGGCGTTGATGACGTGAAGGGTACCTGGCGTCTGGCGGTGGACGTCTGGGTAGGTCACGTGACCCAGGTGAGTTGCCGGCAAGGAAGCTGCAATGAAAAAAAAAATCGATTACATTTATTATTACTAAGGCTGCCGATGTAATTGCTGTTTTAATTACCGTAGTGAGAATTACTGCTTGTTAATGCATTTGATATTGTAGTTACTACAATACAAAAGCTGATGTTGTGATTTGTGTTGTAGCTGGGCATGCTGATTTAATTATTGGAATCAAAATTTTGTTTGTTATTTGCTGTTGTTGCTTTAAATTAAGCAGGCCTTATGTCAGCACGTATCCTTGCTCTTGGGCAGCATATAAGCTTGCTGTTTGTAAGGGTATTAATGTATTTGCTATTTTATTACTGCAATAAAAAATCACTTTATTATTTCAAGTGCAGCAGGTTTTTTACACTTGCAACTAATGCAATTATTTTTTTTTCACTATAACTACTGCAATTATTTTTTTCATGGCTCTGTTTGTGAATTTTGCTCTTGCAGTTACTGCAAAATAAACAATGTTGTTATTACAACAAGTGCTGCTGCTCGATAATTTGTTGTGGTCATTGTTTATCTTGATTATTATTATTATTATTATTATTATTATTATTATTATTATTATTATTATTATTATTGCCAATTTCAGGTAAACCACTAAAAATATATAAAAAAAAATTTCGATACATGAATGTTGATGTCCCTGGAAATCCATAATTAGATTATTCTTTCCAAAATGAATTATCGAATAAGGAAAAGTTTGTTGGTTACAATGTATAATTCTCTCTCTCTCTCTCTCTCTCTCTCTCGTTATTAACTTTCTTTTCAACATAAATGATCAAATAAGAGAAATTTTACTGTCGGTTATAATATACAATTCTCTCTCTCTCTCTCTCTCTCTCTCTCTCTCTCTCTCTCTCTCTCTCTCTCTCTCTCTCTCTCTCTCGTTATTAACTTTCATTCCAACATAAATGATCAAATAAGAGAAATTTTACTGTCGGTTATGATATACAATTTCTCTCTCTCTCTCTCTCTCTCTCTCTCTCTCTCTCTCTCTTTCGTTATTAACTTTCTTTCCAAAATAAATGATCAAATAAGAGAAACTTTACTGTCGGTTATAATATACAATTCTCTCTCTCTCTCTCTCTCTCTCTCTCTCTCTCTCTCTCTCTCTCTCTCTCTCTCTCTCTCTTCTCTCTCTCTTTCGTTATTAACTTTCTTTCCAAAATAAATGATCAAATAATAGAAATTTTACTGTCGGTTATAATATACAATTCTCTCTCTCTCTCTCTCTCTCTCTCTCTCTCTCTCTCTCTCTCTCTCTCTCTCTCTCTCTCTCTCTCGTTATTAACTTTCTTTCCAAAATAAATGATCAAATAAGAGAAATTTTACTGTCGGTTATAATATACAATTCTCTCTCTCTCTCTCTCTCTCTCTCTCTCTCTCTCTCTCTCTCTCTCTCTCTCTCTCTCTCTCTCTCGTTATCAACTTTCTTTCCGAAATAAATGATCAAATAAGAGAAATTTTACTGTCAGTTATAATATACAATTCTCTCTCTCTCTCTCTCTCTCTCTCTCTCTCTCTCTCTCTCTCTCTCTCTCTCTCTCTCTCTCTCTCTCTCTTTTTCGTTATTAACTTTCTTTCCAAAACAAAAGATCAAATAAGAGAAATTTTACTGTCGGTTACAATATACAATTTCTCTCTTTCTCTCGTTATTAACTTTCTTTCCAAAATAAATGATCAAATAAGAGAAATTTTACTGTCGGTTACCATATACAATTTCTCTCTCTCGTTAATAACTTTCTTTCCAAAATAAATGAACAAATAAGAGAAATTTTACTGTCGGTTATAGCATACAATTCTGTCTGTCTCTCTCTCTCTCTCTCTCTCTCTCTCTCTCTCTCTCTCTTTATGAGTTTCTCACCTTCTTGGTCAAAAACAGGGTTTAGAATCGGCAGACTCTTATTGCTTATGCTAGAGCGAGTGGTCTCCATCTTTCACCATTCCTTATTCTCTCATTAATAGCGATAACAGTCCTGAAGGAAACGAGAAAGGAAGTAACATTAGTCTCTCCATAGATAAAACGAAAAGCTATATTTCTGTCATTACATCTTACGTGGACATTCTGTTCTGCCAAATCTTTTTAGACGTGTCGAAGAACTGTTGGCTCGTTTTGTGGAAATATGTGCTCATGTACGAGTATAATGATAATAATAATAATAATAATAATAATAATAATAATAATAATAATAATAATAATAATAATAATAATAGTCTTCTCAATTTCTATTATGAAATTAACTCAGATAATGCAACCATTGTATTTAACAGGATTTGTTTAAGAGAGGGTCTCCTTCCTTATAATAATAATAATAATAATAATAATAATAATAATAATAATAATAATAATAATAATAATAATAATAATACAACTGCTGTTTCTATGGGATTTAGCTTGTAGAATCTTCGCTATTCTCCTTATCATGTTCTCGTCTGCAGGTAGGTGGTACAATAAATTTCCAAAGGACGTGAAAAGATATTCTGCTTTGAATGTTTTTCCACGTCCTTTGGAAATTTTTAATACACCACCTACCTACAGATGAGAAGGACATAGCAGGAAGAATAGAGAAAACTCTACAAACTAAATGATGTTGAAACAGCAATTGTTTTTAATAGCACTTCCCTAAATAAGGGACCCCCTCCAAATAATAATAATAATAATAATAATAATAATAATAATAATAATAATAATAATAACATATGAAGGTGGAGACCCTCTTTCAAACATGTCTTGCTGCCATTCTCTTTAACAAAATAATAATAATTATTATTGTAATAATAATTGATAATAATGTCTCGAAAGAGCAAGGGAACTAAAAAACCTTTAACCCAAACTTAAAACTTAATTACAAGGTTAAAATGTTCATCATATCTTGATTGTCTGACGGCGTTGATGACCAACGTCGTTGCAACGATATTTTGATAAGCCAGTCAATCGATTATTTGATGATTCATCATTGCAATCAGTTGTTGCTTTCACTGCAGCGTTTGTATGCAATCAAAGTACAAGGTTATACTCGCTTATATTAATTTTGCATCAGGTTACGGGAAGTTAAGTAAAACATGTTGCATATTGTTCAGTAATTGTTATTAAAGTATACATTGACATGGGGGGATAAATCCGGTTTATGTCATGAAACTGAATAGGCAATGTAAGAATACCTTGTACACATACAAGTTTATATAGCATATGAATTTTTTTATCACATCACCGTGATTCATATACAAGCATTAAGCTACAAACGTCCTTTAATATCCAATTCGCTCTACCTCGAAAATTATATATTTTCATATATGTTACCCGAAGGGGAATTTTTTAGTTGATAATAAGTTCGTCGTCTCGTGGGCTCGAACCACGGAAGACAAGAACTCAGGACTACAGTGACACGATTAAAACCACACGGCCAACAAATGAAGAGTAAGTAGATACCGACTCCCACCTACAAATCCCAGTCGAACTCAGGTATTTGTATTTAGAATCGATATCAACCCACCTCTGCCATGATAACAATGTAGTGCGTCTGTCGCACGCAGCCATATTATGAATGAATTTTTATCACATCACCATGATTCATATACAAGCATTAAGCTACAAACGTCCTTTAATGTCCAATTCGCTCTACCTCGGAAATAATATATTTTCATATATGTTGCCCGAAGGGGAATTTTTTTGTTGATAATAAGTTCGTCGTCTCGTGGGCTCGAACCACGGAAGACAAGAACTCAGGACTACAGTGACGCGATTTTAACCACACGGCCAACATATATATATATATATATATATATATATATATATATATATATATATATATATATATATATATATATATATATATATATATATATGTTACATACACATATATATATATACATATATACATACGCGCGCGTAAGACAACCAACCTCAATTAATATTATCGTAGGATCTGCAGTGATCCTAGTAAGAACCAACCATACAATATCTCTAACGTCTTTATCTTGACCCATTTTTTTCCCAAGAGACGACCTTCACGTTACGTAACTACCCGACGCGTCACATCGCCGCCAAACTTGGTAGTTCAGTCACTTCTCGTCACGAGTTATCACGTTATCTTTACCAAAAGCGATTTCTCAGAATTGGCGATAACCGGTGTTATATGACGGCGAAGAACAATGGCTCTGTTCATCTTGATCAGAATTATTATCAAAGGCTTCTGGAAATCAAGGATTATCGGAACACAGGACGACTCTTGATGGAATTACCCAGACAGGACAATTATCGTTAATCGCTGGTATCCACAATGATTTATTACCGTTGGTAAGAATATATATATATATATATATATATATATATATATATATATATATATACTTATATATATATATATACATACATACATATATACATATATATATATATATATATATATATATATATATATATATATATATATATATATATATATATATACATTTATATTTATACATACATACATACATACATACATACACATATATATAGATATAGATATACAGATATAAATTATATATATATATATATATATATATATATATATATATATATATATATATATATATATATATATATATATATATATATATATATATATATGCGTGTGTGTGTGTATTTACAAATTGTTTTTACATTGTTTATTAAATTTTATGACATAAACCGGATCTATTCCCATATATGAATGTATACAACGACTATTGACAGGACAGCTATCGTTTATCGCTGGTATCCATAATGAGTGAATAACATTGTTAAGATATAAGCCACAAAAAAAAAGTCAGGACCTAGCCTAACAGCAGAATAGGATTTCTGTGTTTCATAAAAAAAAAAGAGGAAAGAATAGAGAGAAGATGATAAGAGCCAAACTAAAAATATATAATGAAATGACAGAATGAACATCCAAAAATGATCAAAACTTGTAAAACTTACAAAAACTTATAAAAAATGTCTTTTTGTTATGGGCAGAGAAACTAAAGACAAATCTGCCTACTGGAATTGTAGAATAGAAACTTGACATTCATATTATACGTTGTATTACACATATTATACTTTGTACGTTATATTTTCTCGCTTAACCTTTTTAGCGTATTATGTCAAACGAATTTCTGATGTAGGAATTTATGCCGTATTCTAGTAAGATTTTAATCATTCATAAATCCCACAGCGAGAATGAAATGACATTACCTGACCAAGGGGTCTCTCGTTTCCTCTTTAATGGAATATCATAAGGTCCTTTACAGATAGCAATTAACTTTAAGAATTACATTTTAGTTAATGAATTACATCTGGTCCATGGATTACATTTAGTGAGTGGATTGCATGTAGTCGGTTTGTTATATTTAGTCAATGGATTAATTTAATACGTATATATGTATGTATGTATGTATGTATGTATATATATATATATATATATATATGTATATATATATATATATATATATATATATAGAGAGAGAGAGAGAGAAGAGAGAGAGAGAGAGAGAGAGAGAGAGAGAGAGAGAGAGAGAGAGAGATAACCTTAGCCGTTAATGATAACTGCTTGGTATATGAAGCAGTCAAAAACACCGTGACTCAGCACAATCGTTATCAGGAATAATCGATTGATTGCTTTACGTATGAATGGCGTTGCAGTCATTATCGAGATAACCTAGGATTTACTTTGTATCTTAAGTCCCAGGAAGTGTCCTATGAAATTCGGTATGAAGTCATATATGGGAAAATATTTGGCCATATGGGCCGGCGCCCGCCTGGGCGTGGGTAGGTCATCCAGAGCCTTACATGGGTTGGAGGTTGGGGGGGAGGGCTAATTACGGCGCTGATCATTTACGTATGACCTAGAACAATGTTCGGAAATGACATGACCTGTCCTTTACTTCAACCGCTCACGAGTGACCTTCGAAACCTTCAGTATATATCAGTAATTAATAATCAATAATCTGAAAATTTGAACAAGCGTTTGCGCATACGAGTATTCTCTCATCTAGATGGAAGTAACAAAGACAGCTTTGAGCAATAACAACTCTTCTTCCCCTCTGTTAAAAATAACGTTCACTAGCTGATTATCTCCTCGATCTTATCTCGAAGATCTTATCTCTACGTGTGAATAATCTCGTGTTTTCATCAGCTGTTCAGACTGAACAAACTTCAAAGTCATAAAAGTCACGTCGCCACTTCCATATAGAAACTGGAGTAAAAAATGTAAGTAAATATGTAAAATTATTGAGGAGTAACGTGCAAATATACGAGTCTCTCTCTCTCTCTCTCTCTCAATTCATTAGTCGTAGATTTACAAGTGTGCATATTAATCTCTTAATAAATAATGCCCTAAACAGGAATCCGACTGGCTTGTTCCTGACTAGTATCTTGCCGGCGGAAAACTGTTTTCTAAAGGAAGTCTTCGCGTTATCTCTCACTGTCGAGCTAGGCCTATCGTTCAGCGGGCAGACGTTAAAAAGGAAAAAACTTTCTGCCGTAATAACGGAACAGAATTTCAGTGGACACAAATTCACCAAGGGGAGACCGAATTACGTCATCCACCATTTACAAAGGATATAGGGCCTACAGTTGCACAGGGACAAACACAACTTGGTTCGTTCCTGGAACCCTACAAGGTTTGTTCCTGGAACCCTACAAGGTTCGTTCCTGGAACCCTACAAGGCTCGTTACTGGAACCCTACAAGGCTCGTTACTGGAACCCTAAAGGTTCGTTCCTGGAACCCTACAAGGTTCGTTCCTGGAACCCTACAAGGTTCGTTCCTGGAACCCTGCAAGGTTCGTTCCTGGAACCCTACAAGGTTCGTTCCTGGAACACTACAGGGTTCGTTCCTGGAACACTACAGGGTTCGTTCCTGGAACACAACAAGGTTCGTTCCCTGAAGCACAACGCGGTTAGTTCCCTCGCAAATACGATCCGATATGGATACCCTAACCTGAAATCACTGCTTGATGTAAAGGTGACTAAAATTCGAAATGATGGTGGGAGAATTCCTCAGGTGTAAACAAATTTCGAAAAAGGAATCAAAATACAAGTTATAAATTCTTCAGTGAAAGAAAAATCTGAGAATCATTCCGGGCTTGGCAATCTTTATAGTGTAATTTACCATCTCATAAATCATCTTTGAATCATAATCACTCTACACAGTAGAGAATAGACTTCAGTAATTAAGGATCTCACACAGTGAGCGACTTTGAGACTCAATTAATTAATACCCAAAAATCGAACAAATACATTGTAACATGGAATTCAAACGCGCAGCACTAGACTTCAAAAAGGTGCCCCCAAAAACTGCAAATTTGTGAAAACTTATAGAGACAGCCAAGAAGATAATAGAAAAATATTTTTTACAAAATAATTCATGACACTGAAAACCTAGACATTGAAGACTACCATGAACTTCACAGATAAGCGTAAGATTAATGAACCATTTTTTTTATCTTTTTCAAGACGACGAACGGTTCAAACATTCGAGAGCACTTTGGTTACGTTCAGGAAGGGCATCTCGTCGAAAAATCTGCATTAAAACTAGGAAAATTATATCAGATTATCTAAAATGTGATCCTTACAAGTTCTCTTGAAGTCTGACACTCATAAACAAATATTATCAACTTAATTATCCCACTCAAGTTGGATTTTATTCTCCCTTATCAATGCAAGTTGAAAAGCGCAGCCTAGTGCTACGATATTTTTTTCAGTGTGGTGTTCCTGCATTTTAACAACAAATAAAGACAGAATTAAACGCACATTTTAGCCTAGGCTAAACAGACCGAACTCACCTCTCAATGTAAACAACTTGCAAACTCCTCAAAAGAACCTTTCCTCAAGAATATCCTTGTTGATCGAGCAGCGGAAACTAGCCATACTCTCGATCTACCTCCTAGCAGGTGAATTCTTTGGCTAAAACAGGGAAATTTTGAGAATAATTGTTATGCACTGACAAAAACGGCGTGGACTCTTAGAGAGCGATGTTCCGGCTAAGCGAACAGTCCGAGTACCTTCCCGACACTGAATCCTTTCTGTTGCTTATCTTATCCGCGGCTCCGCCTGCTTATCTTCCTACTTGTGTTTCGGCCTCTCTTTCCCTCTCTCCCCCAGATTATCTTCTGTGTAAACTTTAGTGGAAGTCAGAAGTAAGTGACTCCGATGTCCTTTCTTCCTCGTTCTTCAGTCATCAGTATCCTGAACGCTGCTGAATTTCTTACATTTACAGTATAAATGTGCCCTTGCATTTAATGCCAAGTGTGCTCAGATGGGCTTTATTTCAAAGACTGTAACATCCAACAATTGTTTCTTTATCACTCCAAGATTCCTTTCCACTGGTTAAAACTGAACTGACTATTGAAGTATATAGACATCTCATAACATACAATGTCAGGTTATTAAAGGCAATACTTTGCTAAGCATACTCAGAGCCTGACTTACCCTATTCAGTTTTATAGCAAATTCTACTGACTTTGCCAAGATACCTAAATTTGGCATTAACATTATGTTTATTTACCAATGTAATAGCTTCTACTCCAACAAGCTGCGCTTTCACAATCTCTGATTTGGCAACGCAGATTTTAAGAGCAAAATACAGTAATTTGCCATTTACTTCAGTCTGTAAACTAATGCTGGCAAATCTTGGGACACTTTTACTCAGCAATACTGCACCAACTGCTTATCAAGATCTGACAGGTATCCCTTTCTCAACACATTCAATTTCTCTCTCTCTCTCGCGCTCTCTCTCCCTCTCTCTCCGAGTTCATTCTAATTGTGAATTACATCTTTCTTTAAAGTATTTCATGAAATCCTCCTTCTCCAATTTCACCCCCTCCCCATCTCTCTCTCTCTCTCTCTCTCTCAGGTATTTCTATGAAATCCCCCTTCCCTCATTTAACCATCCCCCTCTCTCGCTCTCTCTCTCTCTCTCTCTACGAGATACTCTTGATTCTGAATTATCTCTCTCTCTCTCTCTTAGACATTTCAAACTATGAAATATATCAACTCATTGATAACTAAAGCTGTTCACGTGATCAGTTTGAAAGGGTATCGGAGTTATATAGATTATAACTTGCTGTTTATAACATTCTAACATCACTTATTAAAAAATATCAAAGCGATAAGATCTTAAAACTGAACTTTGTCTTGGGAATGCTTACAAGAACTGTTCGAGGTAGCAAAGAGCATCCTGTTTCACTTTAAAGGACTTCGGAATTCCACATTTCGTATGTGTTCCTCGATTGCTGTTTTTTCGTCTGTTCCTTTGCCTCAGTTGTTGACACCATACAACTTTAATCGTTACAGTTGGAAAATTAAATCAAGATAGCAAACTATCAAGCAATCTTTCTTTTGCTTGGCGGGTCACTCATCGAAGGTGGTCAATAATTCAAGGTCAGTTTTGTCATAATATGTTTAATCGGTTCTCTTCTTGGAAACACTGTCCACACAAAAAAAGGGGGGGGTTGGTTGTTGAGCCGTGGGCAGTCGGGGGCGGGGGTGTATGAACGCTGATAGCCTTGCAACTCCTCGTTTTCCTCCTCCGCCTTCTACCTCTCCCTCTCCCTCCCCTACTGAACTCCCCCCCCCCTCTCTCTCTCTCTCTCTCTCTCTCTCTCTCTCTCTCTCTCTCTCTCTCCTCCACCAGCGCCAATGACCATTGGATGTAAGATGTTACCATCCTATTAGTCACCGGTCAGGCACTTAAAAAAATTACACTGTTATCTATTATCATGATTATTCTAGGTTTATTTGGGTAAGCACTGCGCAAGCAAGCATAAATGCCTGTTTACATTAGGCTTATATAACTTACAGAAGACACCAATGCCCTCTCTTCACGGCGTGGATACTCCTAGAGAACATTAAATCAGTCAACCAATCATGGCGTGGACAGCGAGCCATCTTGACAATAATTGACTAGGTCAATTATTGACCTAGTCAATAATTGTTATATAGACCTAGAAGACTAGGTCTATATAACAGTTACACTTCATCCACAAAACTTCGAACTGTTCAAAAACTGGACTGCTGGTTTTGGCCGACTCGCAAACTGCCAACCTGGCGCACTCTCGCCAACATCTGGAACTGGTCAGGTTGAGGACAATAAGGAAACTTGATTATAATAACGATAACGTCTCAGACAGAAATGCCATATGTTAATTATCCTTCATGTTATCACTAATGAATAATGAACCATTAAGGAATCACTGTCAGAAGTTCAATATGGAATTGTGAATAACCATTAAAGCACTCGTTCAAGAATTAGAGTATTGAGTCTCCTCTTCAGTGTTCAGGGCAAGGGATCATGTTGGCATAACCAAAAACCAAACAAACCGTAGAGGAGGAGAGAGAGAAGCCATAAGCCTGTATGTGGAACCATACCATATGAAGACTCAGCCAGAAAGCGCACAAGGAGGAAGAGACTAAGAATTGATCATTGGACAAAGTAATATCTTGATGGCGATGATCTTATAAGAAATTACGATGAGTTGAAATCTGAGAGAGAGAGAGAGAGAGAGAGAGAGAGATAATGTCGAACGTCTGCTTTCTTCCTGATGCAGGTATTAGAGGGCGCGGGTGGCCCTTGCTGGTGTCGCAGAGAAGTGTTGATCCGGACCCACCCACTTGCACGTCTTCCCACCTCAGTGCAGTAAGTGCCGTCCGGTAAGCTGCAGTTTCCGGGTCTGCGGCCTGTTCCTTCGCCAGGTCTTTGTAGTCTATGCCCAAGTGGACTGAATTTATTTCAATTCGTGATAGGGCGTCAGCTACTGGGTTCTTCTTGCCAGGGACATAACTGATGGTGCAGCCGAATTGGGAGATAGCAGCCAGGTGCCATTGCTGTCTTGCCGACCATGCGTCTCCTGCCCTCGTGAACGCATGTACCAACGGCTTGGGGTCTGTCAGGATGGTGAAAGGGCTGCTGTCCAAGAGGTACTTGAAGTGCCACACGGCTTGGTAGATTGCCAGCAGTTCCCTGTCGAAGGCACTGTAGCGGATCTCTGGCGGCTTTAACTTGCAGCTAAAAAAGGCAAGCAGGCGGGAGAACCGTCTACTATCTGGTCCAGCATGGCTCCGCAGGCGACGTTGCTGGCGTCGGTGGTAAGTCTCGGGGGGTGGTGGAGTCTTGATATGTTAAGGTGGTGGCTTTGGCGAGGGTTGCCTTCGTCTGTTTGAACACCTTTTGCTGCAGGGCTTCCCAAGTCAAGTGCTTTCAGCTTCCCCTTCAGTACTTCGATTAGGAGATACATGATGCGGGCGATGCCCGGCACAAAACGTCGGTAGTAGTTGACCATGCAGAGGAACTCCTACAGGGACTTGATGGTTTTTGGTGCTGGTAACTCCTTCACTGCATTCACCTTGGAGGCCATGGGGCTGACACCTGCCAGAGAGACTTCGTGTCCCAGGAAGTCTACCTTCTCCACTCCGAAGGTAAATTTGTCGAATCTGATGACCAAACTGTTCTCCTGAAGGCGTTTCAGCACAGCCTGGACGTGATCTAGGTGCTCCTCCAGCGACCTGGGGAAGATCAGGATGTTGTCCATGTAGCAGATGCAGAGAGGTAGGTCCCCCAAGATGCTGTCCATAAGGCATTGGAATGTGGCCCCGGCGTTCCTGAGGCCGAAGGTGGGGTAGGAGAAGGTATATGTCCCGAACAGCGTGATGATGGCTGTCTTCGGAACATTGTCGGGATGTACTGGTACCTGAAAATAGGACTTGGGCAAATCCATTTTTGTGAATATCTTGGCCTCGTGCAGGGCACCTGTTAGGTCCTGCATGTCTGGCAGGGGATAGTGGTCCGGTCTTGTCATTAGGTTCAGCCAACGACAGTTCCCACAGGACCTCCAGGAACCATCTGGTTTCTTCACCATGTGGAGGGGGGATGCCCATGGACTAGATGCCTCTCTGCAGATACCAATCCTTTCCATCTCGGCGAATGCTCGTTTAGCATCTTGGAGTTTCTAGGGTGGCAGGTGGCAGAATTTGGCATGTGTCGGCAGGCCTGTGGTGGTGATATGGTGATGGATGCCATGCTTGGCCTGGGTACCTGGCACCTGATGCAGTTCTGGCTTGAAGACATCTGGGAATTTGTGGAGGAGGCCGTTGTATTTGTTCCATAAGACGGAGCATACGGCGGGCATTCCCGGTCCGGTGGAGAGCGGCTGGGAGCGGTAGGCTCCAGTATCCAGCAGGCGTTTTCGGCCGACGTCTACTAGCAGTCTGTGATGTGCAAGGAAATCGGCGCCCAGTAGAAGAAACTTGACATCCACGATGATGAAGGGCTATTCATATTTATGATCCATGATGGATATTCTGCAGGTCCGAGTTCCGTAACAGCAGATGGGGCTTCCATTTGCGGCCACTAGTGAGGCTGCGGCACCAAATGTGCAGTTCCGGTCCTCCTTCAACAGTGGAAATACCGACTGCATAGCCCCGGTGTCTACCAACATCCGTCGTCTTGATATGGCGTCGTGGATGAAAAATCCTACTGGCTGCGGTTCATTAAGGTTTGCGGCCATTGCTGTCATGGGTGGCCACCTTTCTAGTTTTTTGTGAAAGAACAGGGGGCTCTGCAATTTCTGGCGTCACTGCCGAACCCCCGATGGATTTGTCCTCGGTTTCTGCTGCTGTGGTGGCGCCTTCTTCCTGTATACCATGTTCATGTCCCCCACTTCGGCTTCTGCTACCAGGCTGCAGGCTGCAGGTGTTGCGGCGTGTTTGGAGGCCTTGGTGGCCTCGTGGAGTTTGTGTGCAACGTTCACCAATTCGTCCATTGAGGGGAGTTCGTATCCATGATTTGTGCCCTCACCTCCTGCGGAAAGCATCGCAGGAATATTTCCTGCGACAAGCTGATCTCCCTCCTCCGTCTGAGTCGACGCCCGGCAGCTTCAGGAGACCTCGTAGTTCGTCCCAGGCGTCCCTGGGTGATGCTTCCCCCAGGGGCTGGGTCATCAGGTCGAGAGCGCGTTGGGCTCTCTCTGGGACAGGGCATGGAGTATGTGTTGAAGAGTTTCTCTCGCAGGTCTCTGTACTTGACTTTGCCCGGCTGTGAGTTCAACCATGGGGTGATTTTGTTGAAGACCTCCTCTGGCAGCGTTGTCATGGTGACGTCCGCTTTGGTTTCCTCGTCTGTGATTTTTGCTACCCGGAAATGGACGTCTGCCTGCAGGAACCAGGTTGCAGTATCTTGCCGCGAGAACGGTGGGAGTTTTATCGCCTGGCTTATTGCTGCCTTCGAAGGGGAGAGGGGGATGTAGAGGATCTGTGCGTCGTTGGAACGACTTTCTACCTCAGTGTCTGACATTTTGCCTCACACCAAAACACGAAATAAGCGCTGTATTTAGTCCGTTAATGGTGTTTGGGGCTCGCCAGAAGTCAAAACTATACGCTGTGTGGTTCCGTTAATGACTTCTGAATATGGTCGAAGTGAATCATAAATGGCAGGGTCAAACCATTCGAGAACACCAGAACGTACCTGAAGGAGGTACGCCATAACTAGTCTGTTAGTGGCATGGGTGTTCTCCAAGGTAGGAGCTCTCAGAGGCCTAGACTTTGTCGCCATATGGTTCTTTTAAGGGCTCTCTGAAAGTAAAGCGGCCATGGTAAGTCCGTTAATGGCGAAGCCACAACCGCTGTGCTTAACGTCGCTCCTCGGGTCACCAGTTGTGAGGTCAAAGAGACAGAACTGGGTACTGACTGATTTATTTACTTGGGCACAGGTATACATAGCAGCGTGCAGACGGAAATGAAGTGCCTGACCTTCAATTGCTCTGACCCGTACGCTGAGTGAGAGCAATTTGTGTTTGTTAACAGTCAGTCAGATAGCAACAATTAGAGACATAATGTACATAGGGTAATGAAATATATACTGACAAAAAGGCCAGGAAATTCTACATACAAATATATACATGAGATTCTCGCTGTGTTGATAGATACGATACCTGATCGTGATTAATGGGAAAGGAAGAGACGTCTGACGTCTTTACATTATATATAATGAAAACAATATATATATATATATATATATATATATATATATATATATATATATATATATATAATGAAAACAAAGCTCCAAACCCGAAACGGAAGTAGTCACAAGCATCAGAAGTGGGATTGTGTTCTCTTGTAATTTTTTTCCCTTTTCCTCACCTGACATCTAAGCTGATATTTCTCCTCAAATAGTCGGTTTGATGGGTTGCTTGACTGGTCTAATTAGATTAAGCTGGTCTTAAGCCAGCGTGGGCTCTTGTACAACAGCGGCCCCTAAGTGTGGGGAAAAGTGTTAAAGAAATTAAGAGTATGTAATGGCGTTGGCCTCTAACTCGGCCTAACAAATGTGGACAGCAAGTGTATAACATATTCTCTGACATCCAAAATAGAGTTTGCATAATCACAGCCTACATAATCAAAAGCTATAACCTGTTCTATCTTTAACAGTTAAAAACATCCAATTTTGTCATTCTGTCTCTAGAGGAACATTGGTATTTTCATTTTCTTTATGGCAAATACAAATGACAAAGAAATTTTATTCCTGCACATACCTCCACAAGGTTTAGGTTATCTAGAAGGAAGAAAACATTTTTTTCAGTGCATCGTAGATTATTCGAAGCACATTATTAACCAGATTATAGAATATATTCATTCATATCATAAACGACAAGGTTGGGAATAAAATGGAAGATGGAAAAATGAAAACAACGAGAAAAATGCTTCACTAAAATATGAACCGATTGAAGATTTTCATAAAAGAAAACGGATACCGAATACATTTTTAATTGAGAGAAAACGATATTTCAGCAGTAACCTGTTTATTTAACCAAGCCTCTCGATGGCAAAGCACTCGGAAACTTTAAGAGTACTTTAAGTATTTAAAAACCAAATGCAATTTGAAATTGTCGTTCTAGACAAGTGTCTTTGTTAAAAAAAATTCTTTTAAGTCTCAGTGCTACAACTTTATTACTTAAGCTTCAAAAATGTCACTGAATTTCATCCAGATTAGCCTAGTAACTATTAGCTTAGTCTGTGGATCACAGATCAACCCCCCTCTGCCGATTGACAAGAATCTAAGACAATAACTTGCTCATTTTAAATAAAAAAATAAATTCCAAGTCTTTGTTAGTGCGAATTTGCACACAAATTTATCTAATTTGCACCAAAGGGAGATATTTTGGCCAAAATAGTTTGGCGTTATATCTACGACCTAATAAAATTAATGCCTCGAAAAGTGTGCATTCTCTTTCATAAACTATTGCTTGATTTCATCTCGTTTTTATGTCTCGCTATCAATTCAATATTAGCCTACTTTTATAATTATAAACTTTCATCATGGGACTTACCATTGTGATATTACTGATGTTTAAAGCGAATTAGCCAACTACCTGGGTCCTTCTGTACAGTTTATTTTGGTGGAGTTGCAGGCGGTCGCCTGGGTGTTGGTTCTCTTCACAAATTTCACGATAACACTTCATGCTGCGCAAAATATTCCTGCGTAAAAGCACCTTTGCTCAGTTTTCTAGGAAATTTTATACAACGCCGAGAAGAAAAGATGGAAGATGTTTTGTGAAGTAGAATTACTGTTTTCAGTAACTGAAATTTACGTAATTATAACTGGACAAGCTAAAAGTGGTGAAGATTCTGACAAAATTTCTTATCTAATGAGTCACCAGATGAAGACATTGAGATCGGTCAACATGCAGACTACAAGTCATCATTATTATCATGAGACAATTAATTACTGCTTGTATGGTTACAAGTATTCAGTAACCTTGCAATTATAGAAAAGGGATCTTGAGCGGAACTTAGCTAAAAAGGTGAAGTAATCCCTAGAACACCGTGTGGGTATGGAATAAAAACTGCAGTGACAATGGAAAAAAAGTTAAAACTGCTGTGACAATGGAAAAAAGTTAAAACTGCAGTTACAATGGAAAAAAGTTAAAACTACAGTGACAATGGAAAAAAGTTAAAACTGCGGTGACAATGGAAAAAAAGTTAACACTGCAGTGACAATGGAAAAAAATTAAAACTGCAGTGACAATGGAAAAAAGTTAAAACTGCAGTGACAATGGAAAAAAAGTTAAAACTGCAGGGACAATGGAAAAAAAAGTTAAGACTGCAGTGACAATGGAAAAAAAAATTAAAACTGCAGTGACAATGGAAAAAAGTTAAAACTGCAGTGACAATGGAAAAAAAGTTAACACTGCAGTGACAATGGAAAAAAAATTAAAACTGCAGTGACAATGGAAAAAAGTTAAAACTGCAGTGACAATGGAAAAAAAGTTAAAACTGCAGTGACAATGGAAAAAAAGTTAAAACTGCAGTGACAATGGAAAAAAAATTAAAACTGCAGTGACAATGGAAAAAAGTTAACACTGCAGTGACAATGGAATAAAAGTTAAAACTGCAGTGACAATGAAAAAAAATTAAAACTGCAATGA
Source organism: Macrobrachium rosenbergii (assembly GCA_039081455.1). Classification (NCBI taxonomy): domain Eukaryota; kingdom Metazoa; phylum Arthropoda; class Malacostraca; order Decapoda; family Palaemonidae; genus Macrobrachium; species Macrobrachium rosenbergii. Next base: position 72,497,066 of record JANJGK010000003.1, on the reverse strand, counting down.
CAATGGAAAAAAGTTAAAACTGCAGTGACAATGGAAAAAAAGTTAACACAGCAGTGACAATGAAAAAAAAGTTAAAACTGCAGTCAGTGACAATGGAAAAAAAGTTAAAACTGCAGTCAGTGACAATGGAAAAAAAGTTAAAACTGCACTGACAATGGAAAAAAGTCAACAGTTGACAGTGTACTGTTTAAAGTAGAATTTTCAATAAACAGAAACTGTCCATTCTTGTATTTTTGCAGACCTGTTAAAATGCAGTGAATGAAAACTAATTTGTGACCATGGAATGTTATTATAAATTGTTACACGTAAGATTCTAACTGATATTGGCTTCTTAGTCTATTGATAAGAAAAACTGTAAAAATATGCAACTGAACAAAGCAACATTTCATTTTGTATTTTACTGTATAAGTGTCCAAACCACCAAGAATCATGTATACTGAATATGAAATGGCATGAATGATATTTTGTATATAGTTGGTACTATACAAAACGTCATACCTTTCAATGACAGTTCAAGAATATCATGTTAAAATTTAGAATTGTACACACACGTACTTGTTGTACATATGCTATTAAAGGCTTACAGAAGATAAAGCTTTCCTATGATAATGAACTGATTCTTGTATTCAACGAGCACTTCCTCAGACTCCTGGATAAAAAAAAAAACTCTAACTTCACAAGTGGAGAAATTTGCAATTACATAACTAAGTTAAGAATGAAGTCAAGTACCTTTGAAAACAAAGCATCATTATTACTGATCAAAAACTGTTTATTTATTTATTTATTTATTTTTTTGGGGGCGAGAAGCTAACAAAAAGTTGCCAGCTTAAAACCACCAACCTTATCACACACTTCCAAGAAATTCTACAAATCTGAAGAGTTTAGCTACGAGCCCTCACAGGTAAATCAGAGACGCCTCAGAAGAAGCTTTTCACAAGTCTTTGACACGTCCTCTAGTTTCAAGTGCACCACGCAATCTTATCTTTTCTCCTATACAAAACTTGAAATGGGCAAGGAATGTTGATTTCGTATAGATTCTAGACTCTGAAAGCCATAAGGTATAAAACCTACTACGTATTCTCCGTCTGAAGGAAATGACTCTGCTCTGTAGAACATGAAACAACTTTCCCTGAAACTTTTCGACTCAATGAACACGGGAATGACATCAGCATCAGTCACCTGAGAACAATACCAACAGGTTAGAGCAATAAGGATCTGTAGTAAAGAAACGACATGCTGTCCAGTTGAAAATCTAAATTTAAAGACATTATGAGATTGAAAAAAAAAGCAATGTACTCTCTGGACTAGCTGTGAGAGATGGAAATGTCCTCAACATTGAACCACACTAGAATAGATGAAAATGTAGCTCAAGAAAACCTGAGTGAATCGAAGAAATGAATCACTGATGAGAGAAAAAAAAGCATGCAAATGAATTGCTTGAAAAAAAAAAAAGTGTGGAAATGTGGAAGGAGTTAGCCGAACGTTTTCAGCTCGAGAGAGAGAGAGAGAGAGAGAGAGAGAGAGAGAGAGAGAGAGGGGGGGGGGGAAATCGGATTCCTCATTCTAGTGCAGTTTGCCCAATAGGCCAGTCAACAGAGGAAAAAGGACTGAATAAGGAAAAAGTCGGGGAAAGCTGGAATGAGCTTTATTTTCTTCACAATAACGAACTTAATAACATGTTAACTTTGCACCCCTCTACCACCCCGGATTTGGTAGCCATATTGAAAAAATGGCGGCGAAAAACAGTTTTTTGCAAATATCTCTCTCTGGGCACATTTTAGTGAAAAATGGTACGACATAAAAAATAATCTACATAAAATTCTCTATAAAAACTCCTCTATTCATTTTTCTGATATCTTGTTCGGTTTTTGTGCCAGAAGTGCGAGTATATTCACATCTCTTTTATTTTGTATCCCCCAGCACCCGAGTAATTTTTCTTACAAATGTTTTCATTGAAAAAATGCTTCATTTGTGATGGACATGTTTCTGAGGGTGAGACTCGAGATGTCAAAGAGAAAGATATTCAGACACTGATAGACTATAGTGTTAAGTGGAAAGATGGAAAACATTATCAATTGGAAGGACTGAAAAGCGTGAGAGTGCATGAAAAATGTAGGAAGGTGTACACGAAGGAAAGGAGTGCTGAAGCTTTCCAGGCAAGACAGAAAACGTCTCAAATGCGTACATCATTGCTACGAAGTTTAGAGTCACATTTTGATTTTCTACGTGATTGTTCTTTTTTTTTTTTGTGGAAAAGACGCATCAAAAGAGTTTTTGAAAAAACAAAACAAAAAAACAGTCGAGTGACCGTGAATCTGTGCATTGTATAGAGACTCTTCATGTTAAGGACACCATTTTGAAAGCAGGTGAAATGAGAAATGATGAGTGGGGCAAAAGTGTATGTACTCGCATAAACAATGTAGGTGATCTAGTTGCCGCTGAGGCAAGATACCATTCGTCCTGCATGAAAAAATTCTACCATGCCGATAGGCCTACATCTTCCGGTGTGAAACGTGGTTGCCCCAAAACTTCTACGGTTGCAGAAGCAATGACTCATGCTTATAAATACCTGGAGAAAAATCGAGAGGAATGCCAATTTACTTTAAGTGAAATCTTTGAGGGATATGATGGTGAGCTACCAACTGATAAAACAATAAAATCTGAACTGAAAGAAAAATATGGACAAGACATAGTTGTTTCTGTGAACAAAAACAGAAAACCAGTGGTGCGTTTCCGTGACGCAGGGAATAAAATTCTAACTGATGCGTGGTATGACAAACACAGGAATCATGATGAAAAAGAAGAGCGACTTCGGACTGTAAATACAGCCGACAAAATAATTGCTGAAGATATAAGGTCACAGATATATGAAACTGATCAGCATCCTCCGCGAGGACCTGCTAAAATTGCTGCAGTAGGAAAGGCTTTCATTCTTCTGTTATATGGGAGTAGTGAAAGTGATTCCCTTTGTGAATTAAGATACCGATGCTTTGCCCAATCACTAAACAAAAGCAAGCTCGCTTTGGCTTCACTGCCTCCAACCGATGCGACTGCTAGATTTCACTCCTTACGTACATACCACCAGGTACAGAAGTGGGTGGGCAATGACTTGCCACCGACACAATGGGGTTGGAAGGGAACTACGAAAGGACTGACACCAATCACTACTGATAAAGATCCTGCTCCTCCAGACCTGCTAAACATCACATCATGCAAATGCCTCAAAGGCTGCATGACTACCACCTGTAGCTGTAGAAAGGCAGGCTTAAAACGTTCAGTGATATGTACTTCTTGCCAGGGGCTGTCGTGTTCAAATGCTGACATCACTGATTATGAAGAAGATTGTGATGATCCTATTGATGCCACATTAGAAAACTTACTCATTCCAGAGAGTGAAACAACTTATGAAATAGACACACTACAATAGAATATACCATTTTCATAGCTGAAATCGTAAAATCATTAGTCAAACTACACTAGAATAGATCATGTTTCTATAATGAACCAGCTTGTTTGTCATGCAATACACAGTGAGATAACTAACATAACCATCGAAGCCTTTATTTCTCATTATACAGCAATAATTAGTACAGCAATGACTATGATTGATAACTTTGCATTCCGGGTGGATGGTTGGGTGGAAGGGTGGGAACTCCGCCTGTGAGTATTCACTGTCTGTCCTAAGCCAGAATAAAGGAGGAAGTCCACCCTTGTGAGACGATTTTCCAAACTGTATTAGAAAACAGGAAGTATCGAGAAGCATACGCGACCATTTTTTCAACTGTAACTCAAAACCCCTGCAACATATCAGAAAAATGAGTAGAAGAGTTTTTATAGAGAATTTTATGTAGAATATTTTATGTTTCGTGTTATTTTTCACTAAAATGTGTCCTAAGAGAGATATTTTCAAAAAACTTTTTCGTCGTCATTTTTTCAAGATGGCGTCCAAATCCGGGGTGGCAGAGGGGTGCAAAATTAATGTTATTAAGTAAGTTATTGTTAAGAAAATAAAACTTATTGCAGCTTTCCCCGATTTTTTTCCTTATTCAGCTCCCTACTGACTGGCCTACGATGCTTTGCTGCTTAATCAATGCAAGTATGATGGTGTGCTGCAAACATACAGGAGTAACTTGCCCAAACGACAACATATTCGCGTGTTCACTTAATATTTAATGGGTTTCAAAACACAAATGGCTATTATTAATAACAAGGCTGCTAAAATAGAAGTGAACATAGACACTGAAACAACAGGAAAGGTACCGATCTTGTCCAAATGTTATCAGTTAATTTTTATTTTACCTGAAAGCCAGATATCTCGGTCATTTCCTCAGAATGCGTCATGACAAGTGGCAACAACGCCTGCAAGATTAAGAATCTTAGAACTTTGTGAACCTGTAGGAAGTATCGTTTATTTCACAAGCAAATGCAATACTCCGCCCCCCTTTGAAGCAACCGGAACCACGTAAACACAAAGAATTAATGAGCCAATTAAAATCTCACAATAACATGAGTCACTGAAATGAAGAAATCCACAGCGGTGTAAGTATAAATATATATATTTTTCCACGCTGTAGACGAGGCCATCAGTAGGCTACCGAACATCTCATTTGACTCTTGACTTTTTCAAGGCACTCACTGCACCAGATAAAGTGGAGTTCAGCTGCAAGTAATGACAGAGATAAGACAAGATAACGCTGAGAAATGGACAAGGTTGGGCGAGGAGCTACGCCTTAATCAACAGAAGCGCTTGGTCCCCGTTGCAGTTGCAGATTCCAGTCTTCTTCGCCATGTCTTCACCATATCCAGGTAAGTTTTAAGCTTCTCCTTCTTCTTCTTCTTCTCTCGTTTTTAATAGAGATATCGGCGTTCTTTCATCTCAGTTACCTTTTACTTTTCGTTCACCTATACGGTGGTGCTATTAGTCATGCAGAGAAAGTGTACAGGTCATAACTTTCTGTGGTAGATTATGGGGGAAATTCTCGGATTCGTATTGTTGGGTCCCTTTTAGTACCTTCAAATATGGAAGAGATCTTTAAGGCGGCGTTAGCTCACACGATCGCCATACTATAGGGGGCAATCTTCGTGGGTTTGATAGGTTTTGAAGTGTTCCTGTCGAGAATTTCTCAAACACAAACATGAATGATGAGTAACCCTGAGTGAGACCAAGAAAATGAAACATGGGGAATATGAAACACAAGGAAGGTAAAAATAAAACTTTCTAGACTACTCAGATACACAGAAGTGAGGGGCTGTCTCTCTCTCTCGTGTGTGGAGTCCTACTTTCTTTATTTGTCTCTTATATCAAAGGATCTGATCGGTTGTCCTCAACTCCGGGTCAGAACAGTCTAGTTTATTAATGTTGTAGCGAAATATGAATTTGAAACGTTCTCCTCCACACACACATATATATATGTGTGTGTGAGTCTCTTCCTCCTGCAGGGGAGGGGGGTCCTTAAAAACAAATCAGTCCTTCCATATCTTGGCAAAGTATTTCTGGAATAGGCTCCTTATTCTGTGACCATTTACAGTCATCTAGCTACAAGGTTCATAGCTTACTTTATATAAAACTGAAGACACTGAGAACTGATGAGCAACTACACTGATTTTCTGCTGACCAGAAACCTGTGCAGTTGAGTTGTTCAATTTGAGACAGCTTAAACTGTGGCTCACATCCCACACGTACTTAAATGTGTAGAGGTCTTCGTATATTACACGATAAATGTCATTCGAACTGTAAAGTGAATAAGTTTCACATTTGGAAAGAGTACTTTTGACTTTACTTAGAGTAATACCCCAAGTTTTTTAAACTTTTCCCCAATTTCTTTTTTAGATTACGCATATAAACAGCCCCCACCTGGCTACGCACCTCAACAGCCCCCACCTAGCTACGCATCTCAACAGCCCCCACCTAGCTACGCATCTCAACAGCCCCCACCTAGCTATGCACCTCAACAGCCCCTACCTACCTATGCAGCTCCTCAGTATCCTACCCCTGGACCAGCAGCCAACTTTAACAATCAAAGCCATTCAATCCAGATCGTGAATACTGGCCCCCAGCCTCAAGCAGCATCTGTAGTGTATGCCACCAGCGGTTCTTGTCCCAACTGTCGGGTAAGTTTTTATTTCTATTTTTTCCGAAGTGTTGCCTTGGGTTGCTTCTGTTTTACAAGTCTGCAATATCAAACTACCCAGTCTCTCCATTATCTCAGCCACTAACTTGCTTGTCATATTGTTTCATGGTTTCTTAGCATGATGGTTACTCCTCATCCATACCAGGGCTGCTGGTCACTCATGTGCACGGTTGTAGGAAGGTACCAGTGTAATTAATCACCCTGTGACTCATTATCTACTACATCAGAATTTGTACTGCAGTAGGTGGCAGTAATTGTCCCTCCAAATCTGGCCTCAGAAGTAAAACATTTCCACTTTTATAGGAGGTCTTCTCTCAAGCTATAAAAGCTATTCCCTGTTGCTCTATTTTAACTTTCTCAGGGATTTGGAAGGGTTTGGGCAGCATCATTAACTCCTGACTTCAAAAGAGTAACAATTTTAGGCATACATTAATGCATCCTCATAGTGCTTTCATGAAAGCGGGATAAAGTAAACAACTGAGTAGCCCTGAACTTTGTCACAAGACAAGCACAAAGCCCTCTGATTATGGGTGTACTACTACGACTCAGGTGCTTCACTGATCATCAACACCCTAGATGTGTATGCAGCTCATGCCGTCTAACACACCTCCAGTCCTTGCGTCTCTTCCATCTCTCTTCACCAACCTCACAATCTATAAACAACACCATCAGTATTTCGGCTTGCAATGGTAATTCAAAATGTAAATGACCCGATATCTGATTGACAGTTCAAGAGCGAAAGTACAGATTGATCAAATTTTGTGGTAAAAACTCACTATACCAAGGCTCCAGACCTAATCATGCTAAAGATTAGTGTTGCTGGTAAAAGAGGATTAGATAATCAATAACTCACTATTGTAGCTGAAAGTCTAAATGGAACCATCTTCAGAAATCAAGATCTATACAACATTATTATTATTCAGGAAGATAAACTGAAAGAGAATACCCAAATTCTTTGGGTGAATTTGCCATCACCAAGGACAAAGTGCTATGATTTTGGAGTTCTCTGAGTGCAAGCTGCTGTGGATACACACCATTGTCATACTTATTTCAGAGCCTTCCTCCATAAGTATATTAAGGGCACAATTAAAAATATGATCATGAAGAAGTCCTTTCTGTAGATCAGGCATTATCAGTCTATAGATGTACGCTCCTTGTCCATACAGCTTCTGTTTATCAGACATGTATTACCATCTTCCTATAGTGCTTTACAGAGCTTTATTCACATTATATCTTCACTTTATGTAATTTAATGGCCAAGTGCAATTTTTCTCTCAAACTCTAGTAACCAATGTCCATATTGTTAAACTTACCATCCCACCTGCATACCTGTACAAGCATGGCATCTTTCTGAGGGACATTCTCAACATTACATCTTCATGGACACCCAGGCTTTTCATTTGCCGGTGCCACTGTTGCTTAACCACTGCGCTTTTCATTTGCTGGTGCCACTGTTGCTTAACCACTGCTCATTCCGTTCCAGGCTGGAGTTTTCGTCGATGACTTCACTTGCTGTGGCATATGTTTGGCAGTTTGCTTCTTCCCCCTTGGTCTCATCTGCTGTTTTGCAATGAGGGAGAGAAAATGCAGCAACTGTGGGCTCACTTTCGGTTAGCGCAAGTTAAATTTAAAGGATTGTTGTGGAATTCTGAGGTAATACTAATCATACGCATCTTACAATGTAGAATAAAATGAATAAAAGAAGATCCGGAGTTTAATTACCACTGCTAGTTCAGTTTTAAACTCGAGCCTGATGTTCCACAATCAGTAGCAAGTCTACTGTGGAAGCAACACCAACTTTGGCTTACGTATGCTTGCACTGCATTCTCCTTAGCATACTTTTCATTGTCATTTCAACCTCAAGACGGTTCTCAAACTTTTTCTAGTTGTTACCCACTTTTCATACAGGATACTTGTCCATGGCCCACCGCCCACCACCAAGCATGACCCATGATTACAGTGACTGTCGACAGTCCTACCCACTAAACTCCTTTTGTTTTTTACATACATATCCTCAGATTATGGCCCCTTGCATCCTGCTACATGGCCCCCAGTTTGGGAACCACTGAATTATTCTTATGCAGGAACATGTAGTTTGTTTTTCCTTAATTTTACAGTAAATTTCAATGCACCATCATACATCTCATTTTAAATGAAAGTTTGCCAGAACTACCGGTATTTTGAAGGCTGGAATAAAGAAAAATAATGAAGTATGTGAGAATAACCACAGAACACAGGGAAATCTCTTTATAATGGTAAATTTAATTTGGGTAAAGCTGATGATTATTTTGTTTAGTGAACAGCCGATCTTATACCATGCTCCTGATTCAAAATTCGTGTTAGATAGATAACTCTGTACTTAACAACATTTTTTAATAATCAATAATACTTCTTGTTACTGTGGACTCCAGCACGGAAAAACATATCGCCTAGTGCCACCATAAAGTAAGGTGTTGTTCATAAGACTTCTTGTATCTACAGAGATGATGGTACTTACGCCATTTTTTCAGTTGTTTTGTTCTGCTGTTATTGGAATATTGTTCTCCAGTCTTCATGTCAGTTGTCCCAACGCTCTCAGTCTTTTAGACAAAATATTTCCACAGAGAAGGTTCTTGTTCAAGCAGTGGCAACTAAGATTTAGACCATAACGGGAAGGTTTTCTATTTATCAAGCTCACGTAAGCTCTGTTTCTACAAGCAACTCCTGAAATTGTCTTAATGGCCTCCACTTGTAGAATGAAGAAATGTCAACTCTATCTGCCTATCTTTAAAGTCAGCAACTTATCGAGGTACCATGAAGGTGTCTCATTGCTATGGGTATTGCATTCTCTTTATTTTGGGAGAATGTCTGAACATAGTTGATAATGTCACGTGCCTATGCCATATCTTAACCAATTACTTCTACTATGTTCTCACATATTCTAGTCCCATCACCAGTGACAGATTCTCTAGCTGCTTCCGAAGGTAAATCACCTTTGATTCCTGAAGGCCCTGTGGGTTTCCCACCCTATCAGGAGTCGTCCTAACTTCTTCAGATGGTATAATATTCTTTATTGGTCCCTCCATCATACCAAAACCCCCCAGGTCACATACACGTTTTATGATACTGAAAATACTGCTTCCATTACTCCGTTATGCCTTACTGTAGCTGAAATGTCTCAGTTTCCGTTTTCTATGTAATTTGTCCCTTTTACACCTCATCCATTTTTTCACTCTCACTTTTTCCAGCTCTTCCCTTTGGTGCCTTGACATTCCTCTTAACTCTCCTTTGCCCCTGTCACCTACATTTCAGTGACCCTCCTCGTTGCCGTGCATGCATCTCTATCCTGCACCCTGCCTGTTTGGGAACATTACACCTCAACTCTGGTAGGATTCCAGTATATCCTCTCCACCGACTCATTTCCTTAAAAGTGGCACACCCATTTAGGTCTTCCCTTGCCAATACACACTCACCTGGTCACTACTGATTTTGAGTATATTAAGAGCACATGCACTACGTTCCCTCCCCAAACATAGTTACATATAATATTCATCAATTATTCATATTCCATCCCACTTCTGCTACATTTTTCGTCACGCCTGTTCCATTTTGTCTTGACTCAACAACACTTCCCCAGGACACATAGTTCTCAATAGCACTTGTTGTTGTTTAGAACCAGTTCCTTTATGGCTAATTCAAAAGTGCCGTGTCTAGAGGAAGGAAACCAACATCAGACCATCTGGTCACAATAGAATGCAGCCTGTAGAGAAGCAGTTAATGAATATGCAAAGTAAATATCAACATATTACCATTTGCTGAGGTTTTCTTTCACTTTATCTGTTTTTATCAGGTTTTGCCTTTTATATTCTGTGGTTTTTTTTTCTTAAGGTTTCGTTGCAGTATTGTTTTCCTTCTCTTTACATGTTGTTTTTACTGAAATGTCTGAATCTGTGACGTCATCTTAATGTACGTTGCAAGAAATATTCAGCTAGAGTCCTTGTAGGTCGCATTCCTCAGCGTTGCAATGACTTTCTCAGCAACACCAAAAGACATTTCATCCCTAAATAAGTTTGAAACTTTGGCAGTTTCATGCAGTCTTGATGGATTGACAAGTAATATCCTACAGTAAATTAGTTCGCGGTGTGTTTATTGATTCAGGGAATGTAAGTTCGGATCTCTGAAAAGGAATTTAGGGCAGACATCATGGTAGATAGATGATACTGCTGAAGATATGGACGAATGAATAAGGAGGTCATATCAGTATGATCAAAAAAGGTAATCAACGCTGACTCATCGAGTTCTTCGTTCGCTGACTCGTTCAAGTAAAAAAAAAAGGTGCTAATAAGAATCACTTATTTGCTGAGTTTGCTGATATGGACGGAGTGTTGAAAATCAGAAGACAGAAAGACGTATTTCAGGCATTTGGGAGCAAAAAAAAAAAAAAAATATTGTGAATTTTAAGACATGGGGAGAGAGGGCGATGACGGTGCGCCAAAGATTGGTAATGTTGACGAATTGATTTTGGAAAATGTGAAGAAGTCTTCACCCTAAAATTTTGATGTTATGTGTCAAGGGGAGGATCAAAGGAAGCTATCATAGGCAAGAGAAAACCAATGTTAGCAGAATTTCCAGACCGTTCTAAGCATGATTTATGGAATCTTCAATAACTCAGCTGCTGGGAAAACTAAGCATTCAAATTGAAATGTGGCATAGTTGTGATAGATTTGATTTAAACGAATCGTGATAAGATAAAACAAGAGTGGAGAGAGAGGGGGGTTGGGGGGGGGATATGAAGCAAGAGACAGATATGATACCGTTTGCTCCTGTTATCGAAGGTACCGTCACACAAGACAAATATGACCTGCATGAGAGTGAGAATGATTCATGGTGCGACAAATATGCAGCAAATATGTATATACACATGTATACATTACATATATATATACATAGATATACACACAAACACACACAATATATATATATTGTATATATATATATATATATATATATATATATATATATATATATATATATATATATATATATATATATATTTATATATATATATATATATATATATATATATATATATATATATATATATATATATAGGTATAACCTCACTTGCTGGTCGTGTGGTTTAAAGCGTCCACTATAGTCCTGAGTTCTTGTCCTTCGCTGGTTCGAACCCACGGGATGACGAACTCATTATCAACTAAAATATTAAAGGACGTTTGTAGCTTACTGATTGTATATGAATCACGGTGATGAGATAAAAAGTCATATATATATATATATATATATATATATATATATATATATATATATATATATATATATATATATATATATATATATATATATATATATATATATATATATATATATATATATATATATATATATATATATATATATATATATATATATATATATAATATTCATACCAATGTACCCATTACCTGTGTTGCTTGTATACTTGATATTCATTAAAATTAAAAAACAAATTGCATAAGGGAAAAGATTAACTACTCACTAATACCAAAATAATCTCCAACTGACGCATTGATGAACATACCCTATAAGTAATGTAAAAAATTAATCCACTAACGAAGATGAAATGAGTCACAATCCACGATCGATATTGTAAAATCCGATATGTCTACACAACCACAACGCCAGTAAATCTTACAACTGTATGATTATACAGTGTACAGTAAGCAACTATCGGCATTCAAGGATCGTAAACAAAGGGGGAAGTGCATATTTTGAGTCAGTGAGATACACTGTTGGAAAGAGCCAAGAAAATCTACAGGAGTGAGAAATACTTGCGCAGTCCCATTGCCGGAACATACTATCTGTCGTGAATACAAACGCTCTCTCATTCGGTGCTAATTTGGCTTGTTATCTACGCGTCACCTCAGAGGTGCTAGTACTAAATATGGCGGAAGCTAAATGGGACGCCGTGTTTAGTACTGGCACCTCGGGGATCAAAGATATTGTTTATTAATACGATTTGTCGACCACACAATATAGAAATGGGTTTATATAATACTTTAATCCGCCGAGGGGCTAGTACTAAACGCGGCGTCCCACTGAGCTCCCGCCATGTTGAGTACTAGCACTTCGGAGGTGACGCGTAGGTAACAAGTCAAGTAGCACCGAACATTTAAGTAGTAAGAAGTAAAAAGAAGTAACAGTCCGGCAACCAGGGTTTCTTTTTATCTTTCTTCACAGGACTTTGAACTACATAAAAGCCCTCCCTGCAAAAGTTCCAAGAATACAATTATCGCTCACTCGTTAAAACATCAATCTTCATTCTCATCTTAGGTTTGCAATAACTGGTACCGGAAAATTGATTGTGAACCATCTCTCTGCAACTCTATTTCGAAAACAAACAAGTAAGAAATGCATTCGAGTTTTCTGTACAGCAGCTACAGCGTATAATCAAGGCCGCCGAAAATAGATCTATCTTTCGGTGGTCTCAGTATAATGCTATATGAGCCGCGGCCCATGAAACTTTAACCACGGGCGGTGGTAGCTATCCTATATAGCTACCAGAAGCACGATTGTGGCTAACTTTGACCTTAAATGAAATGAAAACTACTGAAGCTAGAGGACTGCAATTTGGTATGTTTGATGATTGGAGGGTGGATGATCAGCATAACAAATTGCAGCCCTCTAGCCTCAGTGGTTTTTAAGATCTGAGGGCGGACAGAACAGTGCGGACGGACAAAGCTATCTCAATAGTTTTCTTTTACAGAAAACTAAAATCAAATAAAAAGGAAAGTGACAAGAGAAGCAGGGTAAAATACAAAATAAAAAATTAACCAGGGCATAAACATGAATTAATTTCAGTGACTCGGATGAAATGGGAATCCGGCCTCCCAGCTAACCTCAAAAATCGCTTCCACCCCTCCCCACCTCCCCCTCCCGCAACCACACCACCCTCCACCATCTCCAAAACCCACCTGCGGGCTGCGGCCCCTTTTCAGATTTCAGTCACTTCCGTGCAGGTATGGACTCTGTATTACACATGCATTAATTTGTCTTTGCGTTAAAGAAAAAAAAAAGCCTTAAGTTAAAATACAATGACACATATTAGGATCTGTAGGAAGAAGTCAAACATTATTGAATATCTTACACTAAAGTATGCATACAATAAATATTTTCCTTTATTATGCTGTCCATTCCATTACCTTTCGATTATCATCGCTTGTATTCAGGTAGATCCAGAAATGTCAGAAGAAACTGGAAAAATACCAAAGTATTCGAGGAAACTTTTTGCAAAGGGTGTTATGAACATCGACTATATATCTTGTCTTTTTATTGAGATATAATAACAATTTATATGCAGTTAGTATTTCGGATTACATTGGAGTACATTATATTTGCACAAATCAATAACTTAGTGAATAGTGATAAATGTTTGTATTTGTTGATGTCATACGTGTTTTCTTTCTGTAGATAGATAGTGTCCTATAAAAAAACTTTTCGTGTTGTCGATTTTATGTACAGTATAGGAAACTTGGTTTTTTTCTCACAGGCATTAACTTCGAGTCCCAGATATTATTTTTATGTAGATGTCTATTATCTATCTACTAGCGCGAAAGTATTTCGATTGTTAATGTGCTGGTTCCTTGTTAGACATTTAGGAAAGTCAGGGTCATGAATAAATAATTAGACTCACGTGAATACTAAATTGTCAAAGATAAAAAAAAAATGCTAAGGAGACATTTAAATCGGTACGAGGGATGATCACGAACCCACATTTCCAGTTTGCAATATCATCGAGGTAGGAGTTTCATCTATAGCAAGAAAATTATAAAAATGTGACAGGTATCAGCTGTGTGTGTGTGTATAAAACTTCTCCAGGTTTCTGGCGCCATTACTGGTCAGTGTGTATACATGAATGACACGGCTGTGAGAGAGAGAGAGAGAGAGAGAGAGAGAGAGAGAGAGAGAGAGAGAGAGGTGCATTCTTAATCTTATTGTAGGACGAAGACGAGAAAACTCTTCCGACGCATGCGCAGTCAGGAATCACATGGAGTCGAAGGACATGCGGCAGTTAGAGCACCTCCTTTCCATCATAAGGGCGCAGCATAGGATGCCGATAGGGAAGAATAGGATGGCCATGCAGATCCCGCAGAAGGAAAATTCGCTCTGAAGGACACCGGCCTGGAGAGAGGGTTGAATAAAATGCTTTTAGAGTGAAACGTCCGCTATGGAATCTATGTAATCAGTTTGGGTCCTCACACCGCTAGACTGTGGAACGACCTCCCCTGAGGATGTTGAGCAATTGGAACCTCAAAAGTTCAAGCGAAGATGCAATGCGTCACTATAAAACTATTCCCCTTGTATATTACAATTGACAATTTATTTGTCTGTTTATCATTGTTTTATTTTTACTTCGTTAATAACCGATCACTTCTTTCTGCAATTCTTCTTGCCACCTGATAATTCTTTTAAGTGAACACCATAATATTTTCTTTGGAAGCTTGAGTTTCAAGTCAGTGGCCCCTGGGGGATTGTTCCATATGAATGAATAGGGTTCATCTTCTGAATAATAATAATAATAATAATAATAATAATAATAATAATAATAATAATAATAATAATAATAATAATAGACACGTGCGACAATTGAATTTATTAGGCTTGCAACAACGCTGGTAATACAAGAAAGGCCAAAATATAGCTATGATTAATGACTGACTTATTCTAAAGTAAGAAAAAGATCTAATCAGAAATAGAATAAAGTAGGATGCCCTGAGTTACAAAATAGAGCAAGAAAAGAAAGATAAAAAAATTAAATATACTGATGAACAAATTAGGCTCACTGCAGTTACGAAGACACATATATATTTTGACATGAACGGCCGCGCACATACACACAAACGAACACACACACAAAATATACATACATACATACATATATATATATATATATATATATATATATATATATATATATATATATATATATATATATATATAGAGAGAGAGAGAGAGAGAGAGAGAGAGAGAGAGAGAGAGAGAGAGAGAGAGATACTCACCCTACAATTAGGACAGGTGCCCGGGGGGAGTATCAAAACAGATTGAGTGACGACCTGTGGCTGCGTCACGACCACTGGCGTTGACCCGGGGACGGGCTTACCATGTGCATAAGGATACGCGGGAGGATACTGCTGCTGACCAACAGGATATCCTCCCTCCTCCTGGACTTCGACCCTCACGGTTGGCGGAGGATCTGGGGACTGAAATCCTAAAGGCGGAGGCGTGGCAGTGTATGGAGGTGGAGGATCGTCTGAAATGGTACAGGATTTTGAAAGATCGAATCATTCCGTAATTCAGGACAAGAATAACAAGTAAAAATTGCGCCGAAGTCTCTTCGGCGCAATCGAGTTTTCTGTACAGCGTATAATCGAGGCCGCCGAAAATAGATCTATCTTTCGGTGGTCTCGGTATAATGCTGTGTGAGCCGAGGCCCATGAAACTTTAACCACGGCACGGTGGTGGCTTATCCTATATCGTTGTCAGAAGCACGATTACGGCTAACTTGAACCTTAAATAAAATCAAAACTACTGAGGCTAGAGGGCTGCAATTTGGTATGTTTGATGATTGGAGGGTAGATGATCAACATACCAATTTGCAGCCCTCTAGCCTCAGTAGTTTTTAAGATCTGAGGGCGGACAGAATAAAGTGCGGACGGAGAGACAAAGCCGGCACAATAGTTTTCTTTTACAGAAAACTAAAAATTGGTTGAAATTGGGCCAAGATCGTTGTTTTGGCTGGGGAACAGATATAAAGCCTACTTTTTCGAAAATTTTAAGTTTTTTGTTTATAATCCCTGTAAGCATTACTTAAGGTACTTTGCAGCGTCCCTTCGGCCCCCTAGCTGCAACCCCTTTCATTTCTCTAACTGTACCTCCGTTCATATTCTCTTTCTTCCATCTGACTGTCCTAACACTTGTTTCATTGGGCAGCTGTGAGGTTTTCCTCCTGTTACACCTCTCAAACCTTTCTACTCTCAGTTCCCCTTTCAACGCTGAATGACCCCTTAGGTCCCAGTGCTTGGGCTTTGGTCTAAATTTTATATTGTTTTTAAAGGCAGTAATAAATATCAAATTCAGGCAATTTTCCAAGAACTGTGACAAAGGCGTATTGCGAAGAAATATCAAATTCTTGGAATAATTCAAAGTCCATTCTTGATGCGTCATTAAGTATTCTTTGAATAACTTAGGGATTTTAGAACATTACGTCTCTGTTCCTGTACCACTCGACTGTCCATACTAATGCGAATAAGACAAGATCAAAGTATATAGATTGGACAAGATTCTGCGACCAGGTATTTTGGCGTATGGCAGCTCAAATGGAGCTTAAAAGAGCTAAAGTTAATCACAGTGCTTTTAGACCGATCGTTATCCTTTAATCTTAAAACCGAAAATGCAAGTCTTCTTAAAATGTATTCTATCCTTCATACAATGTTCTTAGTCTATACTTAACAGCATAGGTGTAGTATTCTGGTAATATTTATAAAGTTCTTAGTTTATAATTAACAGCATAGCTGTTATTTTCTGGTGGCTTATTTATAAAGTTCTTAGTTTATGATTAACAGCATAGCTGTAATATCCCGGTGGCTTATTTATAAAGTTCTTAGTTTATGATTAACAGCATAGCTGTAATATGCCGGTGGCTTATTTATAAAGTTCTTAGTTTATACTTAACAGCATAGCTGTAACATGCCGGTGGCTTGTTTATAAAGTTCTTAGTTTATACTTAACAGCATAGCTGTAACATTTTGGTGACTTGTTTATAAAGTTCTTATTTATAATTAACATCATAGTTGTACTCTAGTGAGTTTTAAAGTCCTTAATTTATAATTAACAGCATAGCTGTAATATTCTGGTGATTTTTAAACTTCATAGTTTATAATTAACAGCACAGCTGTAATATTCTGGTGATTTTTAAAGTTCCTAGTTTACAATTAACAGCAATGCTGTCATATTCTGGTGACTTATTCCGTCTTTTTTTGTCTTCCTTCATTTCTAACGTTTATCCACCTAAGGCTGACTGACTCCTCTTCAGGAGATTTCCTCTAACGGTATAATATCTATGAAAAAACATCACATTTATACTGGTTTTATTCTGTCCTTTAGGAGAACTCTCCCAAACTGAAAGTGTCGGATTGCATCGCATTTCGAACCTCAAGCTTCAGACGTATCAAGGAAGAAATACTGTTTTTAGTCTGTCCTTAAGGAAAAATTCTCCTAGGCTAGAATTGAATTGAATATAGAATTTAGGCCAAAGGTACTGGGACCGACGAGGTCATTCAGCGCTGAAACGGAAAATAACAGTAAAAGTTTGAAAGGTGTAACAGGAGGAAAACCTCAAAGCAGTTGCGCTATGAATCAGTTGTTAGGAGAGGGTGGAAAGTAAGAGGGAAGAAAAAGAATATGAAAGGAGGTACAGTAAAAGGAAAGAAAGGGGTTGCAGCTAGGGGCCGAAGGCACGCTGCAAAGAACCCACTACGGGGTCTCCTAAGCTAGAAATGTACTGGGTTGCACAACATTAAGACACTCAAGCTTACGAAATGTCAAGAAGGGAAATGAGTCACACTTCGTAAACGTATTCGAGGAAAAAGTTGCCGAAATTGTCAAGTCCTTTAGCGCCATAGATAAAAGGTTCTCCAGCGCCATAGATAAAGAGATGAGAAGTGCCTCATAATAAGGGCGTCCGGGGGCTCAGTTGTTAATACTAATTAGAAAAAATCCTGGTTAATTATTCTAAAATCTAGATCCAATTGATGGCTCTCGTATCCCAGCGCTTTCAGGCACTGACTCGGAATCATAAGCATTAATTTTTTTTTTTGGTTCACTTCACCCGAGCGTGAAAATTTGGTTGCTAAGGTCATTTTACAGTTCAATTTTTAATGACCTAAGTAGTTAAAAAAAACCCTAGTTTATTCTAGAATCTAGATCCAGTTAATGGCTCTCTCGTATATATCACTTATGCCAGGCGCTGACTCGGATTATAATAATTTTTCGTTTAGATTTTCCCGGGCGTGAAAATAAGGCTTCGAAAATTCAGCCGACCTGAAGAAAATAAAGTCTTACAATTTCTTGTCGTAGGAATTGTGAAAGTGAAAATGATACATTTGGTTTATGGAACCAAATCACAGCTTTCGGTGAAATTTCACGTTCCGAGAAAATTATTCCACCGTGAACAATGAAAATTTCCTGAAACATTCCATTGGATTTTATCGGTGGTTAATAAAACCGCGGGGCCGTGCCGTCATATCAGACAGGTCCTTGTTATCTATTCTAGATAATCTAGATTACAGTATATTCAAACAGAAGCCTCCTGCTTTCGTTATGACGCAAATTCGATTGCTTGTACAATAACATTCTGAAGCAATTAATATTCTGTCATTCTAAGCTGGCGCATCTTCTGAGATAAATAAAATAAAATAAGTATCGTTATTGCTTATTTTAGAGGTTTGCAGTAGATTTTTTTGACATTTAAAAGCTTGCAAGTAATAACAACAGACTTGGGTAAAAACAACTTTTTTTTTATGTTAGCGTAACTACAGTAACCAGCTGATACCCGGTATTTTCAAGTCAGGTTGTTTTTCTCTTATCGCAACTACATATCTTATATCTGATATCCTTGCAACTTATATGCCAAGAAAAATGCCAAATGAATATTTTTCCTACAAAATGTGTTCCATGCAAGGTTACTGACTTAACTGGGACCTATTTGTCAATAGAATTTAGATCTCTGTATCCTATACGGATATTGCATGCTCTGTGTCATAGCTCAGGGATGAAATGCAACAGTGATTAGTGATTCCAGTAAAATATCTTACTGTATTTAACCAGTTCATCGGCGTAGCCAGGGTAAGGTCGAAGGGGGAGCGTACCCTCACCTAAGTTTGACCAGCAAAGTATCAAAATCATAAGTGAAGAAACGAAACGGAATAACCGATACGTCATACTGATAGCAAAAAAGAGTTCACTGTAAAAGCGATTTATTTAACAACCAGATACGAAAGATCTATATTGCTGCATGAAAAAGGGCAGTGTCATATTTCTTCGAGAATCTCCCCCACCTA
Source organism: Macrobrachium rosenbergii (assembly GCA_039081455.1). Classification (NCBI taxonomy): domain Eukaryota; kingdom Metazoa; phylum Arthropoda; class Malacostraca; order Decapoda; family Palaemonidae; genus Macrobrachium; species Macrobrachium rosenbergii. The sequence continues at coordinate 72,477,841 of JANJGK010000003.1, read as the reverse complement.
CCCACTTGACTGAAATCCCGGCTACACCCACGTACTTCTTTTTTCTTTCAACCGTATCTGCAGCCACTAAAAACCCCATTCAGAGGTACAGAAAAATTTCATAATCCATTAAGAGTCACGGTGACTCATGGTATTTTCAAGGAGGGTAGTTACAGAGGCTATTGAGTTAAGGCAACTAAGAAATTGCAAGCGGACTTTACATTCGAATATTGCTGAGATGATTTTATAATGAGCACAGTAGCAAAATTACTTGTGGAATGGTATGGAACACAGAATTTTGGCCAAAGGCCAAGTGCTGGGGCCTATGAGGTCCTTCAGGGCTGAAAGGAAAACAGAGTAAAAATGTTTGATAGGTGTAACAGAAGGAAAATCTCGCAGTTGCACTATGAAACAATTGCTAATGGTGGAAGTAAGATGGGAGAAAGATAATATGACCGGAGGTATAGTAAAAGGAATGAAAGGAGTTGCAGCTAGAGGCCGGAGGGACGCTGCAAAGAACCTTAAGCAACGCATACAGTGCACCGCATGAGGTGCACTGACAGCGCTACCCTCTTACGGGGAAAAATACCTATGTTAGAAATAAATTAAGACAAAAATCGTTTGGAAAAATATGGACAAATGATAGAGATGAAACTGGGCGAATTATATTCGAATAAAAATACTGTATCCACGTCAGGCTGAACATATCTAAGGTATAACAGGCTAAAGACAAATGACATAAAACTTTGTGGCAGCGATCATTTCCTTTTCGACGTGCTGCTGATGAGATGCTTCTGAGCGTAGTTACGAAGAGGCTAATATCAGGGGAGTTGTCTGCACGAGGCTTCGTCCTCCAGTCACGGAGAAAAAATGAAATTAAATTTTAAGTGTTTTGATTTTCAGATGATAAAAAATGGCAAGGTGAGATTGCACGAAGGTTATTTAGAAGACACTGATTGCGACATAATAAGGAATTACACCGACACAAGGCCCCCCCTAAACAGATGTCCTTGCAAAAGAAAAAATAGCGATAAAATAATGTCTATCACTGATATATTACCTTTGCTTTTTCAGAGACAGCTAAAATTGACCAATGAGGTACACCTTTAATATTTAACTTAGTTTTGTATTTGTAATATATAGTTTTTTTATTATTTTTGGCATATAATTGTATATAATTAATAGATACAAAGCCACCATCATTTTAAAATCATAACTTATTAACATTTTTTACATACTCGCTCGTTACTGATATTAAAGTTTGTCAAACATGAACATTTGTCCCAGGTAAATGTTCTACCTACCGTTTATAATAAATAACATTTCAAATCATCTTACCTGGTTCACAACATACACATAACAGATCAATATATACTCTCCACCGCTCGAAAACTGCAGCAAGTGAACAGCAACTCACAAACCAATAAACTTACTTGGTAGAGAATTCGCCATCTCCTCAGCAGATATAGATATAAATGTATGTATATATAAATACGACCAGAACGAAACTATTCCCAAATTGACTTTGCCAAAAAGAGAGCTTTGAAATGACTGAGCAGGCGAGGGGACCACGCAGTACGATTATACCTCGTCTAATCTTATCTGGCTTTTGAGGGCAGGAACTTATGGCTCTGACTATCACGTGCTGATATCGAGTCGCATCAACAAAGTACTTACGTTTTTAGGAACTCACCAGTCCTGAATGTTTAGGTAATGATTACATATATTGGTCTTGAATTCGATTGACGTCATTATCAGTTATCGCTTGAGCCAGAACGATGTGCATCTAAACACACACACATATATAAATATACTAATATACTAATATATATATATATATATATATATATATATATATATATATATATATATATATATATATACAGAAGGAGAAGCCACGGCCAAAACATACACACCCTCAAGGAACAAGGGAAACGAAGACCTCCATTCTTACAAGTTTATTGCCGACGTTTCGTGACACACGTCACATTTTCAAGGCTGAAAAAGAAAATAATTTGCACTAAAGATAGAATCACGGTATTCAAAGAATTCTGAAAAAATTTAAATATTTAAAATTCACAAAAAATGGCAATGCAGCGTTAAAATTAGGTATATAAATAAACATAAAAAAAGGATCACAAAAGATTAAGGGAACCAGGACACAGACTCACCAAGTGAAATGAAAGAATAATACTAACTACTGAGAGAATACAGAAAAAAAAGCATAATCGAAAAGCTAAGCAACATATAACTGACTTGACAACTGAGTATTTAACTCAGTTATATGTTGCCTAACTTTTCCTTTATACTTATTTTCTGTATTCTCTCAGTATTATTCTTTCATTTCGCCTGGTTAGTCTGTGTCTTGGTTCCCTTGACCTATATCTTTTGTGATCCTTTTTTTATGTTTATTTATATACCTAATTTTAACGCTGTATTGCCATTTTTTGTGAATTTTAAATATTTTAATTTCTTTAAAATTCTTTTAATACCGTGATTCTATCTGTAGTGCAAATTATTTATCTTTTTAGCCTTGAAAATGTGGCGTGTGTCACGAAACGTCGGCGATAAACTTGTAAGAATGGAGGTCTTCGTTTCCCTTCTTCCTTGAGGATGTGTGTGTGTGTATATATATATATATATATATATATATATATATATATATATATATATATATATATATATATATATATATATATAATATATATATATATATATATATATATATATATATATATATATAAATATATATATATATATATATATATATATATATATATCTAAACATACACACATACATATATATACACATATATAGATATATATATTTATATCATATATATATATATAATATATATATATATATATATATATATATATATATATATATATATATATATAATATATATATATATGACATAAGGTGTTAGCCATCCGATGTCCAGCAAGTTAACAATAGCCTTTTTACCCTGGTTTCGACCACCACAGTTATCTAATTACCAGGAATACGAGTATAACTCACTGCACAGGTCAACAGAGACACACTTGGTCTTTAACAGAATACGTTCATCAGACTTTGGTCCCCTGTCTGGTCAGAAGAGTGGGCTACCGATCACACCACATTTGTTCGCCTGTATCCTAAAATATTAGTTAAATTTAACGTGAAAGTATACCAAGATTTAACGGCAGGTAGTTGTGACCCCCCCTAAAGAAAAAACTAGGAAAAACCTCTTTTTGTGACCCCCAAAAAATAAAACTTGGGAACACCTCTTTAAATTTAGGTTATCTAAAGATGAAGCCTAGATAAAATCAATGATAAAATAACCTGAATATGACTAGTTTTGACGTCATACGAGCAAAACAATCTCTATTAATGTTTTGCTCTTATGACGTCAAGACCTTCGCACTCATGTACTATTCCGAAACGCAATTAACTCTGAGCTCTAAATACTGACGAATACTGACAGATAATCCAGATCTCAAACACCAACTCTTCGTACAAGTAAACGTGGGCAAATTTCTCCCAGCTCAGATTAATAAAATACTGATACTTATTCACGAATTTCTCTAGGGGAGCACGCGCATGCGCCGTCACTAACTGTTTTGATCTAAAGCAAGAAGTTCAGCAACAAATCCGTACTTACATTTTTTTTTTTCCCTGTGAAGGTAAATTCAACTAAGTACGAGTAGGCCTACCAGAGAATGCTTTCGGCAGCACTTTCGAACCTAACGGAGGAGAGCTACTGAATGTCGTACTCAAGGAAAGAGAGAATCTCCCAGAAGATCAGCCAAGGATTATAAAATCGGGAACGACAAAAAACAAGCAAAACATGCGCCGAAGTTTCTTCGACGCAATCGAGTTTTCCATACAGCCGCTACATCGTACAATCAAGGCCCCATCAATAATAGATCTATCTTTCGGTGGTCTCGGTATGAAGCCGTATGAGACGCGGTCCATGAAATTTTAACCACGGCACGTGGTGGCTTATCCTATATCGTTGCCAGGAGCACGTTTATGGCTAATTTTAACCTTAAATAAAATAAAAACTTATGAGGCTAATGGGCTGCAATTTGGTATGTTTGATGACTGGGGGGTGGATGATCAACATATTAATTTGCAGCCCTCTAGCCTCAGCAGTTTTTAAGATCTGAGGCTGACAGAAAAACTGCGGACAGAATAAAGTGCGGACGGACAGATAAAGCCGGCACAATAGTTATCTTTTACAGAAAACTA
>JANJGK010000003.1:72466128-72468628 GCA_039081455.1 Macrobrachium rosenbergii | reverse complement strand
GGTGCTCCCCTCAGGTAAACCTGGAAAAAGAATTAAACAAGAATATGTGAGACTTGTTATTGATGAAAATTATGAAGTACCATTACGCCAAACACATCGTTTATAAAGTTACATATGAAAAAATACACACACAAACACTCATGTATATATATATATATATATATATATATATATATATATATATTAATATATATATATATATATATATATACATATATATATATATATATATATGTGTGTGTGTGTGGTGTGTGTGCGTGTGTGTGTAGTTATTAAATATTAAATTCCAAGTACTGGCCTATCCTGACCTCTTATTGAACTTTCCCCATGTTTACGAATGTGAAAATCGGTAATACCTTTGGCTTAGTATCTCTGTTCCGTTGGGTAAGTATTTTCAGTTATGTTATTGGCTTTTCCATTTAAATATCAAACTCTCTAGAAAACTATAAATGAAAAGGCAGTTTTAAATTAATGAAAAAAAATTTTTGAAATGGGATTTTATAATTAAAATTACCACTGTAATTTCTCCTTCAAAGACAAACTCTGAGATCATCAGGCAGGGATAAAGCTGAAGTGAGCAAGTCGCTCTGATACCTTGTTATTGCGCGTTGAAGTTCCCACCTTTAAGTTAAGCCGTCTTTAAAGAAGGTATTCCGAAAGGTTATTTAAGCTGAATTTTCCCTGAGCTTCACGCTACAAAAAAATTTTATTCGGTTACAAAAACATCAAGCTGATGTATATTCGTTTTTGCACTGCATTTTCTCTCTTAGAGGACAGCTGGTTCTATTCTATCCCTGTACGAATGCAACTCAGAATGACGTACTTTCTATATGAAACGATACAAGAGCTACCCCAAGGGAAAACTGAACACAAACAATACGTGTAACACAAGTATAAGGGATTCTGTCATTTTTAATCACAAGAGTAATACCAACCACATTATTATCCTGGAATTACAAGTGGTTTCAAAGAACAGGTGCTTGAAGCCGCGTTAATTACAGGACAGATTTCATGAACCTATGTCAAGGGTCATGGAAACCAGACTGCCTAAATGAAAATCTTCTTGGAACCAATTTTTAGAGAAATTAATATTTTTTTTTCCCAAAGGATTAAGTGGGACTTAATTAACCTCTTTTTTTCCGTAATAGCCGTGTTTTAGAAATATGTTCCTGCATATTACCAGGCTCATATCCACTTTCCATACTATTATAGTTTAAAAAGTAATAGAGATGCACAAAAATATAATTAGCATATTTCGTCTTCACTGCAATCTGTTTCATGCAGTTCATACTCTCTATGAATGCATGTATGTATTATGTATACAGTGTGTGTGTGTCTGCATGTACGTACGTATGTATGAAAGTGCACCCACAGGACTCCAAAATTTCCACATCACAAACTGATCGTTGAGAGTTGTAAGCCAACATGAGGAGGAGGAGGAGGAGGAGGAGGAGGAGGAGGAGGAGGAGGAGGACAGGAATATCTTTATGAAAAAAGGAGAAAAAGAAATAGAAGATAAGGAAATGAGAAATTCGTGAGTGGTAACCTTGTCCGTCCGTCGTTTAACCTTTAAAAGAGGCAGGTAATAAGGAATATCTTTGCTTTTTGCTCTAAAAATCACCAGGAAAAACTTTATTATTATTATTATTATTATTATTATTATTATTATTATTATTATTATTATTATTATTATTATTATTATTATTATTCAGAGGATGAACCCTATTCGTGTGGAACAGGTATACGGGTTGGCCGCTGACTTGAAATTCAGGCTTCCAAAGAATTTGGTGTTTTCGAAAGAACTGTCAGTAATTTTTTTTAAAAAGAAAATTCGGCAAGTTACGTCATCCTATTCACCAAACAGACCTACTCAACCACCAAAAATTAACGACGGTTATAAGAAATAAATGCATTAAAAATAAGTTTCAGAATTTAATACTGAAAGTATTTAAGTATTTGTTTATCGTAATTATGCATGTCCATTTATCATCTACCAGTCCTTTAGCTTAATTAGAGACTAAATGCAATAGGGATAATAAAAAGGGTCTAAGAAAAAAAAAACTTGGTAGCCGTCTGTACGTTTCTTCCAAGCAAAAGGTTACGTTCCATTCAACACAAAAATAAACAGCTCACACACAGCATTTGGTCAACATACAGGGATGTTGAAATCCGGAAGAGTCACGCTTGGGGTACTACTTTCCTGATTTGGCAGACTGTGGCCGTTAAGAATCTTTTCGAATTTCCTATGAAATGTTGAGAGGAATGTGGGTAATGGGTAAATTGGAATATAGAGTTTAGGCTTTAGGCCAAAGGCCAAGCACTGGAACCTATGAGGTCATTCAGCGCTGGAAAGGAAATTGAGAGTAAAGGAGGTTTGAAAGGTGTAATAGGAGGAAAGCCTCGCAGTTGCAATATGAAATAATTTGTTAGGAGAGGTTGGATGGCAAGATGGAAGAAAGATACTATGAATGGAGGTACAGTAAAAAGAATGAAAGGGGTT
>JANJGK010000003.1:72458628-72461128 GCA_039081455.1 Macrobrachium rosenbergii | reverse complement strand
CCTCAAACATAGGTTTCATACACCAACATGACGAGATTACTCTGAAAGAGGAAGATAATTTTATGCCTCAATCATTTTCTCTATAAAATACCTAACCCTGAAAGCCATTTCAGTCAAATTTTATTTACAGGATACAAAGCAATAATAACCAGCTCACAAAAGGGGAATAATTTTAGAACAGCAAATTAACAAATATATGATAAAAACATAACAAAACAATGTAACAATCCCTTAAAAAAAACTCTTACAGGTTAAAAAGTAGAAAAGAGACGTAGGGGGAGAGAGAGAGAGAGAGGAGAGAGAGAGAGAGAGAGAGAGAGAGAGAGAGAGAGAGAGAGAGAGAGAGAAAGAATTGGATTTAGCAGAAGGAAACGAAAGAGATAAGATAAAATTAGGCAAGTTCATCATGAAAAGACTTGACACGAATAGGAAGCCACGCTTCTTCCATCCCGGCGCCCCCCCCCCCCCCCCACCCCGCGTCCTCATCCTCCTCCCCTCACCTCCATAAAAGGAAAACCCGTATGAAATATATATATATATATATATATATATATATATATATATATATATATATATATATATATATATATATATATATATATATATACATATATATATATATATATATATATATATATATATACATATATCATACCTACATATAATATATATTTGTGTGTCTGTGTATTTGAGGAAAAACTAATAGATATGATCATGTGATCTTGAAAGAGATAAAATGTTCAAAACATGCAATCGGAAGCATTAACACTAACATCGCTCCTCTCTCTCTCTCTCTCTCTCTCTCTCTCTCTCTCTCCTTCCTCTCTCTCTCTCTCTCTCTCTCTCTCGGCTTTAAAATACAGATGAAATCTCTTTTTCCCTCCCATTTATGCAAAGAAAAGCCTTTGACTCGCAATTTTCAACTATTTGCCTAATTTTGTTCTTAATTTCTGTTCTGATTCATAATGAAAATCTTCCGTTCTTGGTCTCTGAATAATTCGTGACTCCAAGTATCATTGTAGTTTTTACTTCAGTTTCCGATTCCAAAACTGGCTCTTGACTCTTGTACCACTTGCTGAGGCCAAAAACTCGTTCTTGATTCCTGTTCTGTTTGCCAATTCCAAATTTTAATTCTGATTCCCGTTCTGTTTACCGATCCCAAAATTCCCTCTTGATTCTTGCCCTGTTTCTTGATTCCTGTTTTGCCTCCTGATTTAAATATTTGTTCTTGTTTCCTGTTCTGTTCGATGATTCCAAAATTTGTCCTCCATTCCTGTTCTTTTTAAACTATTCCCAAATTTTTTCATGAGTACTAGACTCTTCTTTTTATGTTAATGATTCGTATTATGGTTCCAGATTTTAATTAGAAAAATCTAATCCTGACATCATCCAGAATTTCTGCCACTGGTTCTCAATTTCCAGGCTAGTTCCCATTTCCCAAATGGTTGTCAATTTCTTGGCTGGCATCCGACTACCATAATGATTCCCGTTTTCCAGGTTATACTTCCCTATGGCAAAATGATTTCCAGTTTCCATGATGCTTTAAGATTCCTATCACACTTCCCAATTTTCATACTAGTTCCCGAATTCCACCTCAGTCAACAATCTCCATCCTGGCTCCCAGTTCCCAGGGTTTGAGATTCCCATCACGGTTCCAACTGTCACACTAGTTCCCGACTCCATCTTTGTCTACAATCTCCATCCTGGTTCTCTTCCCAGGCTGCTTTCCCTAGTTCCATAGAGGTTGCCAGATTTCCAGTCGGGTTCACGATTGCCATAATGGCTCCCAATTTCCAGGCTGGTTTGAGATTCCATCACGGTTCCCAAATTAATACTAGTTCCCGAGTTCCATCTCAGTTTACAAACTGCATCCTGGTTCTCAGTTCCGGGCTGGTTGAGATTCCCCATCACGGTTCCCAATTTCCATACTGGTTCCCGGATTCAATCTCGGTTGACAAACTCCATCCTGGTCCCCAGTTCCAGGGCTGGTTCCCGAGTTCCCAAAAGACTGCCAGATTTCCAGTCGGGTTCACGATTTCCATAATGGTTCCCAATTTCCAGGCCGGTTCGTCTCTGCCAGGACGAAACCTCTTAAAACAAAGAACTATTTTAATATGCCAATCTTATTGGCACTGGAGGCTAAACAGCGAGATCTTAATCGCGAAATTATGCAGTCATCTATCAGGAGGGCTCTCGCGGATGCTATACCCGCCGAAGGTGCCCCTAAGGCCCAAAGTCCCCGCCTGGGTAGGGCACCTCGTCGACCGTCGTGACCTAATGGGAGAAAAGTGCCCGCCGATCTTTATGCAGTGATGCAGCCTTAACGTCGCTTATTTAGACTTCGCCCGGATTTTTCTTCTCCTTTTCTTCTTCTTATTTTTTTCCTATCCTGAAAGGGAGGAGGAGGAGGAGGAGGAGGAGGAGAGGTACAGGCAAAGTAGTCCAAGACCCAACTTTGCATATGTGATAAGAGGCAACAAAGTCCAAAAGACGGTCATAG
>JANJGK010000003.1:72443933-72458528 GCA_039081455.1 Macrobrachium rosenbergii | reverse complement strand
AACCGCCACGACAATTCTCCCCACAAACTCTTGTCAGACTGAATTGCTGCAATACACGCCCACAACCACTCCTTGGGTGACCGCCGCACCACCCACATTTACCCACCATAACTTTACCCACACCCACGTTTTTCCTCACCCATTCTCGTCAGAATGAATGGCTGATACACGCCTATACCCTCACCTTAAGTGAACACTGTCACCCACATTTACCCATAACATTACCCACGCCCACACTTCTACCCCACCTACTTTCGTCAGACTCTATTGCCGCTACACGCCTACACACACACACGCCTCAAGTGAACACCTCACCCACATTTACCCATAACATTACCCACGGCCACACTCCTACCCCACTCACTCTCGTCAGACTCAATTGCTGCTACACGCCCACACCCACACCTTAAGTGACCACCGTCACCCACATTTACACACTGACGTCAACCACACCCACACTTACTTCCCACCCACTCACTCACGGGCCCCTCTTCTTCTTGTTTTTCTTGTTCAGGGAGGGGGGTGGGTTGGGTGGGGGACGGGGAGGGGGGAGGGGGCAGTCTGGGCGTGGCAGGATAAACCGACTTCCGGTTAACCTGTGGGAATCGATTCTGCATGTCCCAAGTCCGCCCGAAGAGTTGTGGTCCGCTGGGCCATGTGGAACCGCGAGTGGTCTTGCGTCAGGGAGACAAGAGTCACGAACTCTCTCTCTCTCTCTCTCTCTCTCTCTCTCTCTCTCTCTCTCTCTCTCTCTCTCTCTCTCTCTCCAGCGTATACGCATGATCTTACCTGGGCTGACTTAATCTTGAAATACTAAAATTCCTTTTCACAGTTTATTGTTTGTGTATTTGCAAACATACACTCGCACCCGCCCGCTCTCTCTCTCTCTCTCTCTCTCTCTCTCTCTCTCTCTCTCTCTCTCTCTCTCTCTCTCTGTCCAGCGTATACACATGATCTTACTTGGATTGACTTAATCTTGAAATACTAAAATTCCTTTTTTTAATTTGTTATTTGTGTAGTTGCTAACATACACTCGCACCCGCTCTCTCTCTCTCTCTCTCTCTCTCCCTCTCTCTCTCTCTCTCTCTCTCTCTCTCTCTGGCATGTATGCATGAACTTAACAAGATGAACCAGTCCTAAAATATGTTGACACCCATTCTTGAAGGGTAGACTGCGACGGGAAGGTCAATCGAATAACCTAATCTAGCCCAGTCATGGAAAACAGACATTAAGAGAGAATTCCAAAGCCTGATCGCGGAGGAGAAATATAGTCTACTAAACGTGGAATGTTAAATTAACTTATTTCCATAATATGGAACTGGGAAGTGACGCGCTAACGGGTGATACAAAATCGGGTGGAAATATAGTCTTATCCTATAGCCGTGGCGAACGAGCCTGAAGGCATCATCATCGCGCAATGGCAAGCTGCCTGTCCACATTGTGTCTGATTTTGCAACGGGAGGTTGCCACGCCACGATAACGAAACCTTCAGACTCATTGGACCAGTGAAAACATCTGCATATTCTTCGACCAATATATTAAATTCTAGTAACTACAGTCCACTGATCGTCTTCAATGAGGAAGTGGGAGTATCACGTTGAAATTATAATAGTAAGAAATATTACATTCTACCAAATGAATCAAATTGAACCTGATTTTTCATATTACAAGAGACAAGATATTATTTCCAAACACGCTCCTTAAAAGTCTTTTTTTTTTTTTTCCAATGCCGTTCTACTATTACCACTAACAATATAATAACAAGTAAAAACTGCGCCGAAGTTTCTCCGGCGCAATAGAGTTTTCTGTACAGCCGCTACAGCGTACAATCAAGGCCCCACCAATAATAGATCTATCTTTCGGTGGTCTCGGCATAATGCTATATGAGCCGCGTCTCATGAAACTTTAACCACGGCACGGCGGTGGCCTATCCTGTATCGCTGCCAGAAGCACGATTATGGCTAATTTTAACCTTAAATAAAATAAAAACTACTGAGGCTAGAGGGCTGCAATTTGGCTTGCTTGATGATTGGAGGGTGGATGATCAACATCCCAATTTGCAGCCCTCTAGCCTCAGCGGTTCCTAAGATCGGAGGGCGGACAGAAAAAAGTGCGGACGGACAGACAAAGCCGGCAAAATAATTTTCTTTTACAGAAAACTAAAAATAACAGCGAGGAAAAATCAGAGAAGTTGAACAGCGAAACCGCAGCTTCCAAGTCACAGGAAGTCTACTGAGGACCAAGTAAATGATTTGTCTCTTCTCAAACATTTTTGATTTTCACGAAGCCTCTGGTGGCTGGTAGTAGCTCCGGAATCACTGACCGTATTGCGGTCAGATTTTGCGCGCTGGCAAAATTTTATTAGGAGTGATGCATGACCGGCGACTTCATAAAAATTTTTATTTATATATACAATATACTGACGCCACAAAAGCCTACAGTTATATGCGTTATATTAACCTGATACGAAAATTTGATCAAAATATGATTTATATGACGTCACCAGAGAAAATATTTTAAATAATAAGATTTATACTGGCGCCGCTGTAAAAAAAATATTTTTTTAAATATATGTTATAATGACAACACTAGACAAAAACTATTATTGAAAATAAGTCGCGCTGACGCCACTTGAGGAAATGTTATGCAACAAAGTAACATTGATTACACTAGATTAAATATTTTTTTCAAAGATTAAGTTATACGTTGCCACTAGAAAAAAATATTAGTAAAGGGTGAGACTTGGCTGACCTCATATCAGAGAAGCGAAACGCTGAGGCTGCTTAATATCCGATTGTCAAATTAAGTTACCGGTCTATGAAGCTTAAGCATTGCTTTTATTTATCTTTTTTATTTTATTTTCCACTAGACCTATTTCCGCGAGTCAGTCTTCGCGATATTACAGATATCGAGCGGACGTTGTAAACTCGAGGTTCAACTAATCAATTTTATTATCAGTTTGGGGTTAAGTTCAGTACACGATATATATATATATATATATATATATATATATATATATATATATAAAGGCAAAAGCCACGAAGGGAAGAGTGAAACAACGGAGTGGTTGCTAGGCCTTTCGACTTACTGTCCTTTACAAAAGCAGAAAGCCTAGCAACCACTCCGTGTTTCACTTTTCTCTTCGTGGCTATTGCCTTTATTTATACATTCATCACGTTCCATGGCTTCGTGATTCTTTTATGCATACATACATACATACATACATATATGTATATATCTATATCTATATATATACTGTATATATATATATATATTATATACATATATATACATATATATTATATACATATATATATATATATATATATATATATATATATATATATATATATATATATATATATATATATACATATATATATATATATATATATATATATATATATATATGTGTGTGTGTGTGTATAAACTTAACAAAGGTCCTATTGAATGACAATTCGAAAACCAGCAACACTGTGCAGAATAAACTAAAACCAATCATATAATTCTTCAATGTGAATCATTTGTGAAATTTATGACGTTTCTAAAAGCTTATATATCACCGAGTAGTGATGATGCAGAGAAATCTCAAACGGCGTGTGACGTGGTAGTGGGCCATTGTTTAAAGAAGCATTTTGATGACACAAGCACAAATACTCAAAACAAGTCGCAGAGGAATCTAGGGCAGCGCCGCCGCCGTCCTACTTTTCCTTGTTCCCATTTCACTCATTTAAATGATTTGTCTTAGAAGGACGTCGTCGTAATTTTTTCAGTCTTGTTAAAATGACTTTTGTATAATTTGTCCGACTTTCGACTCTGGTATGTCATCTTCTTCTGCAAAGAGATGTAATCTGGTACATAACAACTTGTGGTATGCATGAGCTGGTATAAAAGAGAGAGAGAGAGAGAGAGAGAGAGAGAGAGAGAGAGAGAGAGAGAGAGAGAGAGAGAGAGAGAGAGAGAGAGAGAAATCCCGTATTCTTAAAAGAAACCGTGAATAATACTACAAAAATGTAGAGGAATTTCAATTATACGCTTGTCTCAAGGTCATTTCATCATAGGAAAAGTTCAAATTTCAATTTGGGGTTCTACACCATTACGACAATTAGTCAAATTGAATATCATCAGGAGGGCAGTAATTACAGAACATCGTAAAACATAATCCTTTTGCATAAATTCATTAATTAGGTCTGTACAGTAGTGGAAAGACAGTAGGAATAACATCTTATATCCTCCAAGACCGAAGACAATGTTATAGAAAATAATTTCAGAAGCATTTAATGGCGTGTGGTTTCCGTAAATATTGCTTAGTTAACTGCATTGCCATCATGTATCCTCAGGAACGCAAGAGAATAAATAAATTATTTCATTAGTTAATCATAAAATGTTAGCTAATGGTGAGGGCTACAAAACAAACCCTTGCGGAACACCATCAATTTTTTCTTCCGTTTTTAAATAAACGAATGGGTTCACAAGACTAAAAAATAATAAAATAAACCTAAAATGGCTATATTCAATGAACAAATAACCATGAAATTTTGAAAGACTCTATCTTTGTTTCCTTGAGATTCTGTGAATGTTACTCTAAATAAAACTGTGTCTGTGTCACAAAGACAAAAAGTAATTAAAGTAAATTCAGTTCTCAGGTTGTGGACTATCGATGCACATTTTAGAGTGAAGTAGGGATGGTTTACCATGTTAAGTATCTAAAATGCTCGCCTTTCGAGGAATGAATTCCGTACAACAATATTCAATATTAAAAACTAATTACTAGTGATTTACTGCTAGCTGCAATAGGATATTAGATAACAATTATTCACCTGTCATTTCTGATGATGTCTAAACTGAATTGACAGCTATCTTCATTTTTTCGTAATACCTTAACATTGTGTGTATGCCATTAGTAATGCATCAAACATACTCTTAGCAAACCCAGTGATATCACACACCTCACATATTCATATCAAACGCCTGTTTCATTTCAGTTGCTAACCCATTGCTGATTATTACGTTTCATTAAATCTTGTTCTGTTGCTGACAAAGCAGTCGGCGCATAATATTGTTCCTAATGTTAACCCTGAGTTTGCACTGCTTATCCTTCCTTCACACTGAATAAATTGGGTAATAAATCTTAACGAGAAAACATTGCAAAATGCGCCAATAAATTAGCAAAACACGCCAATAAATTTTCTTGATAGTAATTTTTGGCAGCCACATTATACTACTGTGGTATATGTAAAAGAAAAAAAAATACTGTGGCTTGCTGAGCAGAAAGAGCGATTATATAACAAAAGACTTCAGACATGTTTCATGCACATGAATCTGAAACTAGCTTTATTTACAGCTGCGCAAACAGATAACCTGTACGAGTTTCATCAGGGTAAGTAGACACTTCAGTGCATGTCATTAGGGCACAAACATATACATATTACTAACAGGCTTCGAACAAGTCAACGAATCTTTGGCAAATGCTGGATAATCGTATGAAGCACTGGTTAGCACTCCCAATAAGTTGTTGACGTGTATTTAACATGTTTGTGTTCTGTGTGCGGTAAGTTATACAATGCGGACGCACCCTTAGATAAGACTGGAAGATCGAAATTGTTCTATAAACAATCCTCTGATACACCGAAATGACGTAATGGTCGATAGTAATATTTTGCACCTCATTCTAAATGGATAAAACGATTACAACTCCTTGCTGCCATATTTCGGGTCACTATGATTTGTGACCTGCGCTTTTAACTGCGACCCTGATTCTCGTCGGGATATGTAAGTTTTTCTTACCGTCTGTCACGAGGTCAAACAAATTTAACAGAAAAGAAAAACGACAAGATAACAAAAATTTCCTTTAAAAGGAACCTGGTAAATAATTAGAAAAGGTACAAGTGTGCATTAACTAGAGAAAACACTAAGAAAGTGACCCTTGAACAAACGTATTAGAATGCAAACATGAAATAATTCCTTTGGAAAGGAAGAACAACTGCTGTAAAAAAGAAAAAAATCTGATATCTTCAACTAAATCTACAAAAGAGGCAACTGGAAGAAACTATATCGCATCACATACCACTCATATGGAAAGAGAAACACAGCGATACCCAAGTACCTTTGGTCTGCGAAGGTTAAAACGAGAATGCGTATCATCGGGTGATTAGGTACGCCCTTGGGGAACTCCAGGCTGGTATTGAGCTTCTCAGAGAATGCAGATACGCAGAACAATGGGCTTTGGGTCATCTGAATCTTTCCATGGCCTAACACTACCGCTGGAACGATAGATCATGCTGAATTTATAAACCACCATTAGAAAATCATCTTGGGATGTACGAATTCACACTGGTATTGTTAAAAGTAGTACGTTCATATACGACTGGAAGTAAAATCATATCAGTGTTTCACATAAGACTGAAAGCATCCGAATTAATCCATTTCTACAGAGTAATACTGAAGTACTGGATATTCAAGAATACTTCCAGGCAGGATCTGGAAGCTTAGACCAAGAACAGTCCTTAAATATGGGTCTGGATTGATCACGGCAACCACTTGTCTTCCCGTGTACTGCTGAACTGACACAAATCTTCCAAAGCTGACTGGAAAAATCAAAAGCAAACCAATCTTTCCTTATACTGTAAGGACTGCTTGTGTTACAAACATGAGACCAGAAAGAAAAGAAGCAGAAGAATGCTTCTAAATATTAGACCAAAGGATTAGAATTTGATTCGAATTATCCGATAATTTACAAAGGACTGGAAAAACTACTGACTCCCCGAATCTTTCCATCGGGAGGCTGGAAAAATCACAAAAACCCACCAGTCTTATAAGGGGAGTTTACAGCGGCATTGATTTGTAAACAATGAACTCACAGTTTATTTCAGATGACTTCTTGTGAAAACTCAAAACACTAAACGTTCACAGAAAGAGCCTTACAAACCACTTCAGGCCATTAACAAGAGTACCTTAGTAGCCATATGATAAACTTGGTCTTTTATGATACATGAAATGATAAAACAGAACACGCCTTTTCTGACATAAACCACCTGAAGACCGCCATTTTATCGCCCCTTCATTTATACAACTTAGTTTCTAAATTCTATCCCACATCACATATCAAAGAACAAAAAAAAACAAATAAATAAATAAAATAAGATTTAATTCCGACAAACCGGTTATAAGATAAAGCAATTTGGACTCATTCATCAATGAAAAAAAAATTGAAAAAGAAAAACTCTCGGAGCCATTTTATCAATATCACCAGAAAATAAACGAGATAACGAGGGAATTCTTTCCGTACAATTACAAATTAACGTAATATTTACCTTCGCCTTTGTCTGGGCCCGAAAGCAATAAAAAGAGATAAAGGAGAATACTGCCTGATTAATGCAAAAACCAGTTCTGGTGCGCAAATAAGGCGATATAATTACTCAGGGGGAATTAAGCCAACCATCAAACTATTTTATAACCTGCAAGATCTCCTCTCCCTGGCGGGACGCTCTCTCTCTCTCTCTCTCTCTCTCTCTCTCTCTCTCTCTCTCTCTCTCTCTCTCTCTCTCTCTCTCGTCCGGGACGCCTCTCTTTTTGGAAGGTTTTTTGAGAGCTCACGGTAGGTGAGTAACCTCTCCGTTTTTTTTTTTCTTTTTTTTTTTGTGGTGGTGAAAGGGGGGGGGGGGAAGGAGGGGAGGGGGAGGGAAGGACTCCGAGAAGGGCTAGACCACTGGACAGACCCTCTCAGCCCGTGTGGGAGGCGTAGTATAATTAAACGATACTGTATACACATAATACTCAGGTAAACATCCACTGTCGTTAGTGCGGACTTTACCCACTTTTTCTCAGTTTCTGCCGAATCCAGAGGCTCAAACCAGACTTCTTGTCTTACTCCCCATAACACCTTACCACACTTACGGACCTTTTGGGCAAGGCCCCGTGCTGGCATAAGGCCAGTTTAATGTAAACAGCCATCCAGCCTGCCGCCTACTGCTAGCAGTCTAAATTCAGAGCAAAAGGATGAAGCTGCTTTGCAACGGGTTGCAGGCTACGAGACGATACTAGACTATAATACTGACCCTCAAGATCTATGTTCTAGTTGGGAGACTTCTAAATTGGGGGGCCAAAACTGGCAGTTCAAATCTAGCCAAGAAATATAAAACCAAGAAATATAAAAACTGAGTTAAAATATGCTCATATCTTCCTTATGCATTCTACGACCGCAAACTGAGCATCATGAAATTAAAACATGGTCTGGCAATGTTGGACAATGATTAGCTTCAGGGCAACGCCATCTTGCATTCATCATCATCATTTTCATCATCTCCAACACCGTGAACACAAAGGGCTCCAGTGAAATTCCGCCAGTCAGGTCTTTCATGTGCTTTATCTTCCACAAATCTCCACTCAGCTCCAACCTCTCCTCTGGTTCTCATTCAAGTAGGTCTTGTTCTTCGAACTAGTCTGGTTCCCACAGGAGCCCACCTGACAACTATCGCGCCCTATTCTCTTAGAAGTTCTACGGAGACTATGTTGAAGGCATTTCTTTGTGCTCTTTATCATTATCTCATCTAAATTTCAACTTTCGAAAATTTCCAGATGGTATCATTTCTCATTTTACCATCTGGCTCCTGATAATCTTCTCAAAGATTTAGCCTATTCTCAAATCGACAAGATCGTTTTGCTATACTGCCCTAAAATGAAAAACTGCAGTTTCTGCAAAATTTTCGAAACTGAGATATGCCACCTATTGGGCTCGTGAAACACTAATACACAAGTTACTGCAGTTTCAGAATGATTCTTCAATGCTTTATTTAGGGGGTCCCATTTGCAGTATCTGCAAAATCAGTAGTAAGGCAAGGGACAACTGCAGTATCTAACATTTTTCTCAGTTTTGTATTTTTGCAGATACTGCAATCTTCCATTTTAGGACAGTGTAGTTCCAGTGTCATGCCATGATTCACGTCCACATTATCATTATCCAGAATGTGGGAGAGTATTACAAGTGAATAAAGATATATATTTATAAACAGTGGTATTAAAATTGAGAAAAAATGACACATTAGGACGGATGATACTATGCTGATAAAATTTTTTCGCTAATTCGTTTATGTACTGTATATAATGGTAAACATTTTTGGCATGAAAATGAGTTATCCAAAAAAATGCGGAAAGTTTTCTTCACGGAACAAATTACGATGTACAATTTCAACTTCAGAAAAGTTCAGAAAGTACAGGCCTCAAGATTGTTTGCGCATATACTTGAGAGTCTATACATAAAATGCATGGTTAACAGTTTACTAATGTCATAGTTTGTCCTTCAAAATACATAAATACAGAAAACTTTGTTTTCCGTTACATACGTCATCACTGTAACAAAGTATTATATATATACTATATATTATATATATACTATATATATATATATATATATATATATATATATATATATATATATATATATATATATATATAATATATATATATTATATATACGAGTATATATACATATATTTATATATATATACATACATATATTTATATATAATATATATATGTATATATATATATATATATATATATATATATATATATATATATATATATATATATATATATATATCTTACTGTGTCTATGAAAGCTCGGATGCTCTTCGGAGGTCAAAGAAGACTCCTTTTCCGGTCCGGCCGTTACATCCGGACTAGATATGTAATCAACCTATTATCACTATACGCATTCATCGCCAGGTCTTGGCTTCATCTTTCAACAGAATGGAGGCTACACTTCGCCAACGTTAACCTACGCAAAACCTCAAACGATATCAACTTCTCTGTCGTTTCAACAGTATCTAATATTTTTTTTTTTTTTATACTGTGAATATTTATTCACCAAATTTACCTAGGATTCTTCTGCGGGCATTTTCGAAAGCCTGATTATTGTATCCTGTCGAATAACTGTAGTAAAAGTCTGATAAAGCAAGAAAAATACGAGGCAAGGGAGGAAAGGAATCTCTATAACCTTTTTTTTTTATCTAATATAACCAAAATGTTTATAGGTAAAGTTCAAAATTATTCAACTATATAATGCAATAATGAAAAATAGTATTAGCAACTGTAAATTTGAAGTTAGTCAGATCAATTTCTTGTAATGAAATTATGCAGAAAAATGGAAGAGTAATATTTTTTGGCGTCAGCTCCTCTAGGGGGAGATTGGCGTATGGTTATACAAATTATATATATATATATATATATATATATATATATATATATATATATATATATATATATATATATACATAAATATATATTCTATATTTTATATATATAAGCATATATATTTACTGTATATATATAAAGATGGCTCCGGGAAAAAAACTTTCACAGCCACATTCAGTATTAAGTTCCTGAATCAAGACTGACCACTCTGTACAAAAAAAAAAACCTTCACAACTTTAGCCATTCCATTACCTACACAAATACAAACACTCATGTCATACAGAACATACTCGTGCAGCGCATTATTTGGCAACTAAAAAAAAAAAAAATCAACCCCTTCCCCCATCACTCAAGAGACTTTTGAGGTTCCCGATGAGCTCATAAAAAAGGACCCTTTTTATGCCGTGAAATCAAACACAGGTCTGACAATAAATCTGACCTTATAAGAGGGACGGCGTCCTGGAACCACTTGGCTTTTATGTTGCCCAATACCCCGTGGGCAGAGGGGCAAAAGCCACAATGAGATATTTCACAACTTAAGGGAGAGAAGGGAAGAAAGTTTTTTGGGATTATTGAGGTTTGCGGTGTAATGATTATCATTATTAGACTGAATTTTATAATTTGGAATTCTTTTCTCGCTTCCGTCTTCCCCTGATTCTCAAAAACTTCAAGAGACGGGTCTAACGCTTCCCTCGGATTCATTATTAGAATGAATTTTAATATTTGGAATTCTCCTCTCGCTTCCGTTTTCCCCTGAATCTTCTAAAAACTTTATGAGGCGGGTCTAATACTTCCCTCGAATTAATCTCACTCTTTTTCCTAATATCTATGCTTTCTATATGATCTGGCCTAAATGGAGGTGGCAGGTTGCCAACCCTATCGCCTTCTACCGCTTAAAAATAGTTTCGAAGTCATATAACAATGATGCCATCTCTTACTGGCTGAGCAAAGCATCGTCCCAATGTCCAATGACGTTCAAAATCGGCATTGATGTACGGGATACAATGTACTTTCATACACTTACAGCATTTAGGTCAATAATCCGATCAATCAACAGCAGAAATGACTTGGCTACAGTTTAGTGACAATAACAGATACATCCCCAGATAAAGTTATTCCGAGCCCTCAAGTCTTACAGTACAGCAGAAAAGATAAAAACAAAAATATAAACTGGATGAATTAAGCTCACTAAATGGTGCCTAGTAGCTACAGGAATTTGGAAAAGCCTAAAAAAAAGAAAAAAAAGTGATCGGTAGGTATCTACTCGTCTCGCAAAAGACCCCCAAAAGCGGGTAGTAGCTACAGGCCATTGCAAAAAATCCCAAATAAACTGGACGGTAACTACAGGTGTTTCAAGTCTCAAAGAAATGGCTATGACAACATATCTCAGTGGCAACACGTCCTTCAAAATTCTCTAAACAATTCAACTTGAAGTTGTTTATCAGAAACCTTTGATTCCAAGATTGAATTTTCCTGTTAAAAGAGTAAGGTTATTTACTCAGATGATAGTAAAAAAATTAAATGACTGTCACTCTACTAAGAATATTCACACTTCCAGGAAGGATATTATTCAAGAAAGAAAGACTGGTTTTACTTTTGTCATGTCACTAAAAACAAGTAAAAATGTGCCGAAGTTTCTTCGGCGCAATCGAGTTTTCCGTACAGCGTATAATCAAGCGCATAATCGGTGGTCTCGGTATAATGCTGTAAGAGCCGTGGCCCATGAAACTTTAACCACGGCCCGGTGATGGCCTATTCTACAGCGTTGCCAGAATACTACTGAGGCTAGAGGGCTGCAATCTTGTATGTTTGATGACTGAAGGGTGGAAGATCAACAAGCCAATTTGCAGCCCTCTAGCCTCGGTAGTTTTTAAGATCTGAGGGCGGACGCAAAAAGTGCGGGCAGAATAAAGTGCGGACGGACAGACAAAGCCGGCACAACAGTTCTCTTTTACAGAGAACTAATAAAATCATACTATCGGGGAAAGCCGTAAGAAAACAAAGACTTGGCTAACAAAAGGGCTTTGGTCGTTGCGTCACTGTCATGGTGGTCATTCAAGACGTTTATTTAGTGAAAAATACTAAAAATATTCTTATTAGTCAAGAAAATGCTTCATTATTTTTCTCCGCTCGGCATCTCAGATTTCTTCGTAGAGTTCATCGGACTGAGGTCTACTACCCAGTCAGTGTTCACTGTAAGTGGCAAGGGGGTCTCTCTCTCTCTCTCTCTCTCTCTCTCTCTCTCTCTCTCTCTCTCTCTCTCTCTCGAAATTTCCACTTTCGTTAGCATTATCAATCTCATTGTCTTTTCATTACCGTTTTTTCCTTTCCGTGATTTACCTTAAATCTCACAATTCCTTGCAAATTTACCCTTATATACATACATACATACGTACTATATATGTATGTATATATATACATATATATGCATATATACATACATATATATATATATATATATATATATATATATACATATATATGACTCATATGTTACATATACAGTAATATGTACCTAGACATGCACGTCATTTTTTTTTTGGTAACGGTTAAAAGTTTCACTGACCTTAAAAACGCTATAGCCTATGTGCTAATGTAACAAAAACGTTGCGTCATTTCTCGTAATTCAAGTTTTCCTCGTTACTGGTCTTGTAAACGTTCTCTTCCATTATCAATGTGACAAACACAAAACGACAAACGCTTTCCGATAACACAATCCAAATGAACGAAATTTTCATCTTTATTACAAAATTACGTTCACAACGTTTACGAATCTCATAAACGTTTAAAAGTCAAGATTTGAATTGAATTGAATATAGAATTTAGGCCAAAGGCCAAGCACTGGGACCTATGAGGTCATTCAGCGCTGAAACGGAAATTGACGATAAAAGGTCTGAAAGGCGTAACAGGAGGAATGCCTCGCAGTTGCACTATGAATCAATTGGGTGGAGAGTAAGATGGAAGAGAGAGAGAATATGAAAAGGAGGTACAGTAAAAGGAATGAGAAGGGTTGCAGCTAGGGGCCGAAGGCACGCTGCAAAGAACCTTAAGTAATGCCTACAGTGCACCGCATGAGGTGCGCTGACGGCACTACCCCATTACGGCCTTAAAAGTCAAGAATCTTCATCAAAGTAAACGGTAATATTCACTAATTAAATCAACAAGTTAATTCAGTTACTACGAACGAGTTTTCTTTATCCCCGCAGAGGGTTAGTGCCGTCAGTGCACCTCATGCGGTGCACTGTAGGCATTACTGAAGGTTCTTTGCAGCTTCCCTTCGGCCCCGACTTGCAACCCCTTTCATTCCTTTTACTGTACCTCCTTTCATATTATCTTTCTTCCATCTTGCTATCCACCCTCTCTTAACAATTATTTCAAAGTGCAACGGCGAGTTGTTCCTCCTGTTACACCTTTCGAACCTACCTACTCTCAATTTCCTTTCCAGCGCTGAATGACCTCATAGGTCGCAGTGCTGGACCTTTGGCCTAAACTCTATATCCCCTTCCACGCCATTCAGAACATTCACGGTTCTCGTGAACGCTCTTAAAACCAAGACTCTTAATTAAAAGTAATCAATGATACTGACTTACATAAGCAATTAATGTGCTCACTACGTAACGTCCTCCAAAACATTTACGAACCTCCCAACAGTTCACGAATCTGCACCTCACGAAAAAAAAGGGGGGGAGGGTGGAATTTACTCATTCTGATACTATGAGTCATTGGGACATTTCTCATCACAGGGAAAACTTCATTCAAAAGACTTACGAATCTGACACACGTTTAATGACTCATTCAAACCACATATTTTTCTTGTTTTTTTTTACCCTTCACGAATCAGGGCAATTAAAAGCGACATTACAACCATCCAATTACGAAAGCGAATGCAATTCGGCAGCCACCTGTGACGCCGCTTGCAGCTACACAAACCTCACGCACTGCATGAATAAACCGCGCGGGGGAATAATATAGCCATGACGTCATTCTCCCAGGCTTATGTTCTGCCTCCGACGGAATAAAGGCGCCGAATGGGCACATAACGAGTTAGTGTGAAGAAAGAGAATAAGACGAATGGAAAAATAAAAGCGATAAGAAACGATAGCTGTTTAAAGCAAAATTACCTTCAAAACCTTTTTTTTTTTCCTTTGCGTGAACGCCAGACGTATACATACCGCTTACCTGTATACATTACAAAAAGAGGATACAGTTTATGAATAGACAAAGCAGGCGGAATGACACGCATGCGCAGTTGGAATGACCGAGGCACACGCACGCCCCGTGAGCTTTGGGCGCGTTCACTGGCGCGCAGGCGCATCCATGAACATTACGGGAGGCGCTACCACCTCACCTCCTCGGCGGGCATTCCACCGGGCTGCGTCATCAGGCGAAGGAGGAGAGAGA
>JANJGK010000003.1:72428933-72438933 GCA_039081455.1 Macrobrachium rosenbergii | reverse complement strand
AATAAACTAAAATTCTTATATTAAGTCATACTGTTTATTCTCTTAAATCTGATTTCCTTACAGAAAACAAAAAACAAAAACGAGGCAACTTCTCTCTCTCTCTCTCTCTCTCTCTCTCTCTCTCTCTCTCTCTCTCTCTCTCTCTCTCTCTGAAAAATGTTCTTCATGTCTGCTTAATCGCTCAATGAGTGGCAGAGTTATCAACAATGGAGTCAGCAGATGAGACTGCACATACATCAAGTTACCAATAATAATAATAATAATAATAATAATTTTTTGGATCTTTAGGCGGAAGGTTCTCTTCATATCTCTCAACATTACACAATGATACAATTCTTTCAGAACGAGTGTCTACAAATAAAAATAATTCGTAACGAACTCATCTGAAAATATGTAACAGACGAGACAAAAAAGGTCCATTAGCAAAACACCTCAATAAAAAAGAGCAATTACAATTTAATTTACTAATCGTTTCTGGATCAATGCTTCCAATATACAAGTGAGCATCGATTTGGCAAGCTGTCTCTCACACACACACACACACACACACACGGCAAAGTGATATTGAAACGTGCAGACACGCAAACGAAAAAAAAAAAAAATAAGAGAGATAAAACAAGCAGATAAAATCCGTCATAAAAAAAATACACAGGTGGGAAGACAAAATTAAGTAATATATACGAATTGGCTACTCACGTTTCTTCGTCAGTCAAACTGTCAAATGCGAGGGAAATTTATTTACATGAAAACAAGGAACTTGGTCACACTGAGAGAATGATTGAAAAGAGAAGAATATAATTACGATGAATTACCGAAGATACAACCTCATGCAACACCGATTCGATTTGGAAATTGAACAGCATTATAGCCCCAGGATGGTACTTCAGATAAATGTACGGTACGATATATATATATATATATATATATATATATATATATATATATATATATATATATTCATATATACATATATATATATATTTATATATACATATATAATATATATATATATATATATATATATATATATATATATATATATATATAAATATATATATATATATAGGCCTAAACGTACACATACATATACTGTATATCTGTACGTGTGTTTTTAAGAGAGACAGAGACAGAAAGAGGGTGAGAGTGATCTTGCTAATATCGAAAGACATTTAAGATATTACGAATCACTGAAAAGTAAAAAAAATAAATAAATAAACGAAAATAAACACCAGTCTCGTCTAAAACTGCATAGCATTTCAAGCACTTTAGCAATAAAAAGAAAAAAAAAAGGTTCAAGAACCAGAGAACATGTCCTAACAATTATCCAAACTTCGTTTCATCCACAATAAAAATAGAAGATAATGGCTATTACACATATTTTGTATTCGATAGGAAAACGACTAGAGAGAAATCCATCGATGTACGAAACGACAAAAAATATGAGAGAATTTCACAAGACATTAACACCAAATCAAAACCAAGCAAAAAATATAAAAAAACATCCATCTCAGGATAGAGAAAATTATATAATTTACTTTGAAACGACTTACCTCATCTAAGCCAAATTCTAACATAGGGAATGGGGGGAGGGAACCCTGTTTTAAAAAAGGGAATGGAGTTATTTACAGGTTTCATAAAAGAACACTGGCCACATGTAGGGTACATGATGTCAATTTGATATACTTGAGTTACAATGAAATCTGTCCCTAACACTTTTAAATCTACGAAGTCTAGTACTAGTTGACGTCAGACTATCATGGTGTGATTTCTGGCATATGACAGCACTAATCAAATATCAAGAACAGCACTGATAGAAATTAAGATCTTAAGATAACTGACAAAATGCAGTTACGGTAATTGGTAAAAATTTAACACTATCTGTTTTTACAATCATATACAGTATATAATATATATATATAATATATATATATATATATATATATATATATATATATATATATATATATATATATATAGTATAAGTACACGTTCACACAAGTATTTATGAGCAAACACTTAAACGCAAACACGCACATATATATATATATATATATATATATATATATATATATATATATATATATATATATATATATATATATATAATCCCACATGTGCAATTACATACATACACACTCAACTTTGCTTTCAACACTTTGAAACACAACTTCAACTTCCCAACGAACGGAAGTCAGTGCTATCGACGGATGCAACACATTTGCTTCTCTTATCGGCGAACTTCGGCGCCCAAAATTCGTCCACGTGAGGTCGCGAATGGCCCACGCGAAGGTGGCCCCATCATCATTTTGCTAAAACGGAGGCCCTACACATTCCTGTGGGTTCGAGATGCTTGATAAGCATCTAGATTCAGCTTCAGATTACCTGTTAAAAAAAAAAATAGGCCTACGGTCAAGAGTTAACGACTTTAGGCTATAGACTGTTGGTCTTTTGACAGCAGCAGCAGCAGCGACAGGAAACATTAATTGTCGTTTTGGGGCGACACTTCGCGATGCATTTAGGGGTACTGGCCTAGAGAGAGAGAGAGAGAGAGAGAGAGAGAGAGAGAGAGAGAGAGAGAGAGAGCAACAATCCTCTTTTTAAATTTAATTTTGCAATTGCAGGCTTTCCTTCGCAACGGATCTCCCCGACAACTGAGACTTTGCTTTGAGCTAGACCGAGTGACAGGTAATCGATTCACAGGCGAAAAAAATTTGTTAGTCTTAAATTCGCCCGGGGATTTTTGCCACCCACTGAATTTAATAGAAGCGAGAGAGAGGAAAGAGAGAGAGAAAGAGTGAGAGAGTTTTTAACGCCGAGTGGGGTGGCGCCGAGAGAGAGAGAGAGAGAGAGAGAGAGAGAGAGAGAGAGAGAAAGAGGGAGAGAGAGAGAGAGAGAGAGAGAATCAGGTGGGTTAGCAACTACATATTCGAACCCCCCACCGACTTCACTAACCCTTACCCATCCATTTCCGCTAAGCCCAATTTAACGCCATTGTTCGCGGTGCTCCGCTCGCAGAGGCTGCTGCCCCGAGTGACTGATCTTTAAACACGACATTACGAGGATAATATCCATTGTACTTACGCCAGGAGAGGAGGGAAGTGGCCAAGCGACGACGTCGAGTGGGAGAGTCTCAATGGGTCCGTCTAAGCACTAGGGGTCATAGCCGCGGACTGTCGATGCGAATCCTGGCTGGGTTCTCACCTCTCGGCCGCGCGCAACGCCATCTAGCGGCCGCCCTCCGCACTAAGAGCCAGCAAATGAGCCTTATGCATTTGCCTTCCCCTTACGAAAGCCGCTGCTGCTGCTGCTGCTGCTGCTGCTGCTGAGGCTGTTGCTCATCTCTCTCGCTCTCTCTCTCCATCTCTCGTTTTCGTCGCGATTTCGCCACAGATAAATCGCTTTTCAGGACGAGAAAAGGCGATTAAGGGACCGCATGATAACGAGCGAAAAGGGAGTAGTAGTACTAAAGGAGCGAAGCGCAGCCCTTAAGCCAAGCGCACGATTTCGGCACATGGTGGGCGGGCCGTGGCCACCTTGCCCCCGCCTACCTCCACCTCCCAGCCTCTTACCTGAACAGCACCTGTTGGCAGCACATCTACACAAGCAGCCGCACTCAACCGCCCCTCCCACCCTACCACCACCCTCCTACCCCCTCAACACCAACCCTCACTTTACCACTATACCTTTTCCTTCTCTCCTATCCTCTCCCACTCCGTCCTCCCCCAACCCCCTTTCACCCTCCCACCCACCTTTAACACCCACCTCTCCCCGGAGACCTACCTTTTCTTCGCTGGAAAATCATTGTAAGAACGAAAAACCCTACGAGGGCAGATATCAGCACAGCCGCCCAGATTTCTTGACTCTTTTACAAAATAATTTTATTATTATTCAAAACTTACACAAAAAAACAAAGAGGTTTTCGGAGACTAAATTCAAATTAGTTTTGTGAACGTCTAGACAGGCTTAAATACAACGGTTTTGTTTTAATTTTACTTTTAAAATAATGAATGGAATTTGTGGAATTCGGGTAGTCGAGCCAAACACTCCTAGCCAAGTTAATAATAATAATAATAATAATAATAATAATAATAATAATAATAATAATAATAATAATAATAATAATAATAATACAAGAATTGTATGTAAATGAGCTTTCACTCTCGCTGACTTAATTTGAAACAGAACACATCTAGCGAAACGCAACTGCAGCCTCTATGCATATTCAGAGAACAATATCTCTCTCTCTCTCTCTCTCTCTCTCTCTCTCTCTCTCTCTCTCTCTCTCTCTCTCTCTCTCTTTCTCTCTCTCTCTCTCTCAGAGAGATTGTCTTCCCGTAACTATGGTCGGTTATCTACCAACTCTAATGCCTTCTCATCCGGGCCCTTTCGACGTTACCTGCTTATGCCGTGTCCTTCTGGGTAGATTCGCAGCAATTGATATTAAATTTGGGAGTTATTCTTTAAGAACAAAATGCCGGTGAAAGAATGTGAGGTATTTTATTGATGTGATAGAAATGACAGTTAGGGAATTTATGTTCGAATTTTAGATAAGAAAAATCTGACTTCGCTCTTATACATATATGTATGTATATGTATATGTATATATATATATATATATATATATATATATATATATATGCTGTATAATATATATACAGTATATATATATATATATATATATATATATATATATATATACTGTATAATATATATACAGTATATATATATATATATATATATATATATATATATATATATATATATATATATATATATATATATATACTGTATATATATTGTATATATATATGCGTGTGTGTGTGTCTGTATGTATGTGTATATATAATGTATGTATATGCACATATACACATATATACACACATATATATAAATAATATATATATCTATATTAACGATTTTTGGTCACGTGATAATCCATATAACATTTGACAGCTGTCAGAATAATTATTATTTTATGTCATCAAAATGTTTAAAATAATTTAGCTATTGGACAAACTAAATCACTTGACCAAATTGATCCAAAGCTTAACTGGATGTATATTAATTCACGAAAGGACATTCATTCATTACTGCACCAAGATCTGTAATGCAGTGACATAGGTGGTGACTTGTAACTTTCGTTTCCTTATCTCAGCCTGCCCTTGGTCCTGTTTCAGTTGCAGTTTCTTGAATATAATAGGAAAAGTTTGGTCAATGTCAGGAAAAGAATGGGAACTAGATGAATAGAAGAATAGTAGAATAGGAAACATTTCTCATAATACATCTCTACACAATAAAATAAAGTTAAATATATATATATATATATATATATATATATATGTATGTATGTATGTATGTATGTATATAGATTTATATATATACTGTATATATATATATACACATATAATATATATATATATACATATATATATATGTATATATACATATATATATATATATACATATATATATATATATATATATATATATATATATATATATATATATATATATATATATTATATATATATGCGTGTGTATATGCAATAATGTACAATAATATATGCCAGCAGCTTTTATCATACTGCCGACTATCTTTATAAAAATCAGTCTGACTCATATTATTATTATTATTATTATTATTATTATTATTATTATTATTATTATTATTATTATTATTATTATTATTATTATCGTTGTGTTGCTCTTGTCAGCAACACTATATTCTTAACATTATCACTGCTGATGAAACAATACGTTTATAAGTACCGATGAGAAAACTGCCCTTTGAAACCAAACGAAACGAAACACTAAAATAAAAAAAAAATAAAAAAGACTTAAATGAAAAACTAAACTGGTGTTGATTTCCTGTTCAGTATAATTTGGGATTTTAGAAAACGGGAAACTTTCACTTCCATTTTCTTTTTTATTTCGGGGACATAACCAGCTTTCGAAAAGTTTTTTTTTATGTTGAGCATGCTCTCTCTCTCTCTCTCTCTCTCTCTCTCTCTCTCTCTCTCTCTCTCTCTCTCTCTCTCTCTCTCTCTCTTAATCAGGTGAGATTTGCGGCTGGTGGAAAAAGGTGTATAGTTCTTAATTGAAGGATAAGAGCCTTTTTCAACCTTGGTTGAGTAATCACGTACTGGTAATACTGCTGGTTTATAAACTGTAAGAATAATGTGTGTTTTTAATAGTCATAATAATGATAATAATGACATTACTTTAATCAGTGGTATCATTACCATTATTAAGCAATATACACTGATTAATAATGGTAATGATACCACTGGTTAAAGTAGTCATTATTACCATTATTATGGTATATATTGCTTAATAATGATAATGGTACCAATGATTAAAGTAATGTCATTATTATCATTATTATGCCTATTAATAACACACATTATTCTTACAATTCGTAAACCAGCATTATAAATATATATATATATATATATATATATATATATATATATATATATATATATATATATATATATATATATATATATATATATATATATATATATATATATATATACACACACACACACTCGAACCAAATATAATTATAAATGGCCCTGCGTCATATTATCTTAAAACTGTCCTTGCCTAATCAAACTCTGGACCGTCAACACGAGGCATCTTTCAATTCCAAACAACTTCCCATTGATACGATCTTCATCCCAAACTTCCCACAAGATGGAAGTTGGCCCAAACTTAGACTTAGGAAATAAAACCCTGGCCCAAACTTCGGCATAAGAAGTTCAACAATTTAACACCCCTCCCCTCCGCCCCCCAAAAAAAAGATTCAGCAATAACTCTCCCAGAATAAGGCTTAAGACCGCAACAAATGTCTGGCCCCAAGCGTTTAGACTTTTAAGACTTGAGTTACGGACGAGAGAAAAGTTGGTCCGAACTTAGACTTAAGAAATAAAACTCCGACCAAAACTTCGCCACAAGAACGAAACGAAATTTACCCATATAAAATTAAGGATTCAATCAATATCTCTCTCGGAATAAGACTTAAGACCAAAATAAATGTGTGGCCCAACATTAGACTTTTAAGACTTAAGGAACGGAATGAGAGAACGAAACCCTGAAATTAAGACTTTAGCAAATATCTCCCCCAGAATAGGACTTAAGACCAAAATAAATGTGTGGCTCAACATTAGACTTTTAAGACTTGAGCAACGGAACGAGAGAACGTAAGCCTGAAATTGAGACTTTAACAAATATGTCTCCCAGAATAAAGCTTAAAACCAAAATGAATGTGGCCCAACATTAGACTTTTAAGACTTGAGCAACGGAATGAGAGAACGTAACCCTGAAATTAAGACGTCAGTCAATATCTCTCCCAGAATAAGGCTTAAGATCAAAAACAAATCTCTGGCCCAAGGTTAGACTTTTAAGAAGACTTGAACTACGGAACGAGAGAACGCAAACCAGAACGTAACCCAGAAATTAAGACTTCGTCAAATACATCTCCCAGAATAATGCTTATGACCAAAACAAATGTTTGGATAGCGTTAGACTTTTAAGAAGGCTTGAGCAACGGAACGGGAGAACGCAAACCAGAACGTAACCCAGAAATTAAGACTTCATCAAAATATACCTCTCCCAGAATAATGCTTATGACCAAAACAAATGTTTGGATAGCGTCGGACTTTTAAGAAGGCTTGAGCAACGGAACGAGAGAACGTTAAACCAGAACGTAACCCTGAAACGGGAACGGCGCGATCGAACGCGGTGTGTAGTATTTTCCGCGGGTCATTAATTCCCGCGAGCGCTCTTCCGCGTCAAAGACGTGATTAGTAGCGGACTCTTATACCTGGCGCTCGGAAGCAATTTCGGGAAATAATAATCGGGAGACTGCTTGCTTGCTTGTGCTTGCTTATTTTATACGTATATCACACCCGGGGGGAGCTGGGAATTTTCTATGGGGGGGGGGAGGGGGAGGATGGGAGAGAAGACCGAAATATGACTTGTTCTTTTTAATATTTAATTTTTTCTGGTTAATCTGTTGCCGTTCTATAATGGTTTTGTTGCTCCTGTGGTCATGCTTAGGGAATGGTTACGGTACACACGCACATACACACACACATGTATATGTATATATATATATACATATATATATATATATATATATATATATATATATATATATATATATATATATATATATATAATATTATATATATAATATTATATATATATATATAATATATATATATATATATATATATATATATATATATATATATATATATATATATATATATACTGTATATTATGCATACATACTACATGCTGAAATCAATATTAAATCTTTTCTAATATCTAGTCACGGGTTAGTCATTATAGATTTTTTAATAACCTCCTATCTTTGATTAAATTCCGATTTAATCCCATTATAATAATCTAAATACCTCCCATCCTTCAAATGACTTTTTCTCGTATAGCCTTTTTTATATAAATTATCGAACACTTCCTTTTCTTCCAACGGAACTCATTCCATTCTTTGATTTTAAGAAGAACTTTACAATCCTTCTTTTCTTCTGGTGGTCTTCTAATTTTCCTCACTTCCTTCAACAAAATGCTTTGAATTCACACTTTTCTTCCCATTCGCCAAGAAATTCTTAAATTCTTTTGTTTCATTATTATAATTTCTCAATTTATCTTTTATATCATTTGTTTTTTCCCTTCTTAGATTATATTTTCTATGTTTTTCTAAGTTAATTCACATTCTGTTGAGAATTCAGCCTTGCCTCCGCTAAATTGTTACCTCCTCTTTTTATTTAAATATCTCTTTAATTTCCTCTTGTCTTCCAAGAAAGTAATGAAGAATTGGAGGAATTTATTTCTGGTGATAGAAATTCATTTCTCGCTATAATGTGGTTCGGATTCCACAATAAGCTGTAGGTCCCGTTACTAAGTAACCAATTGGTTCTTAGCCACGTAAAATAAGTCTAATCCTTCGTGCCAGCCCTAGGAGAGCTGTTAATCAGCTCAGTGGTCTGGTAAAACTAAGGTATACTTTTAACTTCTTCCAAGAAACTTATAAACTTTGATTTTCTTCCAAACTTTTCTTTCCTTCCAGTAAACATTTTCTTAATCCATCCTTTCATTCAACTAACTTTTTTAGTTTTCTGTAAAAGAAAACTATTGTGCCGGCTTTTTCTGTCCGTCCGCACTTTATTCTGTCAGCACTTCTTTCTGTCCGTCCTCAGATCTTAAAAAGTACTCAGGCTAGAGGGCTGCAAATTGGTATGTTGATCATCCACTCTCCAATCATCAAACATACCAAATTGCAGCCCTCTAGCTTCAGTAGTTTTTATTTGATTTAAGGTTAAAGTTAGCCATAATCGCGCTTCTGGCAACGATATAGGACAGGCGACCACCGGGCCGTGATTAAAGTTTCGTGGGCCGCGGCTCATACAGCATTATACCGAGACCACCGAAAGATAGATCTATTTTCGGTGGCCTTGATTACATGTTGTAACGGCTGTACAGAAAACTCGACTGCGCCGAAGAAACTTCGGCGCATTTTTTAAGTGTTTAATATTCTTCCAGCAGACATTTGTCTGATTCCCATTAATTATCCAACTAAATCTTTAAATTATTCATTTTCTTTTAATAATTTTAATCACGTACAGAATTTTGGCCCAGGTGCTAATGAGGTTTCCATCCAAAAAATTTCTTTTAAAGTATCTTCAATAAATTTCATTCAGGAATTAAATCCGTATTCCAATTTGATAACAGAATTAGCGACACTGTGGCTTTTATCGCAATGAGAGTTTGTTTCTGTATCACAGGGAAAATTTGTATTATATTCCATCGAGATTTGTTACTTTGTAAATGAGAATTTTTTTACTTCAATAGCAATGAGAATTTTTTTATTTTTTAAACAGTTATTGCTGTGTGTATTTATTACTTCTATTGTAATATTATTTATTATTATTATTATCTCACGAAACTCAGACTGAAAAAACAAACGAAATCT
>JANJGK010000003.1:72364778-72428833 GCA_039081455.1 Macrobrachium rosenbergii | reverse complement strand
TGTGTTTTATTCCTGATGTGGATTCGTCATCTCTTTTTGTGCTCGCAGTTAAGTGCTGGTTTTTATTATCATTTTTACCATTGCCTTTAGTAACAAAATTGTCTTAATCAATGTTGACGTCATTATCGTTATTAGTATAAAAATGTTCATCATTAGCATCTTAAACAATGTAGCTTCTTCTTCTTCTTCTTCTTCTTCTTCTTCTTCTTCTTCTTCTTCTTCGTATTATTATTATTATTATTATTATTATTATTATTATTATTATTATTATTACGAACAGTACAATTCTTCTTCAATCAGTAACGAAAATTATTTTATTATTATTATTATTATTATTATTATTATTATTATTATTATTATTATTATTATGAACAATACAATTCTTCTTCAATCAGTAATGAAAATTATTTATTACTATTATTATTATTATTATTATTATTATTATTATTATTATTATTATTATTATCATTATTATTATTATCCTTCAATCAGTAACGAAAATTATTTATTATTATTATTATTATTATTATTATTATTATTATTATTATTATTATTATTATTATTACGAACAACACAATCCTTCTCTTATTAGTGATAAAAAATAGTTTATTACTAATAATAATAATAATAATAATAATAATAATAATAATAATAATAATAATAATTATTATTATTATTATTATTATTATTATTATTATTATTATTATTATTATTATTATTATTATCATCAACAACTCCCTCCTTCAGCAGAGAGCGTTCCCATGTCAGCGGACCAGAACACGTATAAAGCGAAATGTTCTCAATTGTATTCCGGGCGATACACGCATCGATACACGTTCGATACATGTCACACGTTGCACGCTGCTGGTTATTATTGATACAAAAACGATCAAATAAAAACGACCTTTATGTACATGTCCGTCACTATTATTTTTCTATTTTTTTTTTTTTTTTTTTTTTGCTGTCGGTGTGATAATTTATATTCAATCACTGAATAACACGGCTCATGTTTCTTTGGGCGTGTTTCCATGACCTTTGTTTTTGTGACGACACTTTGTAAAAAGGATCGTTCAGTTAGTGTTTCATTGTTTTGTCGATTTTTTTTTGTTTGTTTTGGGGAAACTCGTGAGGACAATTCGTGACATTGCTTTCTAGTTTTGACCTCTCGCGATGATGATATTTGTTTTTTAGTGAAAAGATTTTCCTTGAGTTGTAATCAAAATGTAGTTTGCGTGAGTTGGACTTTACCAAAAGGTAATTTATGAATATAATATCCTTGAGTTGTCGTAATCCAAAAGGCAATTCAGAAATATAGTTCCCTTGGGTTGGACTGACCCAAAGGACAACTCAAAAACAAAGCTACCTTGAGTTGGAATAATAATCCTAAGGACAATTCAGAAATACAATTTCCCAGATCTGGATTGGTTCCTCGTTGGACGAGTCGGTAGAGTTCTCGGCTAGCACTCTGCTAGGCCCGAGTTCGAGTTTCCGGCCAGCCAATGAAGAATTAGAGGAATTTATTTTTGGTGATAGAAATTCATTTCTCGTTATGATGGGGTTCGGATTCCACAATAAACTGGAGGTCCCGTTGCTAGGTAACCAATTGGTTCTTAGCCACGTAAAATAAGTCTAATCCTTCGGGCCAGTCATCTCTAGGAGAACTGTTAATCCAGAACTGGATTAATCTGAAGGACAATGTTTAACAATAATTTTTTGTGGGTTAGTTGGTAGTTGGTGAAAAGTTGATTCAATCATGGATAGATATTTTTCTTTGAGTTGGACAAATCCAGAAAATAATTCACGATACTATTTTGAATGAATTTTTAGAGTTGGCCAAACCGCAAACGTGTATTAAGGACTACAAAATTTATTTTTTTTTTTAGCCATTGAAGACAACGTCTGATGTTGAAAAAATTCTGTGCCTCAGCTAGCACTCGGCTGGGCCTGCGTTCGATGCTCCGACCGGGCAATGAAGAATTAGGGAAATTTACTTCTGGTGATAGAAATTCATTTCTCGTTATAATGTGGTTCGGATTCCACAAAAAGCTGTAGGTCCCGTTGCTAGGTAACCAATTGGTTCATAGCCCTAGGAGAGCTGTTAATCAGCTCAGTGGTCTGGTTAAACTAAGGTATACTTAACTTAACTCTCTACAAAACAAACATTTCAGCACAATAATATAATTTGTTTCTTCATAAATGATTTTTGAAAAATAATTTAATTCGAATATGCATAGTTTCTAGCAGTCGTAAAACTCCCGAGCCTCAGGACAATATTTTCCTAAGCTTTCCATGCATAGAGAATCATATTTAATCTTATGTAAGTTTTGTTTTTGAAAGGGTTAGTAACTAGAAAGGACAATCTAGGACAATATACTTCATGTGCTTCTCAACCAATGGCGTTCGTATGTAACGTATTTGTATGATATATATTTATACGCGCATGCATAAATACATACACAAGCTTCGCACACGCACACGCATATATATATATGTGTGTGCGTATGAGGTTTGTGGTATATATATATATATATATATATATATATATATATATATATATATATATATATATATATATATATATATATGCATGTGTGAGTATGTACGTGAATTTAAAAGGCACGAACACTGACGACGTAAAACGAAAAAATGAAAAACTTAAAAAAAAAAAAGATCATTTGAGAGCAAAACATCCCCCTAACCTTTAAAACACTCTCGAGATCACCGAGAACTTTCTTAAGACGATTGTGACAATATGTCATGGCGACTTCCTGCACAGGAGAGAGAGAGAGAGAGAGAGAGAGAGAGAGAGAGAGAGAGAGAGAGAGAGAGAGAGAGAGAGAGACTTTATGCACATGACGATGACGGTGGTTTGAAGAGGCGGTGAAGGAGGAGGAAGAGAAGGAGTAGGAGGAATAGGAAGAAGAAGAGGAGTAGGAGGAATAGGAAGAAGAAGAGGAGTAGGAGGAGAAGGGGGAATAGGAAGAAGGGGAGGCATAGGAAGAGAAGGAGTATGAGGAATAGGAAAAGAAGGTGTATGGGGAATAGGAAGAGAGGGCGTATGAGGAATAGGAAGAGAAAGAGTAGGGGGAATAGGAAGAAGAAGAAGAAGAGGAGAAGGAGAAGGAGAAATAGGAATAAGTGGGAGGAAGAATAGAAGAGATAGGATGAGGAGGGTTAGGAAGAAGAGGGGGAGGAGGAAGAGGAGGAGTATGACGAATAAGAAGATGAGAAGGAGCAGAGGAATAGGAAGGAGAGGAGTAGGATGAAAAGGAAGAGGAGGAGTCATCAGAACAGGAAGAGAAGGAATAGGAGGAATAGGAAGAGGAGGAGGAAGTGAAGAAGAAGGAGCAAGAGGAATAGGAAGAAGAGAAGGAGTAGGAGGTATAGGAAGAAGAGAAGGAGTAGGAGGAATAGGAAGAAGAGAAGGAATAGGAGGAATAAGAAAGAAGGAGTAGGAGGAATATGAAGAGAAAGAGTAGGAGGAATAGGAATAGGAAGAGGAGGAGGAGGAGGAAGAGTAGGAGAAGATGGAATATGATGAGAAGAAGGCATAGGAAGAGGAGGATTAGAAGTAACAGTAAGAGAAGGAGTAGGGGGAGTAGAAAAAGGAAGAGAAGGAGGAGGAGGAGGAGGAAGAAGAGGAGGAGGAGGAGGAGGAGGCAGCATCGAGGAATGTGCAATAAGTCAGTTTCCAATATCAGGTGAGAGAGAAGTGGTGGGGACGATACGGGGCCCTCAAGTTGGCGCGAGTGTCTGTCATCGGTAACAATTACCCTTGTCAGCCTCCGCTCCTCTCTCTCTCTCTCTCTCTCTCTCTCTCTCTCTCTCTCTCTCTCCACGTATGATGGAGACACGTGAGGAAGCCTCCTTCCTCACTTAAATTTTCCTTTGATTTCTTCGTATTTTTTCTTCTCTACTTCTCTCGTGTTTTTCTCAGATGTTTTCGTTTTGTTGTTGTTTTGCCAGATAAAGCTAAATCGCTCAGTCATTTGGACTAAATCTTGAATGGTTTCCTTTGAGCTTCAATAATGTTGTTTTCCCGTCAAAGCAAGATTGCTCTGTACAGTGTCCCCTCTCACCTATGCCCTTCCCACAGCCTCTCTCTCTCTCTCTCTCTCTCTCTCTCTCTCTCTCTCTCTCTCTCTCTCTCTCTCTCTGCATGTTCAACTTGTCCCCTCTTGTCCTTTGCACCTTCGACCGACTTCGCCCACCTTCCTTCCTTCCTTCCTTCCTCCCTCCCTCCCCCCTTCCCGCTTTCCTCTTCCAATATGGCCCGTTCAGCGCCTCTCATATCTCCAATAACTCCGATTCCTCTGTTCCTCGGCCCAAATGCCTCTTCCGCCGGGAACCACAGAGATAATTCTTGACTTACACAACTCAGATACTCCGGCGGTGACGGGGCTGCGTCATCGGGAGATAAGGGAAGGCTGGAGGGGGAGGAGGAGGAGGAGGAGGAGGAGGAGGAGGAGGAGGAGGAGGAGGAGGAGGAGGAGGAGGAAGAAGAAGAATTCTTCAAGGCGTAAAGCTAGCTATCGGCTCTGCTCTTCCAATGCAGGTCCTGTTATCAGGTACCTTTTCCCCTTCAGCTGGTCTGTATTGTAGGGAAGAAATGGCAGTTCTTATTCAGACACAGAGAGAGAGAGAGAGAGAGAGACACACACAGACACACACACACACACACAGACAGACAGACAGGCGGACAGACATACAGACATACAGACAATCAAACGCCCAGCTAGACAATAGCGCATTAAAAAACGGGACTCGCTTCACTTTTAACGGCATTCAGCCTACGCCTCCACCAGCAGGTATTATTCTTCTTCTTGAGCGCGCCTGCCTGCGCCGCCGTCGACCTAAAGCGGATGCATCCAGGGTCAGTTGCACAGCACATCCCGGGTGGTCTGACCCTCTTTGACGCCCTGCAGCGAGGCTAGCGACGGGGCGGGGTCGGTGTCCGGCGCCCAGCCAATCAGGGGCAGCGCCAAAGGTTTAATTTTGGTGCCACCGCGGAGACCCCGCGCCTCGACAGAGCAGGGCACATGAATTTGAGATCATCTACCTCTGAATATTCCAGCAGCTCCGGACGTGTAGATTTGGCCTCAATTATGCAGCAGCTTTGCTCATCAATGTTTAGCGAGGTACTGAGGGCTTTGGCGGTGCTGGTAGTGGGTGTTGCTCTTGGTGGTGGGCTTGGGCGTGAGAGAGACCCGCTCCCAGCAGCAGTTTTCAAAGAACTGTCACGAGAGTGATACCGAAGCTACAGAAAAATAAAAAGAAAAAAACCTAAGAGGAAAATGAATTTTGTAATAGATAAAAATCGCCTACATTAGACTTCTTTTCAATTCCATGACGTTCAGAATATTTTACATTTAATTACACCTTTTATTTTTTTTAACCTGTCGTTTTTCTGTGCGAAGAATTCATTCATTATAAGAGGAATTTCGAAACAATGGAAATAGATCTGGAACAATGAAAATTGAGTTTAATTTTGCCTTTATTAATCAGATTTTTGCCAGGTTTCACAATTCTTAAAACCTTCCAGCACTAAACTTAATCTACAAGAATTTCAGATCCTTTGTAAATTTTTACCTTTGTCTACCACAAGCAGGCCTTGTAGGAAAACGGTGCCTGACACGCAGACATTATATGTATAATAACATATATATACACATGTATATGTAAATATATGTATATATATATATATATATATATATATATATATGTATATATATATATATATATATATATATATATATATATATATATATATATATATAATTATATATAGATAGATAGATAGATAGATAGATAGATAGATAGATAGATCCATAGATAGATAATTGTATTAAAAGAAATAACAGCAGTAACAGTACAGTGTAGCTCCAGAAGGCAAGAAACTAATAAGAGATTTCATGATGAAAAATACTTTTGAGCAAGAATAGTCACCAAACTGTCAACATAATCTATTTACTTTTGATCCATTTAAGAAGCTTTTTCTTTCTGAAGACTAAGCAATAAGAATGAGGTTTACTTCTATTAGTTTTCTGTATAAAAAGAACTACTGAGATGGCTAACTGTCCGTCCGTCCGCACTTTTGTCTGTCCGCCCTCAGATCTTAAAAACTACTGAGGCTGGAGGGCTGCAAATTGGCATGTTGACCATCCACCCTCCAATTATCAAACGTACCAAAGTGCAGCCCTCTAGCCTCGGTAGTTATTATTTTATGCAAGGTTAAAGCTAGCCATGATCGTGCGTCTGGCACCGCTATAGGTGCCAACAATTTAGGCTACCACCGGGCTGTGGCTGAAAGTTTCATGGGCCGTGGCTGAGAGTTTCATACAGCATTATACGCTGTTCAGAAAACTCGATTGTGCCGAAGAAACTTCGGCGCACTTTTTACTTGTTTATTTACTTACTAGATACAATAACTTACTTAAGCCAAGAAAGCGACGAAAGTGACACTTTTCACAGAAAGACATTTTAAATAACACTTTCGCTATCACGTTGGTCGTCGGATCATCGAAGTTGGGTCTGGTCAGTAACTAGATGGGTGACCCTGCAAAATATATACCATGCAGTTGCGATATATAGACCCTGTATAGTTTTATACCGAGGAAGGTCCCTTAGCTGATTACTTGCAGAACGTAAACCTTACCAAAAGGTGCCATTGGGATAGTTGCAAGACAAGATGACCTTACCAGTTCTTTGGCAGAAGCTTATCCTCTCTCTCTCTCTCTCTCTCTCTCTCTCTCTCTCTCTCTCTCTCTCTCTCTATATATATATATATATATATATATGTATATGTATATATATAATATATATGTGTATATGTATTTATAATATATATATATATATATATATATATATATATATATATATATATATATATATATATATATATATATATATATATATATATATATATATATATATATATATAATAAATTTCTGACTCACATCAGGATCGAACCCAGGTCTTTCAGTTGAAAGACAAGACCGTTGCCAACCAAGCCACAGAAGTCAGAAATTTATTTCTGTTCCACACGTGATTGTGTGTTGATTATTTATATATATATATATATATATATATATATATATATATATATATATATATATATATATATATTATATATATATGTGTGTATATATATATATATATATATATATATATATATATATATATATATGCATACATATACATACGTATATATATATGAATGTATGTGGCAAACTATATTTTACCTATGCCGCGTTGCAATACGAAGGAAAACGGTGCAGAATTAGAGGAGAGAGTGTGAAATAATATTACAAAAATGACAAACCATCGGAAATTGCCCAACTGAGTAAACCGCATAAAAAATGTTCAATAATTCTTCGAATTCTGATGGTAAATAAGTGAGCAAAAATTCCATCACCAGACAATTTTTTCATTGAACTTTTCCAGACGTCTGATTAAACGAAAGAAGGATCTGGACTCTTAGTCGAAGTTTCATGAATGGTTGAAATAGATCTGTCAGAGGCTTCATTTTGTCCAGGAAATAAATGAATTAAGTTAATCAGTCAGGTTAATTTCTAATGCTCTTTCAGCCGCCATTTTCAATCACGCATATTAATAACGGCGGGATCAGTGGCAGCTATTATCAATGGTTATTGGCTTAATATGTTGCGTTTTTATTGAGTCCTCCAATTGTTACTTTTGGATAGATGCAAAGAAAAAGCAAATGATGTTGCTTAATTAGATACGATCGATGTAATGAAGATAGAAAACAGTTATATAAGATTTATCATTGGAGTTGTATGCTTCTCATATAAAGCGATTTCTCTCATTAAATATAGGTATTCGTGGAAGATTGTCTAGCGAATTATTGTTGTATTCGCCTGTTATGAAAAAAAAAAAAATAATAATAATAAAATAATAATAATAATAATGATAATAATAATAATAATAATTATAATAATCCACGCAATAAAAAATCGCCAGAATTTCTTTAATTCCACTTGCAATTATAAATAATAATAATAATAATAATAATAATAATAATAATAATAATAATAATAATAATAATAATAATAATCCACGCAGTCAAAAATCTCCAAAATTTCTACAAGCTCCCTTGCGGATTTAATAATAATAATAATAATAATAATAATAATAATAATAATAATAATAATAATAAGAATAATAATAATAGCCCAGAAAACCAATTAACACGTAATATTCATAACAAATGATATATTACCATAAAACCACAGAATTTTGACATAAATGACACATCTACATTTCTCATGGAATAACACCCACAATCACTCCTGGCTAGCCATGTCTGGAACAATGCGAGGTTCAGGCA
The DNA here is from genome assembly GCA_039081455.1 of Macrobrachium rosenbergii. Lineage (NCBI taxonomy): Eukaryota > Metazoa > Arthropoda > Malacostraca > Decapoda > Palaemonidae > Macrobrachium > Macrobrachium rosenbergii. The sequence continues at coordinate 72,420,485 of JANJGK010000003.1, read as the reverse complement.
TTCCCTGGAATCGGCTCTGAAATTCCAGGGATTCTGAATTTGGAATACTATCGGCATTAATAATTATGGGTACCATATTACATTCAGTGGTGATCTCGGCTTATGACTGTAATGAGGGGATTAGTAACTGGTGAAGTTTCGAAAGTTATTAGAATGTATTTGAATGGAATTCAAATGGTCAAAGATATAAAAGGACATATGTGTGTGTGTGTATGTGTATGTGTGTGTGCGCGTATGTATGTATATGCTGATATATGAATATATCCCGTAGAGGACTAGTGCCGTCAGTGAACCTCTTTCGTTCCTTTTAATGTACCTCCGTTCATATTCTCTTTCGTCCATCTTACTGTTAACCGTCTCCTCACAACTGATTCATAGTGCAGCTGCGAGGTTTTCCTCCTGTTGCGCCTTACAGACCTTTTTACTGTCAGTTTGTGTTTCAGCGCTGAATGACCTTATAGGTCCCTGCGCTTGGCCTTTGTCCTAAGTTTTATAATCTAGCTATATATGAATATATACTCCCTTTACTATCATGGAAACAAAGTAATCAATTCTCAACTTATTGACAATTTTATTCCTGTTAATATGTATATATATATATATATATATATATATATATATATATATATATATATATATATATATATATATATATATATATATATATATATATATATATATAAGGAGCTCATAAGAACGCCAAAATGTGGAAAGTAAAGGCTATGTTTCAGAGACCAAACTTCAGAGACCAAACTGTCTCTCTCCTGAGGAGAGAGACAGTTTGGTCTCTGAAATATAGCCTTTACTTTCCACATTTTGGCTTTTTTATGGGTTCCTTATATTTGATGGAATTCTGTTTTAACAGAAAATATTTCACAGTCATATATATATATATATATATAAAATGGGAAAAAGCACGTTAAACGAAGAAGATATATATATATATATATATATATATATATATATATATATATATATATATATATATATATATATATATATATATATATATGTATGTATATGTGTGTGTGCGTGTACGTGTGTCTATCTTGAGTCTAAAAAGAATTTAATCCTCACAATTTTGAGTGATTTTCTTTTTTTTTTAAACACACACACACACACACACACACACACACAGAGAGAGAGAGAGAGAGAGAGAGAGAGAGAGAGAGAGAGAGAGAAAGGACAAACGTTTATCAATGCATAGGTAGATCATAGGGATCCTCTGTAAACATATGTGAGTGTGAATTTATCATGTATCTGCGCTCCTCTATTCTATTAAAATTTTCTTACGAAATAAAAGTACTTTATATAAATTTAGTTATAATTATGGCCAAGAGCTCGATCATCAATCTTCATTTGAAGCTTCTGCCTCGCCATGTGTATCAAAGACCGTCAGTTGGTCATAAATTGCAGGATATTGCTTCGGGAGTTGAAGAAAATTGATGGGAATTTTTGGGAATAGATAGATTACATTTTCCTTGTTGCTTCTTGCAGAGCAAGGGAAAGCACAGTCGAAGAAAAAGCAAAAGCGAACGTTAGAAGACTTTTAATCCTAATGATAATATTAATAAAAGCAAATAGGACGGAAATACAAAGAAAAGGAAATAGGCAGGAAAAAGAAACAAAGAAATGGAAGAGAAAAAATAAGAATTGGGCTTAACCCCCGGAAAGACGACACTCAAAAATCGAGGAAAACATAAGATAGGAGAAAATCCCAAAGTTTGCCAAACGGAGCAAGCGAAACTCGTGACTTGAACGGTGTAATCAAATTGTTACCAATTTCCCATTGGTCTTGTTGGCCCTTAAAATGGCGTCACAGCGTCAGAAATCAACGGCGAATAGTTTTTATCATTTTAAGAAGCTAGTATACCGTCTCTGTTTGCTTGGACGAGACTGGAGGGTCCACACCAGGCCTCCCAATCCCTCTGACACTTACGGGTCAGCCCTAGAGAGAAGTGCCTCGTTGTTGTAAGCCAGATGAATCGCATTTCGCTAATGGAGAATGCGCTATACTGGCGTTATGGCGTCAAGGGTGAAGCACTTGGATAATAAATGTAGCGAACGCAGAAACGTGGATGCTACGCAGTAACCCAAAATTGCAAATTAATAGGGTTAAATATATTCATGCACACACAAACACACTCATATATATACATACGTGTATATATACATATATATATGTATATATATATATATATGTATATATATATGTATATATATATGTAATATATATACTGTATATATATATATATATATATATATATATATATATATATATATATATATATATATATATATATATATATATATATATAATATATGTATGTATATACGTGTGCGTGTGTTTGTGTGTGTATGAATGTATGTAAACGTATTAAATTGCAATTTTGGGTTACTGCATAGCATCCACTTCATCAAAAATAGGCACGTATGAGATCATTTACATACGCACATTTCTATTGTACAGAAATGTACGCATGTAAATGATCTCACATATATCTATTTTTGATGAAGTAGGAAATATTCAAGGAAGAGATGCCAATGACTAAGTATCCTAGAATACCAAAGCAGATATCCTATCCGATCTGTCATTTCTAAGGACACGAGACAGAGAATAATCCCACCGTCCGCCACAAAGCCGCGTCCGCCATTTTGGAAATGTCAGGTCAGGCGGTGCTTGCGGAGTCCTGGGGCGAATTATTATTCAAAAGATGAACCCTATTCATATGGAACAAGCCCATGGGAGGCCATTGACTTGAAATTTAAGCTTCCGATGAATATGGTAAAGGGAAATACAGAAAAAGATGTCACTTACTACAAATGAAAAATGGAGATTGTTCTTTTTAACTGTTCTCGTTAATCGTGTTCTCTTTGTGCGTTGATCTGACAACTGGTGTTCGATAATGTTAGTTTTTGTGTTCGCAGTTTTTGAAGGAAGATATAACTGATGAGAAACAGAGAATTACCTATAATTTTTGCATAGATTTAAGATTTTTGCAGATAAGTAAGGAAAACTGGTATGATTGGTCCAGTGTAAAATTCAGTGATATGCATAAAAAACTTTTCTCTACAGTTTAACCCCGTAGTGGGGTAGTGCCGTTAGTGCACCTCACACGGCGCACTGTAGGCATTACTTAGGTTCTTTGCTGCGTCCCTTCGGCCCTTAGCTGCAACCCCTTTTATTCCTTTTATTGTACCTCCGTCCGTATTCTCTTCTTCCTTCTGACTTTCCGCCCTCTCCTAACAACTGATTCATAGTGCAACTGCTTTGAGGTTTTCCTCCTGTTACACCTTTCAAACCTTTTTATTATCAATATCCATATCAGCGTTGAATGACCTCATAGGTCCCAGCGGTTGGCCTTTGGCCTAAATTCTATTTTCTATTCTGTTCTGCAGTTTGCATCTGCAGTAGTTCCTCCTTAGACTGGTCGGTACCGTTCTCGGCTAGCACTCTGCAGGGCCCGAATTCGAATCTCCGGCCGGGCAATGAAGAATAAGAGGAATTTATTTCTGGTGACAGAAATTCATTTCTCTGTATAATGTGGTTCGGATTCCACAAAAAGCTGTAGGTCCCGTTGCTAGGTAACCAGTTGGTTCTTAGCCACGTAAAATAAGTCTAATCCTTCGGACCAGCCCTAGGAGAGCTGTTAATCAGCTCAGTGGTCTGGTTAAACTAAGGTATACTTAACTTTTGTATCTGCAGTCTGTAGATTACGTGTGAACTTACCAATTTGTGTTAATTTGTAATAACCACAATGCCCTCTAACTTCTCGAATTCTTGGCACTTTCCGGATACGCTTGTCACTACAAAACCTCAGATCCAAATGCAATAATATGAAGTAATTCTTATGTCCGTAGCAGGGTTCGAACCCCCATCCATGTATTTTCAGGTCCTTCTCAGTGGCATGGACCTCGAAACCGAACATGCCCAGACTCATGAGGCATATAGTGGGTAATGAGTCTGCTGAAGAAATCAGCGACTACACGGTTGTATGAAGAGTTGGGCATGTGACGTATACCCTGATACCAAGAAAGGCAAGAAAACTGCTTACTCTGTTTTTCGCTGTAAAGAGCAAAACTGATATTTTCTTTGTAATGTTAGTAGGACTTACTTGCATTTAGATGCACAGACGGTCAAGGTTTAACAGAAATGTAAGACAAATTAAATAATGAAAAATTTGGTTATGTCGCCACGGTACTTTTGCCTTCAACAGGTTGGTAAACGTTAATGTTACTACAAGTAGCTGTTTGATAGGTTACTTTCAGATCGTCCATTTGTTAACGTTTTTGATTCTTTAATTCATGTCTGAATAACTCTCTCTCTCTCTCTCTCTCTCTCTCTCTCTCTCTCTCTCTCTCTGGATTAGAATCCAGGCGCATCATGTCTCGTTGCAGAGAGTCATATTAAAATGATAAGCGCTTTGAAAATGATTATTGAATTAAAACAAAGTTTTTGTCATTTTTAGTTTTCTGTAAAAGAAAATATTGAGATGACTGTCTGTCCGCCCGCACTATTTTCTGTCCGCCCCCAGATGATAAAAATTACTGAGGCTAGAGGGCTGCAAATTGGAATGTTGATCATCCACCCTCCAATCTTCAAACATACCAAATTGCAGCCCTCTAGCCTTAGTAGTTTTTATTTTATTTAAGGTTAAAGTTAGCCATAATCGTGCGTCTGGAAACGCTAGAGGTGCCAGCTGCCGAAGCATCCACACTTGACCGCATCTGGGGAGCAACTGGGCGTTGCTTGGTCGTGGCTGAGGGTTTCATACTGCAGCACATCGAGAGTTTCATGCAGTACTATACGCTGTACTGAAAACTCGATCGCGCCGAAGAAACTTCGGCACCTTTTGTTACTTGTTAAATATAGATTTTCATTTGAATTATTATTTCGGAAATTCGGAACTGTGTAGGGTTATCTCTTGAATGAATTATAAACCAGAAGGGGCGATCTTGCTTGCAGGATTCAGTAACTGGTTGTTAAGATATGCACTTCGGATGTTTATTGTCAGTTTATGCTGATAATATTAATATTTGTGATTCTTAACAAGTTCATGGATGAGATTTAGATCAGCGATATAATTTTTACTTTTCTGTAAAAGAAAACTATTGTGCCGGCTTTGTCTGTCCGTCCGCACTTTACTCTGTTCGGACTTTTTCTGTCCGCCCTCAGATCTTAAAAAATACTGAGGCTAAAGAGCTGCAAATTAGTATGTTGATCATCCACCCTCCAATCACCAAACATAGCAAATTGCAGCCCTCTAGCCTCAGTAGTTTTAATTTTATTTAAGGTTAAAGTTAGCCATAATCGTGCATCTGGCAACGATACAGGCCAGGCCACCACCGGGCAGTGGTTAAAGTTTCATGGGCCGCGGCTCATACAGCATTATACCGAGACCACAGAAAGATAGATCTATTTTCGGTGGCCTTGATTATACGCTGTACAGAAAAATCGATTGCGCCGAAGAAACTTGGGAGCATTTTTTACATGTTATTGTTCCTTACGGGCTTTACGGATGGCGTCTACTTGTATATATATATATATATATATATATATATATATATATATATATATATATATATATATATATATATATATATATACATACTGTATATGTATATGTGTATATATATAAAAGTTGTTTATGTTCATTTCAGGATTGGCGTTTTTTATTTGTTAAACGTTAATATATCAGATTTTGATCAATCGATCTGCCATTTATATTATAATGGCAAGCACTAAATTTTCGTCGTGGTTTAACATGTTAGATACGTCACCACGCTTTAATATCAGATCAGTCAGTTATCTCGTACAGAAGTGATGAACAAGTTGCAAACTTATTACCAAAATGCACGTTCAGGATGCATAGACGAAAATATATTTTCCATCAGTACCTTACAATAAGAGGTAAAAAATACTGTCAAAAATTAAGAGGTTCCTCTTGCTAAGTTAGGGACAAAAGAGGAGTGATTTGCAGCAGTCCATTGAATTCTGGTCTCAGCGACACTGTAACCACCGTAGCGAGTAATTAGCACTGTAATCAATGTGCGCTTAATATTCTACAAGAGGGAAAATGAAATCACTTTGAAACAAGTGCTCACAAACCTCACGTTCTTGAACCCTTGCTTGGATAGACCTCATTTCCCTCCAGAATCCGAGATTTTTTCTTGCTCAGCCCCTGATATGTTCGTTTCAGGGCTGAGCAAGAATAAATCTAGGATTTTGGGGGAAAATGAGGCTCATGGATCAAGAACGTGAGGTTCCTGAGCGCTTGTTGCAAAGTGATTTTATTTCTCTCTTGTAGAATATTCAGTGCACATTGATTACAGTGCCACTTCCTCGCTACGGTGGTTACAGTGTCGCTGTGACCAGAATTCAAAGGACCGCTGCTTATCTCTGAACTTACATCCCGGACGTGTATTTTGGTAATGAGTTTGTTAACTTGTTTATCACTTCTATACGAGATAACTAACTGATTTGATACTGAAGTGTGGTGACACATCTAGCGATTTCGAAAAATTATTTCTTGCCATTATAATATAAATGGTAGATCGATCGATCAAAATCTAATATATTAACTTTGAAAGAAATCAAAAAGCCAAAAAAATACGGGTATATAGATAAATAAGGGAGGTATATATAAAAAAGACCAGTTTCTTATAGAATTTCCCATGAACAATAATGTACCGGTTTACTTGTAACCTATAACTCCATACAGAGAAAACATCGTCATAAATGTCCATTGTAATCGGCTTTTGGATGTTTATCCTTCGTAAGAAAATCGTCTTGGATGCTTGGCAACCGAATTTGCTATTTTGAGTTACTTTTCTTCTACGACACTGCCCTTCAGAGACTAACTGCGCTTTCTTATTGTGGCGTCATTTTCCAAATTGACCAATCACCGTTGGATTTCGGGTTGACAGGAGTCCCTCTAGGTTTTCAGCTGCAGACGTCACTGCGCTTATCGGTCGCTGTCCTGTGGCCTTTCTCTAGTGCATCACCGGTGACTTTGTATGCAGAATAATTAGCGCGTAACATTGTAGAGATGAAATAATATATTGTAATCACTAAGAATAATATGTTCTGAGTGTCGAAAATAGTGTCCTTACGCGAAAAACGTCGTATTTGGATGCGCAGGCGCTGAAGACAATTAGGAGGTAAGTGATTTTAAATATGAAACAGGCCGGAATTTTAATGATGGTTTGGATGTGATTATTATGACTTTGACTGGAAAAGAAGGTTGTATATGGTTCTGTGTATGTTCAGAAAACGAAGAGTTAAGTATGAAATACTGTAAGTGATTTTAAAGGCGAAAATATGGTTTTTCTAGCAGTTTTTAATGTTACTTTGACGAATTTAACATATATTCCCCGCGGAAAATTATTTTCAACGTTCAAGTCTAACAATAATAGGATCACAATGGCAAACCTTCGTCAAATACTGTTTCTTGACGAGCTATGGCCCTGTAGGTCAGGTTAGGTTGGGAGGGACGGGTCAAGAGGCTGAAGTCCCCGTGTCTGGTGGAACCTGACGCCGTAGGTTAGGTTAGGTTAGGTTAGGTTAGCTTAAGGAGGAGAAGGCTATGATGCATCTCTGTATCTTCACTAAATGATTTGCGGGGCCCTAGGATACGTTAAGTAGGACCTGGCATCCTAAGCTAGGTTAGGCTAAGGAGGGTGTGATTATGATGCATCCCTGTATTTTAGTGAATGATTTCCCGTACTTTAGGTTCCGGTAAGTTCGGAGCTGGCATCCAAGGTTAGGTTAGGTTAGGTTAAGGAAGGTGTGATCATGATGCATCCCTGTATTTTACTGAATGATTTCCCGTACTTTAGGTTCCGCTAAGTTCGGAGCTGGCATCCTAGGTTAGGTTAGGTTAGGTTAGGTTAAGGAAGGTGTGATTATGAAAAATTCCTGTATTTTACTGAATGAATTCCCGTATCTTAGGTCCCGCTAAGTTGGGATCTGGAGTCGTAGGTTAGGTTAGGTTAGGTTAAGGAAGGTACTGTTATAATGCATACCTATATTTCACTGAATGACTTACAAGCCCCTCGGTCACTTTCAGGCAATGTGTGCGTGTGTGTGTGTGTGTGTGCTTAATCATGCATGCATATATATGCACATATATTTATAAATGTGTGTGCAAACTCGATTTCATTTGCCGTGTAGAATTCCTTACTCCTGATTTACTGAACCTTTTGGATTTTGCCTTGGTCTGAGAACCTAACATCCCCAGAGGAAATATATGAACAACATTAATTTTTGAATCTCGACAGATGTACGGAAGCATGATAAGCCGACTTAACCTGATTGACGGCTAATATAAACTCTTAACCTCATCTCCGGCTAAATGTCAGAGTATCGGAATTCCATTGTTTTGCAAGTCGAAGGGAGACCGCACACTTGAGAATAGAATCGTCGCCGTATGTATATATATACATATATGTGTGTGTGTATATACACATATACAGTATATATATACACAAACACAGTTTTCTCCTCTTGTCCGTCCGTTTAAACCACGATGTGTTTGGCCGGCGCTAGGGTGGGTGACCAGCCGTGAATGACAAGCAAAAACGCATTCATTACATATCACTCGATCCGGCAAGTTAACACTGGGTATAGTCAGTTGGCTGCATGCCCACCAGTGAATGCCTCCCGCTAGTGTCCACACTCCATTGGTTAGAACTTTGCAGTAGACTCTGGGTTCTAATTGTTAGCGGCATTGCAAAATGAGAACCTTGAACCTTTCAGAATAGACGAATACAAACAGGAATAAAGAAATATAATAAAAGGTACATGAAAATGAAAATAAACATTACCAAATGGATAAATCAATAAAACATGCGTCATGATTGCATATACTATACATATAACCTTACATAAATATACACTTTATATTACAGATAGCTGTACACAAGAGGAAAGACGGCCAGAATTAAATCATATTATAATTATTTTCACTATTCATTGTTTGTTTATTTTTCCTGGGCCTTGTTTGTTTATTTTCCTTGGTCATTGTTTGTTTATTTTTTTGGTCTTTGTTTATTTTCCCTGGGCCCATTTGTTATTTGTTTTTCCAGGACTTTGCTTATTTTCCTTAGTTCTTGTTTGTTTATTTTCCCTGGTCTTTGTTTTTTATTTTCCATGGTCGTCGTTTGTTTATTTTCCATGGTACTTGTTTATTTCCCAGCTCGTCGTTTGTTGATTTTCCTTGGTCCTTGTTTATTTTCCCTGTTCGTCATTTGTTTATTTTCCCTGGTATTCGTTTGTTTTTTTTCTTGATCCGTGTTTATTTTCCCTGTTCGTCATTTGTTTACTTTCCCTGGTAGTCGTTTGTTTTTTTATCTGGTCGTTGTTTATTTTCCATGTTCGTCATTTGTTTATTTTCCCTGGTAGTCGATTGTTTTTTTTTATCTGGTCCTTGTTTATCTTCCCTGTTCTTCATTTGTTTATTTTCCCTGGTAGTCGTTTGTTTTTTTTATCTGGTTCTTGTTTATTTTCCTTGTTCGTCATTTGTTTATTTTCCTTGGTAGTCGTTTTTTTTTTTTTATCTGGTCGTTGTTTATTTTCCCGGATAGTCGTTTGTTTATTTTCCCTGGTCGTCATTTGTTTATTTTCCTTGGTCCTCGTTTATTTTCCCCGGCCTTTGTGTATCCTCTGAGAGATTCTTCAGTTCGTGATATGCGTCTCGTCAGGGTCTTGTTCCCGCAATTTCTTGCATTTCGACTGAATTTTTCTCACTGCCAAGCATCATCGGATTCCCCTTCCCCCTCTGCCTGCGATTCTCTCCCCTTCCGAGATTCAATTTTCTGAGCTTACCAATTCCATTTTGGCTGCCAGGTTTTGATTTTCATTTTCCGTCTTTTCTCCCTTTTCCAAACCTTTCTCTGCTATATTTCTCCGTTTTTGCCATTCTGACTGACAGCTTTCTTGCTTCATTTCACCTTTCTTTCTTATATCTTCTTTCGGTCTTTGTTCAATTTCTCTTCATTCCTTTGTCCTTGTTCGGTTTATTGTTGTCTTGATCACATTTCTTTTTCTCCGTTCTTATTTTCCGGAGATTTTAGTCTTGTACATTACCTTTTGGCTCCGGTGGCCTTTCTTTTTATGGTGCCTTTATTATTTGTTTCCCTTTGTTTATTTCTGTTTTCTTTGCCTGATTATTCCTGGTTCCGCAACATCGAAAATTTCCCTCTCTTATCCCTGTGCTGGTTATGGAAGATAAATCATTAGTTAATCTAGTCACATTTTACAATTGTTTGTTTGTTTGTTTCCCAAAGTCTCTTTGCCCATATAACTATTTAAACAAAAAAAGAAAAGCTGTGATCAAATTATTCCTTCATGCTTTTATTCCAGAGCATAAAGTAATGGCATGTCACTTATCAGAGATTTTTTTGATTTGTAGAGTCCAGAGTCAGAGGGTATAATCTTAGTATAATTTTCAAGGTTCCCTTTTTCCTTGCTTGCAATCGAATAATGCATCTACGTAAACTAGGTTTATTAATTTATTTTATTTATTTATTTATTTAGTTTGGTAAACAGAATTTAGCATTTTTTCTGAATTCCTAATTTCAGTCTCTGGGGAACTGCCTTTAATGTTATCTTGTGCTTACTCCTGGTAATTAAATTCAAGGTTTTTATGTTCTCTAAATTTGGTTTGAATATTTGCTTTCAAAGAGACGACTAGAGGCTGTAAGAAATTTCAATTATTTTACGGAAAATGCTGCTATACTTTTGAATTAGATTTACCTTATTCGGTGATCAGACTAGCTAGAGCAGGGGTTCTGTACCCCTTGGGCATTTTTATTGAGTCCTGTGTGCCCCTAAAAATTGAGGATGAAAAAGAAAAAGAGTGAAATTGATATAGTGATATAATTTCATTATGAAATCTGTTTGTGTAGACTGCATCTTGTCAGGCCCGGTACGGGTACAGATTACAGTCGCGGGAATTTCCATAATGGTGAAAAACAAATGGCATTGATAAACATAAGTAAAGGTTTTGCTTACTAAAATTGTGAAATAAAAAAAAAAGACACGACAATCTCAATGCAGATTACATCATGTATTGCACAGTACTGGCTATTCTCTCAGATCTAATGTACCCCCTGAAGAGTACAAATGTACCACTGGGGGTAACTGTACCCCAGGTTGGGAACCCCTGAGCTAGAGAATTTGCTTAATGGAGAAAACGCAAGTTTTTATTGTAATTAACTAATTACTTTATTTGCCAGTCATCCTTTGTTATTTATTTACATGATCATTTTTGCAGGATTGGAAAAATTCACCTTGTGCTTCTAAGTTTATCATTTCAACATGACACGCAAAGGGAAAATGGCGTCATATTTAGGTATGCAAATCTTTCACGTCTGAACCCACACTGCTATAACCCTATAAAGCCTTCTGTATTCTGTCGTACTCTCTCAGTCAGAGTCAAAGTCAGATGATTTTTTAAATAATAAAAAAAATGCTTACTACTGAAGCAGTATGCAAATACATATACACACAGCTCGACCAGCGCATTTATTTATTCACATATACACACAGGCATACACGCGTAAGTATATACGCATTCATAAGCGTCCTCGACAATATCAGGATAGACTATTGTATCACCAGACGTCTCATTTCCGTGATCTCTGTCTCCGCTTTGGTTTAATCAACCTTCTCCATAGACGCCCTGTTCCTCTATTCCTCTTCACACTTCCTTCCCTTCTACAACACCACAACCCTACAACCGTGCCTTCTACAAGCCATCTATAACCTTGCACCTCCCCCTCCCCACCCCCATACATTCGAACCATACACCCTTCTTAGTCTATGGTATTGCTCTACACTCTCATTCCTACACCCTGTCTCTCTACAGGTTCTCAAGAAGGTCCCTTACACTCTTCCCAATAACTATACACCCCCTACACCCTTGTAGTGGTCCTCTACAATCATTCCCCATTACATTTTCCCCCCTTACATTCCCCTTCTCGGTGGGCCTCTTTCCCCTCCCAACATTTCTCTTCCATTGGCCTGGAATCAACTACCCGGTAGTTGGCGTCAGCGGCCGCTAGATGGTAATTAGATGTTCCATGTTAACTGCCAGTGAATAATGAGTTAATGGCCCCACTCCAGTCTCGAGAGGGGAAACTCTCTCTCTCTCTCTCTCTCTCTCTCTCTCTCTCTCTCTCTCTCTCTCTCTCTCTCTCTTGTTTGTTTATTGGTTCCTGTAGCGTAGGTGCTCACTGTAGATTTCCTCGAACGATTCATTAAATTCCAGAGGCGCTGGAAGTTCGAGACTCGGTGGGAATTACGGGAATTACTTTGAGTTTAAAAAGCTACATAGAGTTACTGATGGTTCCAGTGGCTACAAATCTTCAACAGTTACTGATGGTGTCAGTGGCTACAAATCTTGAATAGTTACTGATGGTTTCAGTGGCTACAAATCTTCAACATTTACTGATGGTTTCAGTGGCTACAAATCTTCAATAGTTACTGATGGGTTCAGTGGCTACAAATCTTCAGCAGTTACTGATGGTGTCAGTGGCTACAAATCTTCAATAGTTACTGATGGTCTCAGTGGCTACAAATCTTCAGTAGTTATTGATGGTCTCAGTGGCTACAAATCTTCAACAGTTACTGATGGTTTCAGTGGCTACAAATCTTCAGTAGTTACTGATGGTCTCAGTGGCTACAAATCTTCAGTAGTTATTGATGGTCTCAGTGGCTACAAATCTTGAACAGTTACTGATGGTTTCAGTGGCTACAAATCATCAGTAGTTACTGATGGTCTCAGTGGCTACAAATCTTCAGTAGTTATTGATGGTCTCAGTGGCTACAAATCTTCAACAGTTACTGATGGTTTCAGTGGCTACAAATCTTCAGTAGTTACTGATGGTCTCAGTGGCTACAAATCTTCAGTAGTTATTGATGGTCTCGGTGGCTACAAATCTTTAACAGTTACTGATGGTTTCAGTGGCTACAAATCTTTAACAGTTACTGATGGTTTCAGTGGCTACAAATCTTCAGTAGTTACTGATGGTCTCAGTGGCTACAAATCTTCAACAGTTACTGATGGTTTCAGTGGCTACAAATCTTCAATAGTTACTGGTGGCTTCACTGGCTACAAATCTTCAGTAGTTGTTGATTGTTTCAGTGGCTACAAATCTTCAGTAGTTACTGATGGTTTCAGTGGCTACAAATCTTCAGTAGTTACTGATGGTTTCAGTGGCTACAAATCTTCAATAGTTGTTGATAGTTTCAGCTACAAATCTTCAATAGTTGTTGATGGTTTCAGTGGCTACAAATCTTCAATAGTTATTGATGGTTTCAGTGGCTACAAATCTTCAGTGGTTACTATTGGTTTCAGTGGCTACAAACGTTCAGTAGTTACTGATGGTTTCAGTGGCTACAATTCTTCAGCTCTATGCAGATTTATGTCAAAAAGGTTACAATCTCAAGAATGCCACGTAATGATTAAGTATAAAAAAATCTTATCGAGTTCTATGCACCCGTTCCCGAGATATTCTGCTAAAATAGACTTTCAGACAAGTAAAGTCTACACACAACCGTTTCCTACTTAAGCTGGCTTAGTTATTCTATTGATTATACCCACGGTCATTATGTCGTATACGGAAGTGGCGTAGCTACCCATTCTGTCAGAAATGAAGGTACTATAAAAGAATTCCATGAAGTTATTTAATTTGGCAAGTAACATTAACACTATTCCATAGGGACTCAAATTAAGAATTATATGAAATGCTCAAATTCATTTTAGCCCCCCCCCCCCAAAAAAAAAGATAAAAAATAAAATATAGAAAAATACTGAAGCATTTATTTAGGCTCGAAATTCTGTCTTGAATTCACTTGGGGAACTTATTTTATTAAACAATTCTGTGGGTCGTCCTTATTTAGATCAAGAATTCTATATGGCATTCTTAGACATGTCTTGAATTTTATGGGTGTCCCTTATTCGCTTCTGGAATTCTATGGAACCCTAATTTATGAGGAGACTGGCGCTTTTATTGATATCTTAAGTTTTCACAGGGCGTCTTATTTAGGTATAATTCTATGAGCCATCCTTATGTCGTTAAAATATTCCATTAGGAATCCTTATTTAGGTCGAGAATTCTATGGGGCACTTTTATTGAGGACACTCTTAGATTTGTCTAGAATTCCTCAAGGTCCCCCAGTTTATAACAAGAATTCTGTGGGTCCCGTTGTCAGTGCTGTGAAATGTATGGCGCATTCTGATTGTAATCCCATATCTTATGAAGCCTCTTAATTTGACCAATAATTCCACTGAATATCCTTATTTATATTAGGAATTCTATGGGCCATCTTTATTTGGCCTGGTAATTCTGTGGAACACCCATCTTTGGTCAATGAATCCTTTGCATGGTGCAGGAATACCAGGGGACTATGTTGATCAAAAAACTCCATTTATTCCTAAGTTGCATCCATTTTTTCGTTACTGAAGTTACGAGCACCGCCGTAACACGGGGTGATGACGGAACCAATATTAATTTCCCCAATTGAACGTCTTTGTCTGTCAGTTTCATCCATCGAACACCTATAAAACACATTTCGATCATTTCCCATTTCTCTCTATTTATCTATTTATCTCTCCATCTATCTATCTACCTGTCTATTTATTTCCCCTTTCCATCTCCTTTTACTGTACCTCCGTTCATATCCTCTTTCTTCCATGTTACTGTCCACCCTCTCCTAATAATTGATTCATAATGCAACTGCGAGGTTTTCCTCCTGTTACACCTTTCAAACTTTTACTGTCAGTTTCCGTTCCAGCGCTGAATGGCCTTAGTTGCCCCGGTGCTTGGCATGTACGCCTAAAATATATATATAAAAAATCTAACCATTACTCCAAGTCGCACTTTTCGTTGATGAGCGGATGGGTCGCGATTCCTGAAAGAAATAATTAATCAGTTACGTTTTGAGGTTCCGACCTCCTGTTGCCAAGATGAAACAATTCAGATGAAACTGTATTGTTTACAGAGATTGTGTACTACTGTTTTTTTTTATTCACTGCATTCTCGGGAACAGAGGTGCCAAGTTCGGGATCATCCTAAGGCAAAGTAAAAATTCATGACAGGATTAATAATCGCCGTTGAAAGACAAATATATTAAAATTTGACATTTACAAAACAATTATCTACACATTGCCTGATCGCTGTTGAAATACAAGTATATTAATAAAATGAAAATTTTTAAAATCTATATCTTGTCTGTCGACTTATTTGCTCATTCTCCATCTTAGAACTTATTTATCGACTAGATTTGGTTGAAATTGGTACTTATTATTTCTTTATATCCAGAGGATGATCAACTGTGATTACTTCAGACTAAATTTTCTTACTCTCATGTACTGTTATCAAAATCTGTTACTGGCTCTGCGCTCTAAGTACTTCACAGAATTCGTTTTCTTCTCTCTCTTTCCGGACTTCAGGTACCTGAAGTGAATTGAATGTAGAATTTAGACCAAAGGCCAAGCGCTGGGACCTATGAGGTCATTCAGCGCTGAAACGGAAATTGAGAGTAAAAGGTTTGAAAGGTGTTACAGGAGGAAAACCTCACAGCAGTTGCACTATGAATCAATTGTTAGGAGAGGGTGGAAAGTAAGATGGAAGAAAGAGAATATGAAAAGAGGTACAGCAAAAGGAACGAAAGGGGTTGCAGCTAGGGGCCGGAGGCACGCTGCAAAGAAACTTAAGTAATGCCTACAGTGCACCGCATGAGGTGCGCTGACGGCACTACTCCCCAGCGGGGTTCAGGTACCTGAAAGAATCGATAAGATGCTGTTAAAATGTCTATATTATTCTGATACACAATAGAGAGCCTTTAGGCCTATACGTATTAGGAATTACAAGATTACAGTTTTGGCTTCTAAGATATTAGTAGCAGATTCCAAATTCCTCCGTAGGGGGTAGTGCCGTCAGTGCACCTCATGCGGTGCACTGTAGGCATTACTTAAGGGTCTCTGCAGCGTCCCTTCGGCCCCTAGCTGCAACCCCTTTCGTTCCTTTTACTGTATTTCCTTTCATATTCTCTTTCTTCCATCTTACTTTCCATCCTCTCCTAACAATTGATTCATAGTGCAACTGCTTTGAGGTTTTCCTCCTGTTACACCTTTCAAACTTTTTATTTCTGTCCATTTCTGTTTCAGCGTCGAATGACCTCATAGGTCCAAGTGCTTGGCCTTTGCCCTAAACTCTATATTCAATTCAGTTCTAAGATATCAGTACAGTAGCGTTTTCTGAACGCGTGAATACGCGAGTTTTTCAAAATGATTTTTCCCTGACGGCTGCTGCGTGAATTCTGGGGGAAATAGGTATAAACTTGAACGCATATAAAGAGCTTGAGAATTAAAATAAGGTCTCTACTTTCCTAGGCATTGGCTACTCCTGCCACTAATATTATCATTCACAATGTGCAGACATTTATTTAAAATACCCCTCTTAGACCAATGAATTACGTAGAATTTTCCAATCAGTAGAATGTAAGCGAGCTTTTCCCTTTATGTTGTAATTTACAGTATTAAGTTTACTGCTATCTCCCACAACAGTCGACTTATCACCCATCCGACTGCTAAATCAACAGGAGCACAATGGATTTGTTCTGACTTTTAAGAAAACGGTGCATATGCTCTTCTCACGTTCTGTTCAACGACTTCCTTTGTTTAAAGGTTTTTAATATCAATAAAATTTTTCATACTCCTTCCCCTCCCACTTTTTTTATTTTTTTTTTGGTAAATCACAGTCACTAATAGAAAAAACAAGTAAAAAATTCGGGGAAGTTTCTTCGGCGCAATCGAGTTTTCTGCACAGCCGCTGCAGCGTATAATCAGGGCCAACGAAAATAGATCTATCTTTCGGTGGTCTTGGTATGATGCTGTGTGAGCCGCGGCCTGTGAATTTCAAGTCAGTGACCCCTTTGGTGAGCTTGTTCCATATGAATAGGTTTCATCTACTGAATAATAATAATAATAATAATAATAATAATAATAATAATAATAATAATAATAATAATAATAATAATAATAATAATAATAATAACAGAACTTCAGAGTTACCTGAGGGTGTGTACACACCAATAATAATAATAATAATAATAATAATAATAATAATAATAATAATAATAATAATAATAATAATAATAATAAAAATAATAATAATAATAACATAACTTCAGAGTTACCTGAGGGTGTGTCCACACCAATAATAATAATAATAATAATAATAATAATAATAATAACATAACTTTAGAGTTAGGGTGTGTCCACACCAATAATAATAATAATAATAATAATAATAATAATAATAATAATAATAATAATAATAATAAAAATAATAATAATAATAATAATAACATAACTTCAGAGTTACCTGAGGGTGTGTCCACACCAATAATAATAATAATAATAATAATAATAATAATAATAATAATGATAATAATAATAATTTCAGAGTTACCTGAGGGTCCACACCACAGCAAATCGTGCCATAAGTATATGTCGGCAACTTATCGCATACAAATCACGGACAGCTAAAATAACAGTCGCCGACTTATTGGTAGTTTAAACCAGTGCTTTATACGATCATCCAGCATTAGCCGAGGACTCGTTCTACATTTACGGTCGTTGACTTGTTTCCAACCTGTTTCCGATATGTATGAGATAACTTTCCGAAATGTTTACGACATGTGTCACTGTCGCGTGAATGCGTCCTTATGATATATCCAAATATCTTCCAGATAAAAACTTCGCCGCTGTTTAACTTTGAGAGAACGGAAGTTTTTCGAAACCATTTTCACTCTATTTTAATTCACGGCGGTCCAACCCCATGCCCGTGGGCCAAAAGTGGCCCGTTTGATTTTGAAAGTGGCCCGCTAGAGAAAAATAAGTAAAAGTATATTTCTCTTTTTTTATATCATAAAAATTAGATTTGCCGCTTATCCTGAGTAAAAGAAATATTTCTTGCAAAATTAGTGACTAAAGAAAAGTTTCATTGGAGTTAGATTTACCGCTTATCCTGAATAAAAGAAATATTTCTCGCAAAATCAGTAACCACAAAGAAAAGTTTCATATGAGTCTTTTGTATGTTACATCATATACTATACATATATACATATACACATATACATACATATACGCTTTTTTGTTTTTTCAAGAGTGGCCCTCGGGCTAAACAACTTGGACGGCCGTGTTTTAATTAGTTGAAAATGCAAAAGCATTAACTGTGTTTCGCTTAATCGGTCTTATCCGGCAACTCTTCCTTGCTGCAGAACAAGCCTTTTCGTCTCTGTAAACAGGAGGCATAAACTTTGCGGACGTATACTTGTTAACGTTACAAAGTTAGTAGCACTTGGGATATGGGAAACATTTGACAACTAATTCCTTAGCTGATATATATATATATATATATATATATATATATATATATATATATATATATATATATATATATATATATAAATGTAAAATCAAATTAAGCGTTTCGCCTTACTGGGGCTGATCCCTATAAACGAAAGAGCAATGATTGCTGCCACATTCAAACTTGAAAACTAAATCGTGGATGAAATAATAACTTAGCGGAAAAAAAACCATTACGCTCTCTTTTAATCCAGAGTCTGAACGTGGAAATTAAACAGCTTTGTTAAGGACCAACTTTTCGAAAGGCGCACCAATTTCGCGTTAAATGAAAAAGAACCACAGATTCGGGAGATGAAAAATAATCAGTGCGGGAGTTGGGCGGGGCGGAGGGCGCAAATCCCCATTGTGGCTGTTTGTTCTTTTTCTTTAGTTGAAAAATTATTTCGCTTTTTTTTTGTAGAATTACGTAGACATCATAAAAACCTATACTTCACTAAACGTGGAACAAAAATGCTGGTAATATATAAGTATATATATTATATATGAGCTTGATGGTGTGCGCTACGCTGTGCTGGAACCTGGCACTGACCATCATGTCGCCCCTACACTCCCGATCCCCGACCTACAACGCCCCCACCCGGGGCGGACAAACAGGTTTTCATGAGGAAGGTGGATGATTAATGTCTCCCCTACCCTCCCGATCCCCTACCTACCCTGCACCACCTGGGGCGGACAAACATGTTTGTAGGAGGAGGGTGGATGTGCCATGTCTTCCCTAGCCTACCGATCCCCTACCAACCCCGCCCCCACCTGGGGCGGACAAACAGGTTTGCAGAAGGAGGGTGGATGTTTAATGTCTCCCCTATCCTCTCGATCCCCTACCTACCCCGCCCCCACCCGGGGCGGACAAACAATATCCACTCGGATTTTATTATTATAGGTATATCATGATGAAACATGAATCATAGGACTAATAGATAGTTATTCTCTCTCTCTCTCTCTCTCTCTCTCTCTCGCTCTCTCTCTCTCTCTCTCTCTCTCTCTCTCTCTCTCTCTCTCTCTCTGTTTTCTGTGTGACCGTCTATTGTCTCATCCGTTAGTTGCGATTATCGCTTTTGACACAAATTCCGCTCTCCTCCGTGGTAACCTCGTATTTGATATTATTATTGTAAAAATAGTTTTTCATTTGAAAGCCATTAGATTTTTAGCCTAGAATTACGTAGATCTACCTGTGTAGTACCATAGTGATGCTCTTTCTTAAGCCGACTCGGAGAAAGCATGATTCATGTTTTCTCTCATTCATTTAATCTCCATTTTTTTTGAAAGATGAGTATTATACCCCATATTGCTACTCCCTTCTATTTTTCTGTTGCTTCTCTTAATTCACATACTCTCCTTTCTTTCTGGTGGCGGTCTGTTGCTTTTAGTTTTCTGTAAAAGAAAACTTGTGCCGGCTTTGTCTGTCCGTCCGCACTTTTTTCTCTCTGCACTTTTTCTGTTCGCCCTCAGATCTTAAAAACTACTGAGGCTAGAGGGCTGCAAATTGGTATGTTGATCATTCACCCTCCAATCATCAAACATACCAAATTGCAGCCCTCTAGCTTCAATAGCTTTTATTTTATTTAGGGTTAAATTTTGCCATAGTCTTGATTCTGGCAATGATGTAGGATAAGCCACCACCGAGCCGTGGTTAAAATTTCTTGGGCAGCGGCTCATACAGCATTATACCGAGACCACCGAAAGATAGATCTATTTTCGGTGGCCTTGATTATACGCTGTACTGTAGAGGCTGTACAGAAAACTCTATTGCGTCGAAGAAACTTTGTTTAAAGGTTGGGCCCTATTCTTCTCCTTTTCCCTCTTTTTCTCTCTTTACCTTTGAGTCATGGGGGGATACATAATGGCATTAATTTGCCCGACTCGTTGCTCTTTATAGTAGAACCAGAGGAATTACTTATAAAAACCTAAAGTATTGAAACTAGCTAAATTTCTTCTTTTATTTCTGTACTTAAGTTTCTTATTCAAATTCAGTGCCTGGACCTCTCATGTTAGTGCCTGCTACTCGTTTTGCATTAGTAGAGAAATATACTGAAGATTCCTTTTGCTCTGATGCTACTTTCTACTGCAGCGTTCCTGTGTCAATAGTTGCTAGTTTTTGCAAATGTGAATGTTTCTGTATATTTTCTTTGTGGGCGTCGGTGACCATTGTGGCTGTGACGCCCGGTAATTCACAGTCAATCAGCCAGTCGTCTGTTTTCATTATTTGTCATCAAGTCTTTTTTTCTAGTTTATTTTTTAATATTTTTAATGCATCTGGGCGTTCGATTCTTTGAGAGTTATGTACTTAATATTTTATAATGACCGTGAATAAGAAAATAAAATATAAATAAATAATGAATCTTAGGAGGCAGTTAGAAGTATTTTAATCTTTTTAGTTGGGTGTCATTGATTATGACAAGTTTTAGTTGTGGAGACAATTTTTCATTATTTCTTTTTTTTTTAGGCTAAGGAAATTGACTATACGGTATCCTTATGTCTCTGAAAGCTTTGATGCATTTCTACACAGAGAGATGGTGGGATGCTGCCCCATTCTGTCAGCAGAAATACTAATCTACAAATCAGTTTGGGAACAGTAAGCATATAAAAGTTTGTATTCAAGTTGGAATGCAATGTTGTCAACCCAAGCATATATATATATATATATATATATATATATATATATATATATATATATATATATATATATATATATATATATATGTATGTATGTATGTATATATATATGTATACATATATACATATATATATATATATATATATATATATATATATATATACAGTACATATATATATTAGATTTATGTATATATATATATTATGTATATGTATATCTATATAGACATTTATATATATGTATGTTTATATATATATATATATATATATATATATATATATATATATATATATATATATATATATATATATATATACATACATATATATGATATTCATAGTTAACAGTGGCTACATTTCTACCTGTTACAAAGCTATCTCCATTTTAACATTAATCTCGAAACACCCGAGACGGAATTGTACATCGAGAAAAGACTCGGGCGGCGGAACAGAACACGATCCATTTATTCCGGAACGAACAGAACCTCAAACATAAAACCGGGAGATCTCCGGGAAATCAAATCTCCAGCTTCAGCAGAGAATTTCTGGGAAAGAGAAATTGTTGTCGTGTTGTTGCAGAGACGAAATATAATAGGGCAAAGTGTTCTTCGAAAATCAGTGCCACGCAGTGCCAGTCTGACAGCGGGCGCGGTGAAAGGAAAAAAAAATATGGAGGCGGTGAAAGAAAAAAATATGGAGGGGGTGGGGGGGCTGTTTTCCCCTCGGTCCGTGTTTGCACCAATCACATCCCCTCGCTTAGATCCTATCCACTTAGATCTTCTAGTAAGTGGGAAGGTGGGCGGAGCCAAGCCTAAGGGAAACCCCTTTTCAGTGGCTGACATGCCGTTAGGGGGGCGGGGCTTCCTGCTCCCCGACTTTTCTAAAAGAGAAATTTCCGCTCTCTATTGGCCGCTCTGAAACTGTAGCACCTATTATAAAATCATCAGACGTCGGCGGGGAGCGAGGGATTGGACAAGGGGGTTTGGGGGGCTTCCCTCCCCAGGGAGACCCCTCCGCCCCCCCCCCCCATTCCGTCCCCCGTGTGAGCTAAAAGGGTGGAAAAAAACAAGGGGATCTGAAATTTCAGCTTTGCCTCTGTATAAAATTCTGATGGGGATAGTGCCATGGCGACATTGATTCTTTGTCCGTGATGACGCACGCTCGAACGTTGTTAGGGGAAAAGAATACACCTTTCTCTCTCTCTTTATTTCTTTTTCTTTTTTTGTTTCCATCTACCTCGCGCTAGCCGCGGCGGCCTAGAGAGCGCCGGTCGGTATATGCGCAGCGGAAGATGATGATGGGGGTTGCCAGAGGCGACGCGGAATTGAAATGTCGAAATGGGAAGAAGATCGCCATTCAGTTCGGTGGACAAAGCAGTTTGGCCTTTTCGGGATGTTCAGGAATGACCCGCGTGGATTTCCGGCGGTGCTTCCGGGGTCAAATTCGGAAGGGAGATTCCCATGGCCCGGTCATGAGATATTCATTTAGGGACTCGTTTCTCAATGAGTCCGAAATGAAGTGCGTACCGTCAGCGGCCTCCTCCTCCTCCTCCTCCTCCTCCTCCTCCTCCTCCTCCTCAGGTGCAGCAGCCTCCTGCCTCCTGCCTCCTGACACCGAGTATTGACCCAGCGCCTTCCCCGTCAGCTTTCGTCGGGGGCGAGGTTGTTGGGGGGGGGGCCGCCAACCCCTCTCACCCTCGGTCCCTATGCCTCCTTAGTATGATTCCACTCCTCTCCCTCCTTCTAAGCAACCCATCCCCTCATCCCTCACCCCTCCCCTCATTAGTCCCTCCCCCCTACCACCCTCCTGTACAGGGTCCTCTCATTGCTCTATGCGGACACACCTAGTTCTTGCCCTTAGTTTGGTTTTCCCGCCATTTTAGTTTTCTGAAAGGAAAACTATTGAGATGGCTATTTGTCTGTCCGTCCGCACTTTTTCTGTCCGCACCTATTTCTGTCCCCGCTTTTCTGTCCGCACATTTTCTGTCCGCCCTCAGATCTTAAAAACTGCTGAGGCTAGAGGGCTGTAAGCTGGTATGTTGATCAACCATCCTGCAGTCATCAGACCAAATTGCAGCCCTCTAGCCTCAGTCGTTTTAATTTTATTTAAGGTTAACGTTAGCCATAACCGCGCTTCTGGCAACGATATAGGATAGGCCATCACCGGGACGTTGTCAAAGTTTCATGGGCCGCGGCTCATACAGCATTATACCGAGACCACCGAAATATACTGTAGATTTGTTTTCGGTGGCCTTGGTTTAGGCTGTATAGAAAACTTGATTGCACCGAAGAAACTTCCGCGATTTTTTTTTTTATCGCTGTCACGACATCCGAGAGAAAAGGGGTAAAGCAAAGTCACCAATAATATTCAGATACTAAAAAAGCAAAATGATCTGAGTGACAGAGAATTACATGCATTCAAAAATATGACCAGCAAAGTATTCTTTAATAACATATAGGCATAGATAAGGTAACAATAAGACTAGATTCATTTCACAGTCAAATTTCCATCAGGAGAACAATGGCCTTCCGTACGCATCAGATTAGTACAAGATGGCTGACCGAAGGCTTCAGAGAGTGGCGATGGCTTGGGATGCTGAGACACCCTCTCTCTCTCTCTCTCTCTCTCTCTCTCTCTCTCTCTCTCTCTCTCTCTCTCTCTCTCTCTCTCTCTCTCTCTACGCAATCGATCGCAGCAGCAGCAGCAGCAGCAGCAGCAGCAGCAGCAGCAGCAGGAGCAGCAGCCTACCTCCCTCCTTTCCTCCCAATTCAGCGGCCTGCTGCAACAGAAACTCGGAAATGGCTGGCTCTCTTCGGCAGTTACCGGAATGCCAAAATGGTCGGGCGACAATCGCATCAGGCAAATGCCATAATGGTTGACATTCCTTTGGAATTGGGAGTCAATGGATGCTGGTACACATACATACACACTCACAGATATACACTTTAGCATAATGAGAGCGTACTGCCTCTCCTACATTGTTAGAATTGTTAGGGTGTACTGTTGGTTAAGTTCATTATTTCCCGAAATTATGAGTTACCTTACAAACTATAATCAGATTATTATTATTATTATTATTATTATTATTATTATTATTATTATTATTATTATTATTATTATTATTATTATAAGGAAACATACCTTTCAAAGTGTCCCTGAGGATGCTTTGCAATTAGAACCTCGAAAGTTCAAGCGAAGATGCAACGCATTACTACTACCGTAAAACAATTTACATTGTACTTTGATCATTTGTTTATATATTTACCTATTTATTAATTTTTTTTATTTATCTTTGTTTTCTAATAGCTGAAACCTTCTTTCTGTATTTCCTATGATCTTCTGTAACTTCTTTCAAATGAACATCATGTTCGTTGGAAGCTTGAATTTCAAGTTAGTGACCCCTGTAGGCTTACTCCGTACAAACAGAGTTTGTCTTCTGAATAATAATAATAATAATAATAATAATAATAATAATAATAATAATAATAATAATAATAATAATAATAATAATAATAATAAACTTGTTTTATTTTATTTTTCTACATTTTCTAACTTGAGGAATCGGACAAGGAAAGCGGTGAAGAAGAGAAAGATTAACACGTCATATAAGATTCTTTTAATTTCTTCCTCTGCAGCCATCGTGAGAAACTTACAAGACTTTAATTAACAGTAAAGTTTCAGTAATATTTATTCGCAGCAACATCATATGAGTTATTATGATTTTCGTCATAAAAAGACGACTTACGATACAGAAATAACTTTAGGAGATTTTATTAGTTATAGAATCACTTTGACTTATTATGATAATTTTCCACTTTCCAGTGTCGTTCCACAGAAAACGACAAAAAAGAATTGGTATAGAAAACGGGAGAGTTTATTGCATACAATATGGTAATGAAATATGAAGGTTGTAGTCCGTGGGTTCCTACCCACTTTCTCTAAATCCGGTTCTGCTTAATACTTCACGAGGTCTAAAAGAAATCTAACGCCCTTCACCTGTAGGCTATTCTGGTGGGTCTTCATTCTTACATTAGTTTACTTCGCGTTATTTTGACTTCTGAAGAAAAAAGTATATCAGTTTCTGTTTTACAGAGTTCTCTTCGGTGGGAAGAACTGGCAATGTTTTGGACATACACGTTTCGTTCTTGTTTCCTGTTATAGGCCTAATTTCGTAGATCTTCATTTGATTTCTAAAGAGAAAAGTATATCAGTTTCTGTCTTACAGAGTTCTTTTCGGTGGGAAGAACTGGCAATGTTTTTTGAAATACTGTACACGTTTCGTTCTTGTTTCCTGTTATAGGCCTAATTTCAAGTATCTTCATTTGATTTCTAAAGAGAAAAGTATATCAGATATTATCTTACAGAGTTCTCCTCGTTGGGAAGAGCTGGCAATATTTTGGGCATACACGTTCTGTTCTTGTTTCGTATCTTAAGCCTAATTTCATAAGCTAATTTGGGCATATTTTTCAAATTTTGGGCAATTTGGTCCATTTCTGTCACCTTCAGTCATCTGAATCATAATTATGAAATCACATCGACTTACTTACTGAACAAGTCAATGAAATTACCGCTAATGTGGGAATGAAATTAACTCCATTTGAGATCACTACCTCCAAAGCAAACTGTAATATTTGCTCCTTTTCAGAAGCTGTACTCAACAAATCATTCGTCGACTTTTGTAAGTAAAAAAAAAATATCTTTACCAAATACGATTATTGCACTCCTCCAGTGGTTCCCAACGCGGGGCGTACTCCCCACCAGGGGCGTTATTTGATTTTTAAGGGGGCCAGTTCGAGAATGTTTAAACCAAGTTAATGTCCTTTTAGGCTTCATCCACGTGAAGAGGAGTTCACTTTTTGAATAATAAGAATTACATATCACCACAGGGGGCATCAGGATACCAAAAAAAAAAAAAAAAAATGACTAGGTGAGGCATAGCCAAAAAATAGGTTGGGAACCACTGAATCTAGAGGCTTCCAAAGCAAACGCGACCATCACGCAGCAAGAGGTTTAGATGGTTTGAATCCTCCTCTGCGCATGCGCCGCAAGTATTCCTCAGATATCCCTGCGGAAGGCAGTGCGGAAAAGTTCCGTCATGGACAAAAGCACAGAACAAAATGGAGGTTTGAAGTTAGTTTTCATGGATGGAGCTATAGACCAAATGAGGGTAAAGCAATTTTTTAGGTATATCAGTCAACGAAGAATGAAAATATATGAATAAATGAAGGTAATCGGCACAAAATTTATCATTAGTACTATAGAATTAAAATTATATTCTATTGAGGTAGAGAACGGACACAGAGAAAGAATGAACGGAGAGAGAGAGAGAGAGAGAGAGAGAGAGAGAGAGAGAGAGAGAGAGAGAGAGAGAGAGAGAGAGAGAGAATCAAGGAACCTAAATATACCGAGAATGTTACGAATTTCACACTAACCGACTATAAGTCTTTGGTAAACTATCCATCAATACCAATAAAAGGAAAAGGCTTCGGAACTCTAACCCCGCTTCCGCTTTCTATGATCCCTGTAACATTTTATTCTTCTGAAAATTCGGGTCTTTCGCTCCCTTTGGAGTTAACATCTACTCTGTTTGTGTGTCTTTTCTCTTATTTTCTTTGGGTCTTGATTACATAACAGTGCCTGATCGTTCGTCTTATTGGCCTCGGTATTAAACAAACAATGGTAAGCTTTAAAAAAAAGCACATTTCAAAAAACGTAAGCTTAAGAAATTAGTATGCTTAAAAAAACAGTACATTAAAAAAATAGTACGCTAAAAAGAATAGTAAGTTTAAAAAACAGTAAGTTTAAAAAAGTATGCTTAAAAAATAGTACGTTTAAAAAAATAGTATGCTAAAAAAATAGTACACGTGAAAACCTCCTTATTTTGGGTATTTCCACGCACCTAGGGACATTTCTATGTTATTGATTTGTTGATCCATTTTTTATCTAATTTTTTTATTTATTTTGCAGCACGTGAGATGCCTCTTAAATCTTAACGCCTCCTGTATCGTAATACTAACCATGGTCGAGTAATGTCTCTTTTTCAGTGTCAAACTTGCTCTGCCATTTCGCTCTACTGACAAGCTTCGGAACTATCCCTTTTCTTCCGTTCCCGTGGCACCTGCAGGCTTCCTAGCCATTAAAAGGTCTCTAGAGCAAAGGTTCCTGGTACCATCAGCTATTACCCGAGCAAAAATGACTGCTCAAAGTATCAACTGCTTGTACTTCTAGTTCCTTATATACCCGATACTTTATCAGCTAAGTTTGTGATCAAATAAGAAGAGAATATTACATATGCCACTCTCCCTCCTTTCCAGTTGTGACTGCTGGAATGTCAATACTGGAAAGGAGGTAGAGCCAAGATATAAGAAGAATGTTTGGTATATGTAATGTGAAGGAGAATGTTAGGGGAAGCTCGTCTGAGATACTGTGCCCATGTAATAAGAAGAGAGGAGGTGGAACCAATCAAGAGAGCTAAGAACATGCCAGTGATGGGGGTGGGGGGGGGGGGGGCGGGGGGTATGAGGCGTCAGCGGATCAGATGGATGAATATGGTGAGGAGGGATATGGGTGAAGTGGGACCTGGGGGAGGAAGATGCAAGGAATGGAAATAGAGAAAGTTGACTCGAGCGGCCGACCCTGCTATGCAGTGGGACTAATAAGGTCGAAAGAAGAAGAAGAAGAAAAACAGAACTTTAATAACTTAGTGACACTTTCATTCTTTGGCCAGCGATGTCAGTCTCGGTTCCCCCAGAACAAATATACGTGGTCAGAACTTGTCTCGTTTAGGTGATAACTAGTAGAGGGAATAAGAGTCAGTTTTTCCCCTCTGCGATCCGTCATTAGAAACCACAAGTGCCTGTAGGCCTATCATCAGCGGATGTAGTTGCGTTCTTCGCCTGTCAAGCTTTGGAATTCTCTCCTTTACTTCCACTTTTCCCTTCTCATTCAAGAGGGTCAGAAGTCACTTCCTTCGGTGGTAAGTTTATCCTCATTTCCCAGCTCGTCCTATGCTCTTGTCTGTCGGACCTGGGCTAGAGATGATTATCAAGTTATTTGTCCCATTCCTTGCACGAATAGCGCGTTCAGTGGTCTCTTCGCAAAGGGCTGCTTTTTAAGAGCAGGAGCCCCTTCTTGAACAAGAACAGCTCACTGTAATTAAAGCAGCAACTGCAACAACAAAAACAAGTAAAAAATGCGCCGAAGTTTCTTCGCCGCAATCGCGTTTTCTGTACAGCCGCTAAAGCGTATAACCAAGGCCACCGAAAATAGATCTATCTTTCGGTGGTCTCGGTGTAACGCTGTATGATCCGCGGCCCATGAAACTTTAACCACGGTCGTGTGGTGGCCTATCCTATACCGTTGCCAACATGATTATGGCTAATTTCAACCTTATATATATATATATATATATATATATATATATATATATATATATATATATATATATATATATATATATATATATATATATATATATATATAAATACTGAGGCTAGAGGGCTGCTATCTGGTAAGTTTGATGATTGGGGGGATGATGATCAACATGCTAACTTGCAGCCATCTAACCTCAGGAGTTTTTAAAATCTGAGGGCGGACAGAAATAAAGTGCGGACGGACAGACGAAGCCGGCACAAGAGTTTTCTTTTACAGAAAACTAATAATAGGCAGTCTTCCTTCAAGAGAAAATGTGATTGTAAAGTGCTGCATACGAAAGGCCAAGTAAGGATGCCATAATGTTTGCTTAGATAGACAGTCTGCGCGCAAGTAGAATTTTCCAGTTAGTCAGGATTCAGTTTCACCTCAACTGCGAAAAGTCTTCCAAGAAACTTTGGCGCTTTTGCAATCAAAACGGATGTGGCTTGTGTTAGTAAGTAAAACAAAAATGCTGAGTTTCGAACGAGAATTAAAAGTTCTGATAAAATTTTTTGACACGTTCGCCACTTCAGCGTACAAAACAGAGGCATTTCTGTTTTCTTATCAAAACATCTACCTTTCCGGTCTCCGAGTGTATTTCATCAGACGGATGTTCAGAAGGAAAATTAACTCAAAAAAGAATCTGCGTAAATGGCAGCAATTAATAAAAGCATGAAATAGACTTTGCTTTACAATAAATGTCAACTGATCGATCGCCAAAATTGAAATTCCTCAAATTTTCTCTAAACCGGGGTTTTGTTGAGTGGAAATACGTGTTCCTCGCTTGGCAGACATCGAGGTTGTGCAATGTCCGACAGCGTTGGGAAAAATTATAACAAAACCTTTGTTATATATATATATATATATATATATATATATATATATATATATATATATATATATATATATTAAGCTCTCTTTTATGCTTTTATTAATTACGATCGTTTACGTAGATTCGTTTTTTAGTTATTTATTCTTTTTAACGTATATATATATATATATATATATATATATATATATATATATATATATATGTATATATATGTATATGTATATATATGTATATATATGTGTGTGTGTGTCCATACGTGTCACAGAATACGGGAAGTAATAAAGACAGCAGGTTGTGCGCAAACGATTACGAAAGAACTTGGTTGTTTCTAGGAACCAAGGTTAGAATGTATGACAGATTGATGAGCCAACTGTTGTTTATAGAAGTGAAATGTAGATTTCAAATGGGAAAAGAAAGGAAAAAAGGTAAAAGCTGTAGAGGTGACTTGTTTACGTAATACTTGTCGCATACAAAGAACACAGATGGTAAGTGATTTGTAGACAAGTGAGGCTGTTAAAAGGATTAGAATTTAGAGATGGTTCGGTCATGTGGGAAAAATGGAGGGCATTCAGGTGCAAAGAGTATGAAATTCGGATATGTTAAGATGAAGGAATGAGAAACCTAGTGATGGTTGGAAAGATGGCGTAATGCAAAAAACGTGAGTACAAGATGGCGAGGAATTTCAAAGTGTGTGTCTAGGGGCTTAGACGCGCTGCTGATATATAAATTTCTGACTCACATCGTGATCAAACCCTGGTCTCTCAAATGAAAGGCCAGTGCGCTGCCAACTGATCCACACAGTTAGTAGCGCCCTGGCCTCTCATTTGAGAGAACGGGATTCGATCCTGATGTGAGTCAGAATTCATTTCTGTGAAACACGTGGTCATGTGTTGATTAGTTCCATATATAGTGTATATATATATATGTGTGTGTGTGTGTAATTTTCTTCTGAAAATTACGATTGGAAACATTCAAAGTATATCTTTACCCCATAAGTGTT
The DNA here is from genome assembly GCA_039081455.1 of Macrobrachium rosenbergii. Taxonomy (NCBI): domain Eukaryota; kingdom Metazoa; phylum Arthropoda; class Malacostraca; order Decapoda; family Palaemonidae; genus Macrobrachium; species Macrobrachium rosenbergii. The sequence continues at coordinate 72,390,187 of JANJGK010000003.1, read as the reverse complement.
GGAGAGCTTTTTTTTCACGAACTTTATTTGCATCAGTGTTGTGGATTTTCCTCAGTTCCCACTAGGTTCAAACATATATCTAAACATCATTAATCCTTTCGAGATTATTATTGTTGTAAGTTTCAGTCATGGTCATAGAGAGGTTTTATGGTAATAGGGACTAGCATCTCATTGTTGACTTTTAACATATAGCCTCTTTTTTTGGTTTTCTGTAAAAGAAAAGTATTGTGCCGGCTTTGTCTGCCCTTCAGCGCTTTTTCTGTCCGCACTTTTTTCTGTCCCCACTTTTTCTGTCCGCCCTCAGATCTTAAAAACTACTGAGGCTAGAGGGCTGCAAATTGGTATGTTGATCATCCACCCTCCAATCATCAAACATACCAACATGCAGCCCTCTATCCTCATTAGTTTTTATTTTATTTAAGGTTAAAGTTAGCCATAATCGTGCTTCTGGCAACGATATAGGATAGGGCACCACCGGGCCGTGGTTAAAGTTTCATGGGCCGCGGCTCATACAGCATTATACCGAGACCACCGAAAGATAGATCCATTTTTGGTAGCCTTGATTATACGCTGTAGCGGCTGTACAGAAAACTCGATTGCGCCGAAGAAACTTCGGCGCATTTTTTTACTTGTTGAGACCTGACGATAAATATTAGCAACTGATATCAGAGAGGCTCATCGTGATTGGCGGAAGCTTATGCTCCTCATCCACGATTGGCTGCAGCGATATCAGTTACGGGTATTTACAGTCAGCTCCAAAAAGACAAAAAACACACTAAAATGATCGTCAGATTTGAATAATCATATCCTCAATTTTGTTAAATAATTGTATATTCTATTTTGTTAAAAATGGAGGAATGAAGAAATGTATCCTCCACAAAACACATTAAAGTCAGTGTCAGATTTGAATAATTATATCCTACATTTTGTTAAAAATACAAAAATAAAAAAAATAATTAAAAGTGGTCAAAATTTATAATGTAGTAATGATTATCTACTTTCTGACCCATTGCTGCTATAGGAGGGCTTGGAGAAGCTACCGATTTCGTCTTCATTGTGGTGGCCTGCAGCCTCAATTGAAATTACTTCCGGGTCTCGTTGCAACCCATTGTCGGTTGCACCGGATATATATATATATATATATATATATATATATATATATATATATATATATATATATATATATATATATATATATAAATAAATATATATATAGTTCCTCATCGGACAGGTCGATATCGTACTCAGCTAGCACTCTGCTGGGCCCGCGTTCCACTCTCCGGCCGGCAAATGAAGAATTAGAGGAATTTATTTCTGATGACAGGAATTAAATTTCTCGCTATAATGTGGTTCGGATTCCACAATAAGCTGTAGGTCCCGTTGCTAGGTAACCAATTGGTTCTTAGCCACGTAAAATAAGTCTAATCCTTCGGGCCAGCCCTAGGAGAGCTGTTAATCAGCTCAGTGGTCTGGTTAAACTCAAGTATACTTAACTTATATATATATATATATATATATATATATATATATATATATATATATACATATATATATATATATATATATATATATATATATATATATATATATATATATATATATATATATATATATATATATATACATATACACACACATATATATACTGTATATATATATATATATATATATATATATATATATATATATAATATATATATATACATATACATATACACACACATATATATACTGTATATATATATAAACTCACGTTTACCCACAGGTGAAGAAATTACTTACTGGGTGTAGGTTCTGACCGGTTTCGACTCTACATCCAAGCCATTGACGAAGGACTCCTACATAGTAGGAGAGAGATTCACAATGTATACGCTCGGGAAACAGTGCAAACAAAGATCCAAAACCATTATAAACTAAAAATCCTATTTTTTAAACGTTTTTTTGTACTGTTTCCCGAGCTTATACATCGTGAATCTCTCCTATTATGTAGCAGTACTTCGTCAATGGCTTAGAATTAAAGTTGAAACCGGTCAGGATCTATACTCAGTATGTTCTTTCCTCACCTGTGGTTTAAATGATTTATATCATAATATATATATATATATATATATATATATATATATATATATATATATATATATATATATATATATATACATATATATATATATATATACATATATACAGTATATACATATATATTTATATATATATAATGTATAGATATATATATATATACTCATATATATATATATATATATATATATATATATATATATATATATATATATATATATATATATATATATATATATATATATATATATATATAACATTGGTACGTTTGGAACACGCAGTACCAATCCATTTATCGGGGATATTCCCGAGGTAGCGTGAATTTGATATTAAGCGATATTTGTGGCTTCAAGATTGTATATAAACCACAGTGTGATAAAAAATTTCATAATATATATATATATATATATATATATATATATATATATATATATATATATATATATATATATATATATGTGTGTGTGTGTGTGTGTGTGTGTGTGTATGTGTGTCTGTATAGTCACTACGGATATGTATAAACGCACTTGAACATTTTTGTATTTTAAAACAAATATATACAGGTATATTGAATACACTTCAACAAGTTCACATAAATATGAATCATGCATAGGTTAACACAACATGTTCATCATAAAATTTCCAAGCACGTGGGTTATAATAAAAGAAATATAAGTATGCACGAATGATGCACGCCAAACAAGGTGGATTAACTAAGCCCACAAAAGCCACTGAAAGAGAGAGAGAGAGAGAGAGAGAGAGAGAGAGAGAGAGAGAGAGAGAGAGAGAGAGAGAGAGAGAGAACATATTTTAAGATGGATTAACTAAGCCCACAAAAGCCACACACACACACACACACACACACAGAGAGAGAGAGAGAGAGAGAGAGAGAGAGAGAGAGAGAGAGAGAGAGAGAGAGAGAGAGAGAGAGCAGATTGTAAGATGGATTAACTAAGCCCAGAAAATCCAGAGAGAGAGAGAGAGAGAGAGAGAGAGAGAGAGAGAGAGAGAGAGAGAGAGAGTAAACAGATTTTAAGAAGGATTAACGAAGCCTACAAAAGCCACACACACACACAGAGAGAGAGAGAGAGAGAGAGAGAAATGTTTGTAAGATAGATAACTAAGCCCACGAAAGCCACACACACACACACACACACACACGGAGAGAGAGAGAGAGAGAGAGAGAGAGAGAGAGAGAGAGAGAGAGAGAGAACAGATTTTTACAGTTACCTGCAGAGCAATGTCCTTCCAGCTCCCAAGTACAAACCCGTCCAAGATCTACGTCAGACCCTTGTCGGAATTTCCAGGCGAGCAGTGAGTGTGTGTGTGGCGGCAGCAACAGTGACAAGTTTTCACGGTCGGACGCCCGCCGAGGGCGTGAGCAGTGATTTTTTGGGAAAAGGTGGTGGGTGGAAGGGCTGAGAGTTGTTGACGTAGTGATGTATGCAGCCACTGGTTGATTGGTTCGTTTGCTTAAGCTGGCGGCGCAGTGATCGCGGTCGTCGAAGTCCCTTGTTTATTGTAGGTGAGTGGCATTGTGATTGTGGAGAATTATAAACTAAATGCAGGAGGTAGAGGTGATTATAGACTAAATGTGAGAAGTGGAGATAATTGTGCAAGCAAAGGTGAGAGATAGTGAGAAAGGTTTCTGGAAACGATATGTGCGTTTACGTATGTTTAAAAGAAAGTTAGTAAAAGTAATGACTGTGGGAAATGAAAGGTGGAAAAGCAATACACAAAGAAGAGAAATGGCATGATAGTCAAAGATGGCTGAATTATTAGGCATTCCTTTCTAAATGAACACGTTAAGGACTTCAAGGACTGATTCACTTTCTCATCTTGTTTAAATGAACTTGTTTAGTAACTTCTCGATATTCTGAGTGCTCCGTATCGGCGTGAATTATCATTTTGATGCAAATGTGGTCTGTATATATGAGCCCCGTAGGGGTTAGTGCCGTCAGTGCACCTCATGCGGTGCACTGTAGGCGTTACTTAAGGTTCTTTGCAGCGTTCCTTCGGCCCCTTGCTGCAACCCCTTTCATTCCTTTTAATGTAACTCCTTTCATATTTTCTTTCTTTCATCTTGCTGTCCACCTTCTCCTTACAATTATTTCATAGCGCAATTGCGAAATTTTCCTCCTGTTACACCTTTCAAACCTTTCTATCGTTAATTTCCGTTTCAGCGCTGAATGACCTCATGGGTCCCAGTGCTAAGCCTTTGGCCTAAATTCTATGTACCTTCCTTCCTTCCCTCCTTCCCTCCTTCCTGTATATATGAGTAACTATGAATAAATATTAAAGCTTTGGTCGAGAAGAGAAAAGTTCTTACTTCCGAACCCTACCATCCTGAGGGGGAAAAAATAAAAGAAGAATGACGAATGTACAAGATTATACGAAAGGAACCACATCTTATCAGTTATAGTACTGTAGATATTATTTTTATTTTTAAACTTTAGTACACAGTCCCCTGGTATAGTGGTTGGTGTCGTGGCCTGCCACTCAGATGTCTCGGGTTTGCGTCTCCCCAGGGCGATGAAAAATCACTGGCTTTGTATCATGATCAGTTATTGCTGCAGTGTGGGGTCTGCAGTGGGAGGTTAAAACCATCATTCTTTGGGAGCTTGAATTTCAAGTCAGTGGCCCCTTTGATATGCTTGCTCCATTTGAATAGGTTTCATCTACTGAAATGATAGTAACGATAATAAATGAACGATAATATCGCACAGTAAAGTAATGTAACTGAAGCTTACTGTTCCCCGTCTCTAGGAGAAATTCAACCTCATCTGGCTTCTCAAAATCTCTGACCTTTTTAAAATCTCAAAAAAAAAGAAAAAAGCTTTCACTTTGGGAGAAATTCGGCTTCATTTGACCGCTTAATTTTCTTCTCACGTCTTGCAGAAACTTTTTAGAGCCTGCAAAAAAAGGTCTTTGAAGAAACACGTCTCCTTTTGCTTCTTGAATACATTACATTAAGACGATAGTATAATATAATGTTAGGGAATTTCCAGAATCCCACACCATTACCTCGAGTATGTGTTTAATGGTTAAGAAATATAATTTCAGATTGGATTCACTAATTTTCCTCCTCGCTTTTATTGCTTAATATAAATTAAGAAAGAATTTACAAGCACTTACCAGCGCTCTCTATCGTTATTTTGATGATATCAAGCAAGATTACCATTAGGGAAAATATAACAGAAGGACTGAATTAGCAATTATAACCGGCGGAAGAAGAATACCTGCGCGGCTCGACTGCGCAGTGGCAAAGACAGTCAATCGTCTGTGATGAAGATAAAGTCCACTAACGTACCCTGTCCATTAATATACCGTTCCAAGAATTTCCAACGACTCAATTCGGGTATACGATGCCCATCTCGTTTACGTCGCCGTAAAAAAGAAAATATTAAGTCACTTCGAATCTAGACTGAAAGGTGATACAGGACAGCAGGTTTTGGACGCCGTTGTCCTAAAATATCTTCGCGGAATGTTTACCCAAATGAAAGTCAGTCAGAGCAAAGCAAAGATCGAGTCAGGAGCCCTATCTGGATCCGAAATAAACAAGTGTCTTCGGTGCAATCAAGTTTTCTGTACAGCCGCTACTTACAGCGTATAATCGAGACCACTGAAAATAGATCTGTCTCGGTGGTCTCGGCATAAGGCTGTATGAGCCGCGGCCCATGAAACTTGAACCACGGCCCGGTGGTGGCCTATCCTATAGCGTTGCCAGAAGCACGATTATGGCTAACTTTAACCTTAAATAAAGTAAAAACTACTGAGGCTAGAGGACTGCATGTTGGTATGTTTGATGATTGGAGGGTGGATGATCAACATACCAAAATGCAGCCCTCTAGCCTCAGTAGTTTTTAAGATCTGAGGGCGGGCAGAAAAAGTGCGGACAGAATAAAGTGCGGAAGGACAGACAAAGCCGGCACAATAGTTTTCTTTTACAGAACACTAAAAGGGGAGGATATCGACGAATTTGGGAAGGAAAGTTATGCAAAGCAAGTCTGATCGTAGCCTGAATATTCATCGCGTGGTCCAAGCAAATAGTCTTATTCAAACGAATTTTAACCCTTTTTTTGTGCCATATAAACTTTTCTTTAGGAGTAAGGAAAAGTTCCGTCTTTGTTGGGCATGTTTAGTACGTCAAATAGTTTTTTTTATTATGTGATATCCTATATATGGTTCAAAATAAACTGCTCCATGTGATATTTGCTAGATTCCAATTTCGATGTATTCGTACTTGAAATGTATCAGTAACCACTTTATTGCCATAATAATTTTAAAAGTAAGATTTTATTATTATAAAATTTCTTGTGTTTATATATATATACCTGTATGTGTATATATATATATATATATATATATATATATATATATATATATATATATATATATATATATATATATATATATATATATATATATATATTATATATATGAGGGAATCTTTTGCACCATACTAAGTGCCTTCTTTCCTTGGTTTTCTAAGTAATGCTTCTTTTGCTTTATGTAAGAGTCTGAGAGAAAGGACACTTGATATAGGGGCATATTTGTAGGATAAGAGAGTGGGTCATAACTGGAGCAGCAAATGGTTCATGCTTGCAACTCATAAAATAATGCCCGGGAATAGTGGAGAGAAAATGCAGAAACCAGTGGAAGAACTTTAAAGTGCTTGCAAGATGAATGTATGTAGGAGTAAGGTTATGAAGGCATATTATGGAACCAAGGAGGCGGAGGAATGAAAGTTATCGTGGATGGTGGAATAATGAAAGCAGTTGATTACTACAGGTGTAATTTGTCTGAATATAACGAAGGATAATAGGATGCCAGAAGAGGCGAGTCACAGCAAGGTAAAGAAAGGAAGGCAGCAGGGTGTGTGCAAAAGACTGGAAAGAGACTTAGGGTGACGATGGAAGTCATAGTTGGAATGTTTAAAGGAACTGTTGGGCCAAATCTCCTTTATGGAAGTGAGACGTGGAAGTGCAGAGTAAAGAAACAAGTAAAAAATGCGCCGAAGTTTCTTTGGCGCAATCGAGTTTTCTGTACAGCCTCTACAGTACAGCGTATAATCAAGGCCACCGAAAATAGATCTGTCTTTTGGTGGGTATAATGCTGTATGAGCTGCGGCCCATGAAACTTTAACCACGGCTCGGTGGTGGCCTATCCTATATCGTTACCAGAAGCCCTTAAATAAAATAAACACTACTGTAGCTAGAGGGCTGCAATTTGGTATGGTTGACGATTGGAGGGTAGATGATCAACATACCAATTTGCAGCCCTCTAGCCTCAGTAGCTTTTAAGATCTGAGGGCGGACAGAAAAAGTGCTGACAGAATAAAGTGCGGATGGACAAACAAAGCCGGCACAGTAGTTTTCTTCTACAGAAAACTTGAAAGTTCAAAGATGGTTTTGTTATGTGGAAAGAATGGAGAACATGTTGGTGAAAGGGCTGTATAACTCGAAAGCATTAGGGGAATGGAGATAGATATTGCTGGAAAGATAGGCTGGAGAGGACTTGACATCCAGGAAGCGTGATGACTGATGACCATTCTTAGCAGACATATGATGCGGTTAAGTTAGTGGAAATTATGTGCACCTCGGTTTCAACCAGATTCAAATGACAGGAACCATTAATATCCCTTTTCTTTCGGAAAGGAGAAGTTTGATGAAATCTAAATGTGGTTTAAACTTATTTAAATAATTAAAATAAGAATTAATAAGAATAGGCGCACAGGGGTCCCAGAATGCAAGACTATTTTGTTAAAATTAAGTGGATATTGGTCTAAGATAAATATTATATTTCAGAAGTGCTTTCTTTTTATCTATAAAGAATATTACACTGTCCGAAATAAGACAAACCCAATACGAATTGAATGACGCACATACACGCATGCGTGCACATACACACGTAGAGACGCACGCACGCGCGCTCGGGCCAGTAAGAAAAGACTGCGTGACCTCAGGAAGAAAAGTTACGTAACATAAAGACGCGCAATATAAAATACTATTATATACTGTTTGATTTCCTTCGTTTTTTCTTGTGTTCTCAATTCTCTTTTAGTTTGAGAGTGTTTTGAGTTATAATTTGAAAACAAACTTATTATAGCTCTTTTTACATCTTTTTTTTTTTATCTTTTTTTAGTTTTTGTGAGAGACTTTCTCTGGTGTCTTGTATTTTATCTTTATTTTTGTTTGTTTAATTTTTAGGAGGTCAGGCTTTCCGAGCTGTTGTTTTTTTTTTATTTCACTTTTCTTAGTTTTTCTTTCTGGTGTTCCAGGGTTGATATTGTAGTTTATTTTTTCCCAGGTTTTATTTGATTTTTATTTATATATTTATTTTTTTTGTGCGTGTGACTTCCACGGATTCATATCTGGGAATTTCACGCTGACCGGACCCTCAAAAATAAAAAAAAAATAAAAAAAATATAAAAAATAAAAAAATTTAAAAATTCAAAAAATTGCTCCTTCGTAAACACTAAAATTATTATTGGATAAAACTGTGAAAATTCTAATATTTATTTAATTGATATGCACAAATAAAAGACAACGGAAAATAAAGTTAGAAACGAGAAAAAATTGAAAAATGCTCCGTTTATCCTGAGTTGATTTTAAATACGGTCAGTTCGTTTTTGTTTATCGAATATAGAAAAATGGCGTTGCAAAAACATTTAGATTAAATTTCCTTATGTTTATGTTTATAAAGTTCACTCGTGCGTATGAAATAGTTTGATGGAGTTATGAAAGAAAAAAGTTAACTATTTATTTTAAGAGAAGCAAGTTAATGAAATTCTCTAAATAAAACAACACGTATGTCGACTCTTTGTAATCTTGGCAACGAAGAAGAAACGGCTCCAAATCTAAAGGATTTCAAGAAAATAAAAGAAAAAAAAAAAAAAACCGATGACAACGAGAGAACTCGACGAACCTCAATTCCCAAAGAAGCATTTGAAAGAAAACTGCTGGAGTGGGGCAGGGGGTGGGGGGAATAATGGAGACGGGGGGGAGGGGAACATAATAAAGGAAGAAGGGAGTTCAGGAGGTGGAGAAGGAGGAGGAGGAGGAGGAGGAGGAAGCAGGAAGAAGGAAGAATTAATGAAGGAGGATGAGGATGACTAGGTAAAGGATTTCCAGTGGAATTTGGGGACAAGAACCTATCAGCTTATGATGTGAAAAGAGAATCAAATGAAATAGCAAAAAATGGAGAAGAAGAAGAAGAAGAAGAAGAAGAAGAGAGAGAGAGAGAGAGAGAGAGAGAGAGAGAGAGAGAGAGAGAGAGAGAGAGGAGAGTGAGGAGAAGGAGAAGAAGGAGGAAGAGAAGGACGAGAGGAGGAGGAGGAACAGGAGGAGGAGGAGAAGGAAAAGGAGGAGAGGGAGGAGAACGAGAGAGAGAGAGAGAGAGAGAGAAAGAGAGAGAGAGAGATGAATGAGCAGAGCGAGGAGAACCAGGAGAAGGAGGAGGAGGAGGACGACGACGACGACGAAAGAAAAGAGAGAGAGAGAGAATGAGGAATGATGATGCAGAAATCACTCAACCGTCAAGAGCTGGTGAGAAGAGAGAAACTCAGCCGTCACACATTGGGGCACTCCAAACCAAACCTAGTCCCTCCCTCCCCTCTCACATCTCTCCCCCTCCCCCTCCCCCTCCCACCCAACCGCCAACCCCTCCATCCCCCTTCTCACCCAAATCCAAACACCCTAAACTACCGAATACCGCTGGTCTAAAACCCTCGTTACCTAACCATGAAAAGAAGCAAAAAAGCACTTTATAAATAAATTATTTAATTTGACATTTATTCTTACATTTTTATGTTTTTTATCAATAAGTTTCCATAGTTTGGCATCTGGATATAGATGGCAGTCTTGTACCCGTAGCTTTCGTTACAACGCCAGTTAGTCCCTGTTTTGTTTATATTTATTTTACTTGGGAGTAAGTAAAACGAAAATAATGGTGTTTCTTGGATTTGTTGGTGTAAACAAGTGCTTCTAGATTTACCTATTATAAGCAGCAACTTCTTGGTCGAATTAGATATGAATTTAGGCCAAAGGCCAAGCACTGGGACCTATGAGGTCATTCAGCGCTGAACTGGAAATTGACAGTGAAAAGGTTTTGAAAGGTGTAACAGGAGGAAAACCTCGCAGTTGCACCATGGATCAGTTGTTAGGAGAGGGTGGAAAGTAAGATGGAAGAAAGAGAATGTGAAAGGAGGTACAGTAAAAGGAACGCTGCAAAGAACCTTAAGTAATGCCTACAGTGAAGTTCTTGGTAAGTCTCATATAATTATTCTACATCAGTGTATTTCAACCGTATTTCATTTTATTATTGTCTGTCGAAAGTGGTTTTGGTTACTGGCATTTGTAATTTGCTGTGAATCACTGTCTGCTGCAGTTATTGTGTAAACTGTTTCAGTGCTGTTTATGGTTACGTGACATATTGTGGGGATATCGTTTATTTTTCCTTATTGAGTTGGAAATTATTTTCGTGTTTGGATATCGCTTTTTTTGTCTTACTTATTTATAACATAATGTGGTTAAAGAAAGGATACTGTAGTGTAAGCTGAAAGTAGTAAATGGGATATAATAATTAGAATACGTCTGGCGTCTTGTATCACTGAAACCCAGCAGTGTTCAGTCCATGCAAATAGGATTTATGCTGTGAAGTGTGACTGCTTATTTTGTTGTGATTTTAAGAGAAGCACACGATTCCTAGCTTAAGCCTATTAATATAAATATATATATATATATATATATATATATATATATATATATATATATATATATATATTTATATTATACAGTATATATACACATGCATATATATATTTGTATATATATATACGTGTGTATACATATATATATATATATATATATATATATATTGACATATAAATTTCTCACTCATATCGGGAACGAACCCCAGTGGGTTGCATCATGTTGTGTCAATTTAAATTTTCTTCAAGTTGGTCAGTTTAATTGCTAATAGCTCTTCTGATTCTGCTCACAGAACATTAATTTTATAATTATTCGTCGATGATTGTAGGTTTGTACAATACATTTTCAAAGAACATAACGTCTTGCGTTTGCTTGTCTTTTACAATTTTCGACTATCTTCCTAAAAACAATTATGCATTGACAGAAATGATAATATAGGCTATATCAAAGAGGATTTAGTCAGACGTAATGAGATATTCCTGCTTTTTAGTTTCCTGTAAAAGAAAACTATTGTGCCGGCTTTGTATGTCCGTCCGCACTTTTTCTGTCCGCACTTTTTCTGTCCGCCCTTCGATCTTAAAAACTACCGAGGCTAGAGGGCTGCAAATTGTTATTTTGATCATCCACCATCCAGTCATCAAACATACCAAATTGCAGCCCTCTAGCCTCAGTAGTTTTGATTTTATGTAAGGTTACAGTTAGCCATACTCGTGCTCCTGGCAACGATATAGAACATGCCACCACCGGGTCGTGGTTAAAGTTTCATGGGCCGCGGCTCATACAGCATTATACTGTGACCACCGAAAGATAAATCTATTTTCGGTGGCCTTGATTATTCGCTGTACAGAAAACTCGATTGCGCCGAAGAAACTTCGGCGCATTATTTTACTTGTTCTGAACTGTTACAATTCGCGCGTGCCTATAGCTTAGCCGTGGATAATACATTTATTGACTTGGACACAAAACCGTAAGTATTTTAAACATCTGAGTTAAAAATCTATAATAATTTTTTTCCATGAGTGTTGAATTAACGCATGAACATACGAACAAGCACTACGGTAAACATGAACATCTGTTGTGCGCAAGTCATCTTTAAAACAAATTCACATCTGTGCATTTAGGAAATGCATGATATATCGAGCGCTATTAACATAGTGTTGATGTCTAATTCATTATGTTACGATTTCATTCTAAAGGATATTTAAAGATTACAGGTGGGCTTTCGAAGGAATTTACATATATGAATATATCTTTTAATTTTAAGTTACAATATATCAAAGGAGAGAAATTCCTTGACGTGACATTATTATTATTCGAACAAATTGGTATTCTTTCGTAATATTATAGGTAATCGCAAATCACCTCTACTAGTGTTAAATTCTCGTAGCGCTATCGTGACCAAAAGCATTCACAAAAAAGATTCAGATAACCATTATCAAGATACCTGTGTGGAAATTCGTGCAAGGGTTTTGCTGACAAACTGTTTTTTATGTTTTTTGTTTTTTTGTTTTTATGTGTTTTTCAACCAACGAAGAGTAGGTCGGAAGTTTCGACACCACCTGCTGCTTGTTTATTCATCTATAATTATTGTAAATGAAGCACACTTATTAGAGTCAAAAAATAGATATAGAAATAGACATTGAGCATATCTACCCAGAAATGGAAGACTGCAATATCTGCAAAAATATAAAACTGAGAAAAATGGTAGATACCCCTTGTCTTACTGCTGATTTTGCAGATACTGCAAATGGGACCCCCTAAGTACTCGTGGAAAGCATTGAAGAATCATTCTGAAACTGCAGTAACTTGTGTACTTTAGTGTTTCACGAGCCCAATAAGTGGCATATCTCAATTTCGAAAATTTTGCAGATACTGCAGTTTTCCATTTTAGGGCAGCTATGTAGGCTGACGATCAGGTGATCACTGTGATATTATACAGTCCAAGCTAGCAAACTGTGTATCATCTGGCTACTCAAACCTTTACCGTTTCATTTTATATTCAAAACACTCGTGCAAGTAATTCCTAACACAGTAATCTTCAGAAAGCAGAAAGTTTACTTTACTCATCAGCATTGAACCTCAAATTCGACTGAGAGGAAGTTTTCTCGAAGCTGATTAATGCGTTTTAGTATCACTTTTCACTGACACTTTTTTCGTTATTTATTATTCATGATAACTCTAGAAAAAAAAATAATATGGTAATTTATTTTCAATTAGAGGAGCAATGACATGGCTACGCCCAACCTTCCTCTCGTTTTCTATTCCTTCCGTTTTCTTTACGGGGACTAAGTTGAGACTATGTATGTTTTAAGATGGCATTGTCATAATAGATTTTGTTAATTTAAAAAATGAGTAGAAAAGTAAGGTCAATGATTTGATGTAAAAAATTAAAATCGTTGAAACCGTTTTGATTTAAGAGGAATTTAGCAGATTTTCTTCTACTGGTAATAGTATTCTTGTAAACTAATTCGCGTAAATATAAGTAATAATAATCCGGTTTTTTAGTCAGAATTTACACTAATGAAAAATAAGTAGACTGACGAGAATTCGCGAGGGGAAAAAAAAATTAGTGAGTGACACTTCAAGGTTGACCTCAGAGACCTGCTGAAATGTCACTCAGTCGAATGCTTCTCTTGCCACGCTGTGACCCATTACTCCTGTCACAAGACCCTCAGTGTCACTATTTAGCGACATCTCAATCCAGCAGGAGGCTGCAGAAGGCAGTGGGCTTATTAATTTCTCCTGAAGGGTCTACCTGCAGAAGGTGTTCTTTTTTCCGCCTTCAGTGACCTGGTTTTATCGTTTTTGGAGGCCCTTATTTGGCCCGTGGGGTAGGTCCTGTTTATTTGTGAGTGGCAAGAAAATGTTTTCTAGACAATTTATTGATATTCCGTAGGGGGTAATTGCCATCAGTGCACATCACGGGGTGCACTGTAGGCATCATTAAAGGTTCTTTGCAGCGTCCCTTCGGTCACTGGCTGCAACTCCTATCATATCTTTTACTGTACCTCCGTTCATATTATCTTTCTTCCTCCTTGCTATCCACTCTCTCTTAACAATTATTTGATAGTGCAACTGCGATGCTTTCCTCCAGTTACACATTTCAAACCTACTTACTCTCAGTTTCCTTTCCAGCGCTAAATGACCTTATAGGTCCCAGTGCTTGGTCTTTGGCCTCAACTCTTTTTTATTATGTCTTAGTTTTCAATATTTTCAAGATCTCATGTCAACTTGCTGAGTAGTTTGGTCCCATTTTTTTTGGAAAATTATCTATTTTTCACGTTTTTGAGACATTTAGCGCTCAAGCTAACCCCCAATCAAATTGGCAGCCATATCAAAGGTCAAGGTTGCTAGGTTGACATGGAAGAACGCCAAGTAAATATGGGTAGTGTAAAATACATCTGAAGACTGCAACTGCAGAATATATCTGAAATCTGTAGATGTACAATATATACATGAGCAACCTGTAAAATGAAGTTTCGTATTAAAAGCTACATACATTGCAGTATCATTGCCTCTGAAAAAAAGAATATAAATACTTGGAAACTCATTGTGTTCCCATTAAAAAAAGGAATTTCATGAAATATACACCATTTGTACTGCCAAAGAAACAACTAACCATCTATGTCAAAGTTTAATGGAATGGAATGGAACATAGAGTTTAGGCCAAAGGCCAAGCACTGGGACCTATGAGGTCATTCAGCGCTGGAGAGGAAATTGAGAGCAGGTAGGCCTGTAAGGTGTAACAGGAGGAAAACCTCGGTTGCACTATGAAATAATAGGAGAGGGTGGATAGCAAGGTGGGAGAAAGATAATATGAATGGAGGTACAGTAAAAGGAATGAAAGGGGTTGCAGCTAGAGGCCGAAGGGACTCTGCAAAGAACCTTTAGTAATGTCTACAGTGCACCGCATGTGGTGCACTGACAACACTAATCCTCTACGGGGGTCAAAGTTTAATGTTTGGCGATTATTTGACAAGATCCCGTATTTCACTCAGTGAACCAGTGAGATATTATTATTATAGTTGTTGTTGAGGAATAAGATTCACAGTCATTTGGCTTTTTAAATAGATTGAAAATTACCTCTGGGACAAATGAATTGAGACCCAAGCCAGCTAAACAGGCTGGCCTTATGACAGCACGGTCTCTTGTTTTAGTGAGCAGCCCATGATATATCCTCATTCCACTAAGCTGTAGATAAGCAGCTCACCATCCCATTTAAGAGAGAGAGAGAGAGAGAGAGAGAGAGAGAGAGAGAAACAATCACTGGCAGTAAAGATAAAGAGACTGGATTGTGTAAGAAAGAAAGAAGAAAGAAAGAATCATTGACAGCTGAGAGAGAGAGAGAGAGAGAGAGAGAGAGAGAGAGAGAGAGAGAGAGAGAGAGAGAGAGAGAGAGAGAGAGAGAGAGAATGAATCACTGGCAGTAAAGATAAAGAGACTGGATTGTATGAAAAAGAAAGAAAAATGAAAGAATCATTGACAGCTGAGAGAGAGAGAGAGAGAGAGAGAGAGAGAGAGAGAGAGAGAGAGAGAGAGAGAGAGAATCACTGGCAGTAAAGATAAAGAGACTGGATTGTATGAAAAAAAAGAAGAAAGAAAGAATCATTGACAGCTGAGAGAGAGAGAGAGAGATAGAGAGAGAATGAATCACTGGCAATAAAGATAAAGAGACTGGATTGCACAAAAAAGAGAGAAGAAAGAAAGAATCATTGACAGTTAATAGAGAGAGAGAGAGAGAGAGAGAGAGAGAGAGAGAGAGAGAGAGAGAGAGAGAGAGAGAGAGAGAGAGAGAGCAGCAGCAGAGTCATCCTTGTGGTCGTAGTGGATGGTACCTGACCATACCTGGTTTGTCGTCGGTACCATTTCCCATCTTGGGCGATTACCACGGCAGTCGCCATTGATAGATTAGGGGCCATTATTGCCGAAATGCCTCACCTGACGTAAGTGAGGGGGAGGGGGACGGGGGACGGGGATGGCGTATTCACGAGAGAGAGAGAGAGAGAGAGAGAGAGAGAGAGAGAGAGAGAGAGAGAGAGAGAGAGAGAGAGACCTTTACAGTTAGAAAAGATGAAGAGACTCGATAACAGACAAAAAGAAAGAAGAAAATTAACAGAAATACAGTATCTCGTACCTCACACGGAGAGAGAGAGAGAGAGAGAGAGAGAGAGAGAGAGAGAGAGAGAGAGAGAGAGACGGGTGGTTGAGAAAGTTCTTGACAGAATGAATCATTGGCAGTAAAGATAAAGAGACTAGGTTAAAAAAAAAACTCCCTGACAACAGTGAGAGAGAGAGAGAATCAGGCATGTCTTCCGACCATCCTTAGAAAATTGTAACATATCACCCACCAGTAATCACTAAGCAACACAAGGAGAATAGGTTATTATTATTATTATTATTATTATTATTATTATTATTATTATTATTATTATCATAATTTTTTTTCTGCTCTAGATTACAGACAGATACAGTATGCAGGTACAATTTCCTAAAA
Organism: Macrobrachium rosenbergii; assembly: GCA_039081455.1. Taxonomy (NCBI): domain Eukaryota; kingdom Metazoa; phylum Arthropoda; class Malacostraca; order Decapoda; family Palaemonidae; genus Macrobrachium; species Macrobrachium rosenbergii. The sequence goes on along the minus strand of JANJGK010000003.1, from coordinate 72,373,906 downwards.
AGGAAGAGTGAATGGCAACTTTCATCAGTAATAATAATAATAATAATAATAATAATAATAATAATAGTGTCTGTAGCATGCCTAAAATGTTAGCGATTGGTTAGCCACTGCTTTTGTGTATAGTTCACAGTAGGAGACAGCAAAATTGCTATGATATGACTTTTAATGGACGTCAATAATAAGGCAGGCAAAAAAACACAGTACGTACAGGGGAACAGTAATAATAATAAAAAGATAATAACGATAGTGAACAGAAAAAGATGTGAAAATAAACGAGCAGACAGGGCATCAGAGGTCAGTCAGAACGCGAAGGTCACCTTTTTCATTTCTAATTTATTTACACCTGTGGTTTTCCATCTCATTTTCTTGTCAGTTCGTTTCGTTAGGTGACAAGATTGAAAATTAAACTGACAAGAGAGTTTGAATGACACTTTCTACAAATCACGTAAATGTCAAGTTGATTCATGTTTTATTTTCTTATATATAATCTAAATGACAATCTGGATTCGATCAAGGCAAAGTGGATGTACATTTTGTCGAAATGTATGCCTTTAATTTGACACATATACTAATTAGTGTCATACGTAGCTACGTATTAAATCCGTATCTATCCCGTAGGGGGTGAGTGTTGTCAGTGCAACTCACGCGGTGCACTGTAGGCATTACTTTAGGTTCTTTGCAGCGTTCCTTCGGCCCCTAGCTGCAACCCCTCTCATTCCTTTTACTGTGCCTCCATTCATATTCTCTTTCTTCCATCTTGCTGTCCACCCTCTACTAACAATTTTGTTTCATGGTGCAACTGCGAGGTTTTCCTCCTGTTACACCTTTCAAACCTTTCTACTCTCAATTTCCCTTTCAGCGCTGAATGAACTCGGGTCCCGGCTCTAGGCCATTTGCCTAAATTCTATATATATTCATAATTCCGCATCTACGATTCTTTTGAAATCTGTCAGCAAGCAGGCAAATTTCCTCCTTTTTCGAGAAGCATTTCTAGCAACAAAATTCTGAAATTGCAGAGGTTCCTTTTGACTCATTAACCATCCAAGAAATAACAGAGATTCTTAAATAATAACTGCATAGTAAAGCTGTATTCATCTCCAGGGCACAAATGTTCAACTTAACAGAGATTCTTGAACAATAACCGCATAGAAAAATAATGTGGTCCTCTCAGAGACACAAATGTTCTACTGAATTGTCCTTCGACTTTTCCTCTAGAATGAACACCTGTGGAGTTCTGGGAACATGTGTCGTAGTTCGTGGAACCTTTGTAACCTTCAGCGTGATGGAGTTCAAAGCCGTGCGTGTCTGTTATCAAGGAGAAATGTGTCAGGTCTTTGCACTCTTTCTCTCACAGCTAGAATTGTTTAGATAAACGCAGTTGCCACCTCTAACAATACTCTAACAATAGGTCACACTAAGGGCGTCGTTCACACTGCCGCAAAGCATGTCGTAAGCACGTGTCGGTCACTTATCGTATGCATGTCACAAACAAAGCGAAAACAAGTCAGTGAATGTTAGTGGAGAACGAATCTGGCCTAAGATGGATAATCGTATGTATATAGCATTGGTTGGGAGTACTAATGTGTTGTTAACTTGCATTCGCCCTGTTTGTGACGTGTGTGAGATAAGCTACCGACATGCAGTACCAATAAGATGTTAACTTGTATTCAACCTGTTTGTGATGTGTGTGTGTTTGATAAGTCAACGACGTGTTCCAATAAGTCGTTAACTTGTATTCAACCTGTTTGTGCTGTGTGTGCAATAAACTACCCATACGTCATAAACTTGTATTCAACCTGTTTGTGATGTGTGTATGATAAGCCACCAATATGCACCAATAAGTTGTTAACTTGTATTCAACCTGTTTGTGATGTGTGTGTGATAAACCACCGACATGTACCAGTGCATCATTAACTTGTATTCAACCTGTTTGTCATGTATGTGTGTGATAAGCCACCGGCATGTACTAATAAGTCCTTAACTTGTATTAAACCTGTTTGTGATGTGTGTGATAAGCTACCGACGTGTACCAATGAGTTGTTAACTTGTATTCAACTCATTTGTGATATGTTTGCGACAAGTTACAGACGAGTGTTAATGGCGTATATTACTGTACTGTGAATGCAGCCTTTAGACTGCTGCAAGGCGAGAGAGAGAGAGAGAGAGAGAAAGAGAGAGAGAGAGAGAGAGAGAGAGAGAGAGAGAGAGAGAGAGAGAGAGAGAGAATAACTATAATGTTAATGCGTGACAACAAATAGTATAGGAAAAACCCAAATCCCCTGAGGAATCACTTCCCGAAGACAGGAAACGTTTGAGCGGCAAAACTTGAGTTGTTATTTAACCATTAGATTACTTGAGGGTTACGTAGCCGAGAGGGTAGCCACGGAGGGAAAGGGTTTCATTTAGATATTAAATGGGAATTTACCGCCAACCTCCACAATGACAGCCTTCTGGTTTTCTGGTGCACGTAATCACGGGCGTTTTTCGACGGAGCGCTAACCATCGCTCTTGTGACGGAAGGCGACGCATGCGTTTTTTGACGCTGAAAATACGCGCAGGTGCGCTCGGCGTGTAATTTCATCCGTTTCCTCTGCTAAGAGTCAACGTGATCGCAGTGTTATTATTAGGTAAAGGTTGTTTATCTATCTTCTTTTTTATTATACCTGTGTACTGATTACCGGAGCAAATACCATGTAGTCTTGGGTTGTTAGGTTACGGTTGGCGTTATTGGTTTTCGAGGGGACGTTATTACCCTTTTGATGTGATGTAATGTAATGTAATGTAATGTAATGTAATGTAATCTTTTATGCTTCAGATTCGTAGTTGTCTTTAATTTTTTTTTATTTGGGAAGGAAATGGCGTGCATGCAGTACGTGCACTTAGTTTTGTTTTTATGTGTTTTTTAGACTGTGGTTGGTTTAGTTTCGAAATGGTGAAAAAGACTTTTGACTTTTGTTCTCTCTCTCTCTCTCTCTCTCTCTCTCTCTCTCTCTCTCTCTCTCTCTCTCTCTCTCTCTCTCTGTATTCCCTTGTACCGCTTGAATGGAAGTATTGTTTCTATGCACAGTTTCAAATATATATATATATATATATATATATATATATATATATATATATATATATATATATATATATATATATATATATATATATATATATATATGTGTGTGTGTGTGTGTGTGTGTTATATATAATTATAATATACACATATATAAGCTATATATATATGTATATATATATGTACAGGTATATGTATATATATATATATATATATATATATATATATATATATATATATATATATATATATATATATTATGACTTTTCCTGTTGGAAAGAGTAGGCAGCAGGGGGAGGAGGTTGGCCGCAGAACGCGTAATCATTGCGGTTTTTAACTAGGGTTTTGGGATGAGGTAGGGAGCCACACGACCTATCATCATTTTTCGCTGTACTGCATCTCGCATTTCTCGTCGATCACCCGTCCAATTACAGACATTAACCAACGTTACTTTCTTGAATTGTTTTATCATCATAAACGTTTATGCTTCAGCCTTTTCACTCTGCTCTGTTCTCTTTCAGCCTGAACACCAGTTAGGTCTGGGTTTCACAGCAGGTCTCTTTCTTTCTGTTTTCTTAATATGAGATGTTCTTCTGTTCATTGCGTAGGCCCTTCATTCAAGAATAATGTTTCACCTTTGATAGGGGCTTAATCATCTTCAGTGTATGCATTAGAAAAACGACATGTACCGCGTTCAGACGTTGGATAAAGTTTTTTCTATTTTTTAGTGTTCCGTAAAAGGAAACTATTGTGCTCCATTTGTCTGTCCGTCAGCACTTTATTTTGTCCGCACTTTTTCTGTCCTCCCTCAGATCTTAAAAACTACTCAGACTAGAAGGCTGCAAATTGGCTTGTTGATCATCCACCCTCCAATGATCTAACATACCAAGTTGCAGCCCTCTAGCCTCGGTAGTTTTTATTTTACTTAAGGTTAAAGTTAGCCACAGTCGTACTTCTGGCAGCGATATAGGTACCAACAACATACGCCACCACCGGACAGAAAATTCGATTGCGCCTACGAAACTTCGGTGCATTTTTTACTTGTTTGGTGAAACTTTCGGGCCTGTTTTATTTTTTTTCTTTTGACTGCTGCGTCGAGACGACAAAGTCACAGGTGGAAATCCGGACTTTTTCCCACGATTTTTGTCGACCTTTGATTGACGTTACAGTATTCATTCCGGCCGTTACTAATAGAATTCCTTGCGTATCTCCTTCAATTTCCATCAATGCGACGAAGCCAAGTAATCAATTCTGTCAAATGCAGTCGACCAGTTGTTGTTGATCGAAGACTGGCAGAAGACAGAACGCTGTGACGTCAAGGCCACCCACCACGTGGTTGTTTTGTCACTTGGGTTTGTCACCTGGGCTTGTCACCTGGGCTTGTCACCTGGGCACCTTCTGCAGAAAACAGGAAGAGTCTGAGGCAATGTCACGCACAAGGTAATTTTTTCTGACATCTTTTCTGCTGACTTTTTTTGCAATTTTGATTGCAATTTTGACATCAGACTTTACGTCATGTAGCCAAATGTTTAACATTTTTTTTTTTACTAAGCTAGGTAACCAGTTTTAGTTTTCTGAAAAGAAAACTATTGTGCCGGCTTTGTCTGTCCGTCCGCACTTTATTCTGTCCGCACTTTCTGTGTATGCCCTCAGATCTTAAAAACTACTGAGGCTAGAGGGCTGCAAATTGGTATGTTGATCATCCACCCTCCAATCATTAAACACACCAAATTGCAGCCCTCTAGCCTGTATAGTTTTTATTTTATTTAAGGTTAACGTTAGCCATAATCGGGCATCTGGCAACGATATAGGCCAGGCCACCACCGAGCCGTCGTTAAAGTTTCATGGGCCGCGGCTCGTACATCATGAGACGGAGACTACCGAAATATAGATCTATTTTCGGTGGCCTTGTACAGAAAACTCGGTTGCGCCGAAGAAACTTCGGCGCATTTTTTTACTTGTTTATTATCGAAATTAAAGTCAGGCTAAGTTCGTTGAGGTGATGTCACACCATTGCTTAGCGCGCTGGTCGTCAGTTTTGTCAGCAATATTGGGTACTTGGTGCAAAGTCTGTGGGCAAGATGTCAAAAGGAATCATTAAAGGACTGTAAACTCATTGAAGGATCTTAATAGTTATTTCGTGGGCTAATCAGTCATGGTATATGATGATGTGGAAAGTGATAGAAACAAGTAAAAAATGCGCCGAAGTTTCTTCGGTGCAATCGAGTTTTCTGTACAACGTATAATACTGTATAAAACTATCCTACGACCTACGACCGACCAGCGGCTCAGTTGCTCCCTAGATGCGTCAAGTTAAGGTGCATGGTACGCCTCAGGAAAGCGCTGCCAGACGCACGATCCACGGCTAACCTCAACCTTAAATAAAATAAAAACTACTAAGGCCAGAGGGCTGCAATTTGGTATGTTTGATGATTGGAGGGTGGCTGATCAACATACCAATTTGCAGAACTCTAGCCTCAGTAGTTTTTAAGACCTGAGGGCGGACGGACAGACAAAGTCGTCACAATAGTTTTCTTTTACCGAAAACGAAAAAAGGTTGACGAAATTTAGATCGCTTTTCTTTCAAATGAGAGACAAATTAATTCATCTATGTAAATTTACGTCGCAGAAACTGTGGTCAAAACCAAACGTATGGTACAACGAGTAACAACAGATTTCATAGAGGTTTAAATCATCATGAAAGGCTGCTTAAAAAACGAGAGAGAGAGAGAGAGAGAGAGAGAGAGAGAGAGAGAGAGAGAGAGAGAGAGAGAGATACAAACAAAAGAAAGAGATAGAAATGTTTACTGTACATGTCGATGATGATTTTAACAAACCCCCTCCCCTCCCCTTCCCTCCCCTCCCCTTCCCCGCTCCATACCACAAGGAATACCCCACAAGGAAAAGCGTAAATAGATTAATGGCACATAGTCAGTGGTAAACAAGGAAATGCACCAACTGTTTTTACCAGGTAAATACGGCGTGTCTAGTTTTTGTAACTTATCTTTACAGCGTTCCACTTGTAATGAAACAAGCAGCATCGCATATACGACCCTAATAGTGACTACAGCCCAAAAATACGAATTAGAAGGTTAAAGAAACAAGTCCATTATGGTTGCTTCAATAGAAAGTAATATCAGGGAATAAAAATGATTCATCTCAGTTAAGCATACAGAAAAAAATAGAAAATAACTAACAAGTCCATTATACTGGGCTGAAAGAAGGTTAAAAATGATTTACCCTAATTAACACTGGGATGCAGGAGCAAGGCCAGGGGGGTAACTAAAAGCACCGCGAAATTTTGTTTCTCAGACGAGAGTCCTCTCGTCGAACGAGCAGGTAAACCACTCGGACGGAGATAAGCAATCACGCAGACCAATAAAGAATCCGTGGGGCCTTATGAGGGTTTTCTGGCGGCCACAAATCACGCTGCAAGCAAGGCACCAAAAGCGAAAAAGGTTTCATTTACATGTTTGTAATCTCTTGTGAGAGAGAGAGAGAGAGAGAGGCAAAGGCAACATTTCTCATCCAGAGACACGCACAAACGCACACTATACTACGTAGGTCTAGCGATCCCTCCGGGTGGCTCGCAGGTCGTTTTCCCTCGCGTCCCTAAATCAAGCGTTTCCAATTTCAGAGGCGTCGGTCCCGGGGTTTCATAAATTCCGGCCACAAGACATAAAGAAGAAGAAATGGTCGGAAATTATCTCGCGCTACGTTTTGCATGTAATGACACCTTTGCAAATAAATAACGTCGCGTTTTTTCGGCCCGAGGGGGAAGACCTGATCTCGTCGTACCTTTTGCGAGAAAAGTGGACGACGCCGCTGTCTGAGGGAAGACGAGGACCCGCTGCCTCTGACAGGCATTCTTCTTTTGTTCTTCTGCCTCTTTAAGTATGTGTGGTCTTTTAGCTGGAGTTCTTCGCCGTTTTCGCTTCTAAACGAGTCCTTGTACTTCTTCAGTGGTCCATACGAAATTTTCTGGTATACAGTTTCCTCTTCGTCTTTTCTTCTCCTATTGTCTATGGTCTTCTTCTTCTTCTTCTGTGATCCCTTCACAACAGTGTTCTTCTTCTTCTTCTTCTTCCTCCTTTGGGATCCTTTTGCGACGGTTTTTCCTTGTTCATTTTCTTTTGTGGTCCAGTAGCAGAGTTTTCTCCTCCTAAAGTCCTTTTGTAATGGCTTCTCCTGCTCCTCCTCCTCCTCCTCCTCCTCCTCTTCCTCCTCCTCCTTCTGCTTCTTCTCTTCCTTGTACTCCTTTTGCGCCAAGGGCAAAAGCAGTAGCTGTGAATGATGTACCGTGTTCCCTCAGATGAAGTGAAGGGAAAAAAAAAGAAAAAATAAGTCCTTTGCGTTGTATTCGTACTCTGCATTACCGCTAGTCTCCTCAAGCACTTTCTGACAACTGCCTGAGTGTGAGCCGTTGCAAAGGCCAGTCCATACCACACTACTACTAACAGTACTATCACAACTATCCTTATGATACAGTCTTGTATCCATGTAGATGTGTTTCTTTTTAACATGGATATGTTTTCCATACCACTTCTGCTAATATTACTATTACATCAAGCGACGATGCAGTGCTTTATTACCCTACTATTCTCCTTACATTTTAATACATTTTCATCTGTTTGTTGATTTATTAACTTATTTTTTCTTTTTTAATAAGTGGGATCTCACCTTTATGTATTTTTCTTTACCTCCTCTTTCTTCTTCCTAATGAACACCATATTCTTTGGAAGCTTGAACTCCAAGTCAGTGGACCCGTGGGCTTGTTCCTTATGAATAGGTGTCAGTATCTGAATAATAATAATAATAATAATAATAATAATAATAATAATAATAATAATAATAATAATAATAATAATAATAATAATAAAATTAGGAAAAATACCTTCTTTAATACAGGTTTTGTTAAACAAAATGGCCGTTTCAACAGCATTTATTTTATATAGTAAACGCCCAATTCGTCTTGTCAATTGTTTTTCTTGCGCTGGAATGGTTGCAAGCAATTGACCAATATTCATATCCGGTGGTTTAGTGATGTGTAGGAGGTAGTTCTCGTGGAAACTAGTCGACTAGTTTCGCCCTCCGCGTTAGGGCATCATTCAGAACAGGATCGCAGGATGCAATGGCTGTAATTCTGTCCTGAAAGATGCCCTAACGAGGAGGGCGAAACTAGTCGACAATCAACGAGAACTACCTCCTACACATCACTAAACCACCGGATATGAATATTGGTCAATTGCTTGCAACCATTCCAGCGCAAGAAAAACAATTGATAAGACGAATTGAGCGTTTATTATATAAAATAAATGCTGTTGGAAACTGCCATTTTGTTTAACAAAACCTGTAATAATAATAATAATAATAATAATAATATAATAATAATAATAATAATAAAAATACTATTACAACTGTCCTTTGAAACACAGTCTTGCATCAATTTAGATGTGCGTCTGTAAACGCGGATATGTTTCCCACAATTTTGCTAGAATATTTCTGATGATATTTTCCTATATGTGTTTCTCGCGTCCTTGTTAATATATTTCTTGTATATTTACGAACGCGCTTTCAAGTTCCTTCTGGATATATTTCTTACAACATAGTGCATGTGTTTTTTGCAACCCTTTTACATATCTATACATGTTTTTTTTGCATACAGTAGCATGTGTTCCTGTTAAACATAACTTTCCGCATATGCTATATTTCTAATCTCTCTCTCTCTCTCTCTCTCTCTCTCTCTCTCTCTCTCTCTCTCTCGTTTTTGTAAGTAGGCTTTCATGATGATTTAACCGCTGTGAAATCTGTTATTACCAGTTGTACCATATGTTTTGTTTTGATCTAAGAGAGTGAAAATTTCTTGGAATCTGTTTTTTTTCAGTTTTCCATAATTAGCGTTGTATCATACTTCCAAGAAGGTTTGTTGTTTTTGTTTTTAGAAGGAAACTAAAGCAAGAAAAATTTTGTCCGTTTCTGTGAGGTTTTTTGGAAGAAACAATAGATTGAGTTACTTTATATCTTGCCTGAAACTTTATCTCTTTGTTTTTAATGAGAAATTTTTTCTATT